>OY804603.1:25168714-25770791 GCA_963680895.1 Fragum sueziense
AGGCGATGTTCTGTGGCTTCTCTGGCTGAGAACTCTACACGGCAAAATATAAAGTAAGGTTAATGCTATAATCATACTGTTAGCTATGTTCGAAACGTTGTTAAATCGGTGTGAAATATATGTCTATATCAACCTACGTAATGCGATTATTGTTTTCGCTTTTTCGTAGAGCATCGGTTAGACAATAATACGATGAAAATGACCCCTAGGATTTATACAGATGAATTATTAAAATCCGCTTTGGTTTAGACAAAGTTTACCCAGTTAACCAATCTATAACATGTGTGCAAGGTGTACAAGAATTAACGTGACCGCTTTTCACGTCATAGAGAATATTTGAACTTGGGATTTGGTAAAAGGTCAAATGTGTCATTTGAGAACAACATGTATTCTGGTCGGTCTATACATAAACAGAGCCTGGTCAAGATCCATGTTACTCTCCAAATAAAATATACCGATTCTTCATTTTATATAACAACCTGTAAGTAGAATAAGTAGCGTGTATTCTTATTGGACTGCATTTGACCACAGGGTGATCTGGGAAACAATCTTGTTTAAAAATGCTAGAAGAGTCCTTTTCCAAACCCAGAAACTCTAACTTCAATTTACTTGCAGAATTCCCGACGTCGACGAAGACATATTCAAAACATTCTTGAAGTATCTATACACCAACGACATTACCCTGGACGACCAGAACAAGCTACCCGTGCTTTATGTTGCCCGGAAGTACTGTGTGGAAGATCTCGTGCAGCTATGCGCTGATTTTCTGCGCAGTCGTATGACACCGGAAACAGTTTGTGAGGTTTTGGAGCAGGCGCACACGTACGACATCGATGATCTGAAGCATATGTGTTTACAATACATATTCGAGAACGGTAACTCTGTCTTGACTTCTGAAACATTTACCGAACTTACGTACGACTGTGTTAAACAGATTGTGCAGTCACATGATCTGTTCGTTGAGGAAAGTGACGTGTACACAGCACTGACGTCATGGGCTTCTAAGGAATGCGAAAGACGTAGTTTAGAGCCTGTTGGGCCGAATAAAAGGCAGGTTTTGGAAAGCTGTTATTCAAAATAAGCTTCCCGACCATGGATAAGCTGTTTTTCACCGATATTGTATCTGCCGATGACATTTTGACGGACAACGAGAAGATCATGATGTTTCAACATATGTATGGTTCGAGCCCGAAAGACGACCTTCCGTTCATGGAAATTAAACGAGAAGCGAAGGTCATAAAGTGTTTCCGGTTCCCTATGAACGAGCAAGGGGACATTTGTTGCGAGCCAGGCTTCAGGAATTCTAACTTCGGTATCGACGTGCGTGCTTCTGATGACATCATGCTACAGGGCATCATCATGTTCGGGGCAAGTTCCACTTCCACCCAATCAAATCAGTCGGAATCGGCGATGACGTCATCAATTCCTGACCAGTACGTCAGAATCCACATTTCCGGTGTACCTCATCGTTCGGAGGAGGCAATCGTCGTTGAATTTGAGGATGTCGAAATACCCCAAGAGAAAACTTACAACATTTACTTGAAAGAACCGATATTCATGAAGAAAGGGAAGATGTATGCTATTCAAGTGAAACTGGATCTATTTTTGTCCTATCAGACATACAGCGGGACAGGCGGGTTAGCGGAGGTCGACAGCGGTTCGGTGAAGTTCAAATTCTCCACCCACCAATCTCTCGTGGCAACCACTGTTGAGAAGGGTCAGATTGCAGGACTCTTGTTCTCGAAGCTGCCCGATCCGGATCGGGTGGAGAATTCCATCTCGCCTCGAGGATCTCCGGTAAAAAAAGAAATGTTCCGAGATGATAGCAAAGCAGGGGCTTGTCCACCCAAACAGCTCACATGGTGATATGCGGAACTGAAAGTACGCTGTTTATGCAAAACAAATCCAACGACTTTCAGAATAGACACTTTCACTCTGTTTTTACCGTACCCCAGAACTGTATCACGAACTAGTATCAGTGTTGGAAACAAGTCTATGTTCATGCATGCGCTAAAAGACTTCCACAGGCAAAATGGTACGGTAACAAACATAGCGTGAAATAGCGTATTAGGACATACATGTTGTGTACTGTACAGCGCGTTAATGTTGAAAAAGAAATGTTTCGAGACTATTCGAGACAACATGTCCATTGGTTTGTCTGTTACTTGATGTGTTGATTAGCGTTACCAAGGTAACCAAGCGTTTTTTTTTTTAAGTTATTTCTCCAGTTATAGATTCTAATGTTTATGCTTATTTTTTCTTAAAACATTCAAGGATATCGCTGACGACAATAACAAGTGAATGGAATTTTACATTTGTGGCCTTTCTTGGTCACGAGCAAATTATTCATTTTCCACATTGTTTTTGAAAGACGATTGTTTCGAAGGACATGTTTTTATGGGACCCGACATTGTTAAAGCTGGCCATTATAGCCTACTTTTTGAGAAATGACCTGGCAGAGCATCCCAGCCCATTGGCTAGGGCTGCTCTGCGAGGTCGATTATCGTGAGGTATACCTATAGGAAAGTTTGAATACAGTCGTGAAATTGATACTTTCTAAATATTATCTATTGATAAAGAGAAGATCCAATATAAGTGTGCTTACTTGTTAACTGTGCTGTTATGAAATGTGCTCCTTTATTTTTTACTGGAAAGTTTGAATAAGGTAGTCTTCCCCTAATGCGATTCGCGCGACGTCGGAATTATTCGGGCGACGTAGAAAACATTCGGCGGTGGAAAGTTCCACCGCCGAATGTTTACGACCGCTCCCGAATATGTTCGGATACGTAACGACGACGATCGAAAAAAAAAAGCGGATGTTTTATGAATCACAAAATGGCCACATTACGGGTATTCTACCTTAAATATTCATTTAATGATATGTTTTATCACAAGTGTTTTGCTCTACTGGCCGAATTTCTGAATATCAATATTGATGGTAATGTTGCCGTTCGTAAATCTATACGTCCTTTCTTTTTCACAATGAAAGCCACATATTTTATCATATAATTATTAAAACTTTTACATTTAGCTTGTGTAGTATGTTCTTCACATCCTGTGGAAAATTGGTTAAAAGTTTATTAAGACAAACTAAATAATGTTTGAACTTAGATTTAATTTGATATAAGCCATGCATTTTGTGCAACTCTTTGCAAATAATCATCGTTATCATTTGTAATTTTGTAATAACCAGCAGAGCATTGCAGGACCTCATGGACCTCTTGTTTATTTCTGTTGTTCAAAAATACGAGAATTTGCTAAAAGCCATGACATATTTAGTTTGTATGTATAATGTGATAAATTTTGAATGTGCTTCATCTTCATTGAGATTCAGAAAAGAATAGCTCCCGGTAAAAGACCTGGCAGAGCATCTCTAGCTAATAGAGATGCTCTGCCGGGTCATTTATATCGTGAGCTATAAATCCAAAGGCTTTTCAATATTACTTTGTTATATATAATCACGAATGTAAAAATTGCATGTGCCCAAATGACTTTTATTATTATCATTATTCGGTACATATCAAGATTTTGATTTCTATCTATCTAGGCATGTTCAATTAATAATAGACATTTCCCCACACGTGAAATACTCGTATTTGGATTTTTCGAATTTGGAAATTGTTGCAGATGACAGCATTGTCGCTAACGAGGAAAGAATTTTTATACATAATGGCACAGAAAATAGTGCGAGAAAATGCTGGGTACATGCATTCTGCTTTCGTCCCAAAGTCTTGAAAAAGATGTTTACATATTATTAAGGCACTGGGGCTTATTCGATAAAGGATTTATTGTAAACATGATTTCATTTTAAGGAAATTTAAAATGAAACATTTGTGTCAACTATCCAAGATCAAACTAAAATTCTTAGAATTTCTCTGGACGCTTATGATGGAGCTTTCAGGACGATTGATGGTCTTTTGACATTATTAATGAGCTATATTTAAACCTTATTTTACCATTTCTTGCCTATATCATTTTAATAAAATTACGTTTATGCATGTAGTTTTGATATGTCCTATAATTCATTGTAGCGGCAAGATTGTTTAATAGATAGTTTAAATGGCATTGTAAATAAACATTTTGTTGGACCTTATTTGTATGTTTCTGTGTATTCTTGTAACCTAAACCATCTAGGGAGAAATGGTGAAATGATGAAAAGATAGCCCACACTGGATTTCTTGCCACGCCAAGTCCTAAGCCAAGTGGTGACACGGTTGTTTGACACAACATTTTCGATATATTTAAATAATTATGTTAATATATGAGCGATTTGAAAAAAAAAAAAAGATTTGAAGCAGAAAAGGCTGGAACACGTCATGGATTTGTTGAATGCGAGGAATCTATTAAAAAACAGCTGATTAAAAGTTATTGATGACCAACCAAAATTTTGGTTGGTCTTCAAAAACTTTTTACAAAGCGATTCTAATATCTAGATATACCTCGTCCATCTAATTCCTGGCATTTTCTATCTTCTCTGCTTCAAACCGAATTCAAATTGGTAAAGTATTAACAAAAACGTAATTCTGGAATTGTTTTGTCACGTGACCAATGTGAGAAATGCTTTCGTATCTGTCTTGACCCTTTCCCACACAGTAATGTTTTTGACACACCTAAAGGAGAATATTGAAACAAAAGAAGGTGAATATACCCCTACCATTTTTAAACATTTTGTCAAGATATAAAAACCAAGCTTTTGAATGTGTTTCAATCGGTTCATGTCTGGGGTTGAAAAAAACAAAAACAAAAAAACAAAAAAGCAAAAAAACAAAAAAACAAAAAAAAAAACAAAAAAACTGTTAGGCTTGTTATTAATCTGATGTGTCGCCCATGTTATCTAGTGAGACGTTGCATTAAACAGTTTCACAAACAAGATCCGATTTTAATGTCTCTACTCTCTAGAAGAAAAACACACATACAGAAAAAAAAAAAACAATTCCTACAGCGAAACAACATCCCCATAAACAAACACTTAACTTAAAAAAATCCCAACAAACAACAACAGCAACAACAAAATAGTCAGGTAAATCATTAATAAGTGATTTTATTTCTAAAATTGTTATAGAACCCCTATCAAAGAGACAAACTCTTTGACATTTTCTAGACTTATGACATCAGAACAAGGTATTATAAATGTATTGGCGAAAAACAAGAATTATGGGGATAAACCCTTTTGCACATTCTTTTTCAAATCATGGATCATTCGCGTACGTATATTAAATCGATGTATCAACTCAATGATGTCAGTCATTTTGGATGTCTGGAGTTCAAGTTTTTTTTGTGGTGAAAGGACTGACACCCTTGTTATCCATCTAATGACACATTGGCTTTACGTGTGGCGTAAAAATAACGATTCAAATTCTTGTGGTTTGTATCTTAAAGAGACAATTCATAGATGTTTTCTCGTGAATTTTATTTCTTTTTTTTATCTGAAAGACTAATTTTTGTCCTGTGTGAATCCAATGAGTTAGTTAGCCTCCAAAACGAGTTTTAAGCAGTCTATACTAACATGGAGATTTGCATTTTCTTTTCAAAATGGATTCATATATACTTAGATTAAAAACACATCATGCAATATTATCTAAATGCAATCTAAATCTTTGGACACTTATCTCCTCAGAAACTACAAATTTTGAGATCTAACATTAAAGACTCTGGCGAAAAGACAGAGGAAAGTAATATATACGCGTAATTAAGCGAATTTCTTCCTTTGCGTATGTTATCGAATCAAACCTCGGAAGTATGTGTATGAATAAATGTTCAAAAATGATGCGATTTCTTAGCCAGAAGTCATTACGCTTCATAAAGTAGTTTTCGAGGTCATTCAAATGAACAAACATGGCGACTTGTGGGACTTGCAACATTTGGAACACCACTGACAATTCTGTCGGATCATACCTTGGATGTAAGTCGTGGATCTACTTTCAGATTATGAATAGAATAGAACAACAACAGAAAACGTTTGACCGTAACTGATGTCGACAATAAAGCGACAATGATACTGAAATTTATTATTTGCAGTTCCAGTGTCCTCTCTTTTTAGAATGGTTTCACCCTGCAAGTCCCGTAAGTTGCCATGTTTGTTCATTTGGATGACCTCGAGAACTACTTTACGAAGCGTAATAACTTCCGGCTAAGAAATGCGTTTTTAGCTCCACTGGCCAAAGGCCAGCGAGCTATTGTCATGGCGTTGTGTCCGTCGTGCGTCCGTGCGTCCGTGCGTCCGTTAACTTTTTCTTTAAACATCTTCTCCTCTTATACCAGTGGGCCAATTTTGACCAAACTTGGCAGGAATGTTCCTTGAGTGACCCTTTTCAAAACTTGTTCGCGAATTTTTGATTCGTCAAAAAATGTGGGCGTGGCAGGGCGGGGCTTATCAGACTTAGAGATATCATAAGAAAATTCCTTAAAAATCAACCATTGGGCCAATTTTAACCAAACCTGGCAGGAATGTGCCTTGAGTCATTCTTTTCAAAATTTGTTCACAAATTTTTACATTTGTCAAAAAATGTGGCCGTGGCAGGGAGAAAGGGGCTTATCAGACTTAAATAAATCATAAGAAAATTCTTTAAAAATCAACCATTGCGCCAATTTTAACCAAACCTGGCAAGAATGTGCCTTGAGTCATTCTTTTCAAAATTTGTTCACAAATTTTTACATTTGTCAAAAAAATGTGGCTGTGGCATGGAGAAAGGGGCTTATCAGACTTAAAGAAATCATAAGAAAATTCTTTAAAAATCAACCATTGGGCCATTTTGAACCAAACCTGGCAGGAATGTGCCTTGAGTCATTCTTTTCAAAATTTGTTCACAAATGTTTACATTTGTCAAAAATTGTGGCTGTGGCAGGGAGAAAGGGGCTTATCAGACTTAATAAATCTTAAGAAAATTCTTTAAAAATCAACCATTGGGCCAATTTGAACCAGACTTTGCAGGAATGTTCTTTGAGTCTCTCTTTTCAAAATTTATTCACAATTTTTTACATTTGTCAAAAAAAGTGGGCGTGGTAGGGAAGAAGGGGCTTATCAGACTTAGAGAAATCATAAGAAAATTCTTTAAAAATCAACCATTGGGCCAATTTGAACCAGACTTTGCAAGAATGTTCTTTGAGTCTCTCTTCAAAATGTATTCACAAATTTCAAGATTTGGCTGTGTAAGGCTTACAAGAAATCATGAGATAATTCTTCCACTTTAGCCAGTGGAGCGATTCAGGCCCTCCTGGGCCTCTTGTTTAACATTTCTTCATACACACACTTCCGAGTCGATGATTCGATCTTTGATGGAATTATCCGAGGTGTTCCAAATGGGACTTGCAGGATGTTACGGACAAATGTTTTGTGTTGTTGTTGTTGTTCTTCTAAGTCTGAAAGTAGTTCTACGACTTACTTTCGAGGTGTGGTTCTATTTCGAATTGTCCGAGGTGTTCCAAATGCCATAACTTCGACACATTGAATGTCGACTATTGGTAACTAAAATGTAGAGAACTTCGAACGAAGTTTCTTGCATTAGTCGAGAGGGCGAATAATCTTCCCCACAAAAGAATCTTGAAGAAATTATGTTTAAAAAAGTCCGAAAATGCTACATTTTATAACCGTTTAACGGTCGTAAAAAGACAATTTACATTACACCCACCTGCAGTCATTTAGTCCTTTCCAAAAAGACATAATTGAGATGTTCATCGTCGAAATAGTTTTGGAAAACATGGAGAGAAAAGCAGAAATTGCTGACATTGAGACAGAAAGGAATATAATACCGGTATCTATTTTGAACATTGTCTCATTTCAATCTTTGTTCTCCATGTTATACCATACTCATTATCTTCTTTTTAACACCAATTTTGTCATCTGCAATAGTTTTCACTTTGAAATAATGAAGATTTTATAGTTTGGGAAAAGATTGAAAATTCTGTCGCCTAGGACAAATAATAACCATAAATCGACAAACTTCTAACCCATTCAATGTCGTCCAAAAACGCTGTAACTTCATATTTACAAAAACTGCAGATAAGACGTTTTTTGACGTTGTTCGACGTCGCATCACCTAACGTAATGATGTAAAAAACGTTTTGGACGTCGTAAAGACGATTGATTATTGTGTTTTATATATTGATACGCTGACGGATTGATGGCCCCGGGCCTGCAATCCCCAATTGTTTGTGTTCGATCATTACCGGCGATTATTTTTGCACACAAAACGTTGAAGGAGTAATTAACCCTTTCCCAAAGGAACGAATTTTAGGGCGATTCAGTTAGAAATCTGACGCAGACGACAAAATTTACACAAGAATTTGTGTACTATGTAGAACAGGAGATATTGAGAAAAAAGGAGAAAATTCTGGTTATTAGCATTTTCTTCTTTTGCCTAAATCTTCTCCCAACCATGTTCTGTCATTGACGTCAAAACCGGGTCTTGCTCGAGAACGGGTTAACACAGGTCATTTCCTTCATATCGATTAAGAGAGAAATTCAAGAAAGACTTTCTAATCTGTTTCTAAAGCAGCAATCATGATTTATTCTGGCTAAAAACCAGTAACTAGATATAGCCTTTCAATAATCGTCCGAGTGCTTAGCGCCAAACGATTCCTTGCAGAAGCGTACGCATGTAAAATGTGATAAAAACTTCATTGGTCCTTTTTAGACGGTGAACATTTTAGAGTACACCAACTTGAAGGATTCTTAAAGTGACATTTCACACTTATTTCATTTTTTAAAAGTATGTCTTGATGCAAAGATTGCTTATTCTACTGCGTAGAAATGCTATCAGTTTTTTGAAGTTGTCATTTATAAGCGAAAAATACGCCTTCAAAGTTGAGACAGAAATGACAAATTCTATATAAATCTGAACTGTTGTCCACAACAATTTGTTAAATTTTAGCACAAAAATATATATTTCTCGTAAATGGTTCAATATTTTGGCTTGAAATTTTCAGAATTTTCATAAGAAAACATGCTTTTTCAGACAGAATAAAAGTAAAATTTATGTAAAAATAATTCTGAAATGTCACTTTAAGACGCCACAATAACTGCTAATTATAAAATCGACAATTATTGAAACACATAAAATATTGATGATGGAAAGGAAAGACAAGTCTGATAGCATTGTTTCTGAGTATTTCACAAACCTTTTTCTTACAGAGATGACATAACCTATTGTTTAGAAAAGAGTTGATTAAGTATGCATGCAAGTGTCTTTTGCCCTTTTGATTCAGTGTTTTCATGGTGTATAATCACGTGACTCAAAATTTCCGATAATCTACAATATCTGTTTTAATACTTGACCAATTTGAATTCGGTTTAAAGCGGAGAAGGTAAGAAAATGCCAGGAATTGGCTGGACGTGTTGGATTTTTGAAAAATCAAGTGATAAAAAGTTATTGAAAATAAACCAAAATTTTGGTTTATCTTCAATAACTTTTTTATCAGTTGATTTTTTTTAAAAATCAGCTACGTCCATCTAATGCGTGACGTCTGTCCTCATTCTCTGCTTCAAACTGAATTCAAATCGGTCCAGTATTTACAAAATTATTGAAGATTTTCTGATAATATTTATCACATGATTATCCACCGAGGTTTTGTTATACTGGGTCAACTACATTTTGAAAAATCGTCATTTGCTGACAGCCTATGGATTCTCTGGCAAGAGTTGAAGATTTTCATTGTTGGCGGGTTTTCGCTTTATCAAATTATATTTACCGTTTACTCCACACAGCCCCAACACTTCCCCGACCAAACGACCCACCCCCACAAAACCAAACACAAATCTTTTTGTCGTCTTTGATAGTAGTTAAGACTATAGAAAAACATACAAGCAAAAGAAGAAAATACCAATCCACGTGTGCTATAAAATAAACCCTTTTCAATTTTATTCTCAAAGAACAGGATAATTTTCACCATTTTTCGTTACCAGCTTTTCGTGTTAGAGTAAGTACATGTACATTGTATATTATTTTTTACATTATTTAGGCTTCAAAGAATGAAGTTTGATAATATCGACCTCCCAAGACTAGAAAAGACAGAGTCATCTCTTGAAAATGTGTTGAATTTGTTTAGGTTTAAGAACACCTGGAATTACGGTACTTTATGTACTTTTCAATTAAGTCTATGCATATTATTGTATTATTATGTTTATGTAACACGACACAATTATAGCCATGGGAAGCACTTTCATCATTTGGTTACATCACACAAAGCGTTAACCCTTCCAAATGCGGTATACCTTCCCTCGTTAATACGTCAACGTCGTCAAGCGTCCACGTTACTCGCACGGTCACGTAACCACGTGACAGAACTAACACAATCGTTTAAAATAACGTTTCCTTATAATATTAACTTAGAGACAAAAAACCGGTGCAGATAGGGACTACACTTTCGACTTACTTATTTTTTATTTTGAATTTCTACAAACCATTTTGGAAATATGGACAAATTATTACGGATTTTGGTGTTATTTGTATTATTAACAGGTAATTATTATTAATTAAAACTTTTTTTTCATTTTCTATCTTTTCACCGATTTCACTCATTATTTTCTATAGAAATCCCGATCTTAATCATTCGTTTGAACTGTTACTTATTTTATATAATTTGAATTTTGTAATTGATAATAAAGCGCAATTTATTGTTATGGTATTCAAGACTTCTACGAAATTAATTTGATAATATCTTCCAAAACGACGTTTTCTCTCGCCACCAATACCAAAAAATATACTGGCAAGTCGATCCATTTAAGTTCTTATTCTTTTATAAAAGAAAACCCAAAATATTCCAAACTGAAAGTACTATCTAGATATTATTTCAATCTTTGTCTGAATTTTATACTTAACCAGAGGTTAACAAAAAGGAACATCAGGATGTATTTAGAGAGGACAATCGCATTAAGTATTTTTTATAATAACATTATGAAGTCGATAAACGAATAATCTACATATTTCAGAACTCATACCGAAAAAATGAATTAATGATGAAACTTGTATTAACGAAAGTACTTTCAAATATAGAGCTTTTTTATTCTATATTTTTTCGAAAGATAAACATTAATTTGATTAAATGTACAGCTTTTCATGCAGTATTAAACAACACTAGGCCTACGTTTTAAAGACAATAGTTTACGTTCAATTATATCGATATCTCGTCTAAATCTAATAAAATGAAATCCGAGAATATGTTAGATATGCAACAAAAAATACATGTAGAAAACGCATTCCATTTTCTTTTCACTTGCGGTGCATACTTAGAATTACGGATAAATGTATGAATTGAAAGCAAACGACCAAGTATGCACATCTTAGTTGTGTCGTTCGGTGCATGTGACCATCAGTTTTCAAACGAATTTGGCAGTGCATAATAAGGATGTTTCATCCGTAGAAAAATATATACACGGCGCTCTTTATACAACTCTAAATACTGTAGTCTGTCTTCTCTAACTAGTTTTAACTATAGCTATTTTATTTTCTCTTAGGCATACATACAAAAGTTTGCTTTGTTTTGTTTCATGTTCATTTAACACTGTCGTTTGTCCATATTTTTGGTATTTGACACGAAAACATGAAATTTGCGTCAATAATGTACTACCTACTTTTTTTTATTTATTTTACAGGCTGTATCCATGCACAGTTCTTAGGAGGAAGACGTTTAGGTGAGTGCGACATTTCGATTATTTCTATGACAGCGGAAATTGATGTATTGAATGACTGATGGAATACCTCGAAATAATATTGACTTGCCTAAAGTTCTACACCATGATACAAAATTACGATTAGTTTATGAGAGAAACGCGCTACGCGGGTTTGCTAATGTTGTCAGTTTCTTAGTTATTTGTGGTATTTTCAGCGTAGAAAACTGCACTTACAAGGCTTATACAAGGGTTTGGTCCCCACAGATGACATAGATTCAATAGTATTTGTATTATAAGTGAAAATAGGTATGCGGTACATTTAGTATCTGTTATAGTGTCGGTTCTAGTAAAGGTTTAATACAATCTTTATGATCACAGAATGGCGGAATGTTGTCCATTGCTATTTTCTGGCATTTTACTTTCAGAGAATGGGAATCGAAAAACATCCTGCGTGGACTTTACCATTTATTTTAAAACATCTTTATTTCGTCGATAGAGTATAACGCATACATTTAAGCTATATTTTGATTTTATCATCGTCATCATCTGTATCTTTTATCGAAAATCAATAATAAATTCAAGATAAGGATTTCTTTTGACGGCCTTGAAAAGCAGTGCAACGAATGAAGAAAATGATGATTACCAGCATTTTTTTCGTTTTATACATCGGTAGGCCTGCTTTTTATGTTATGACACACAATCATGGCAGTCACTTCAAATTGAACGTGCTAAACTTCTTGAAAAGCTGGAATATAGAATAGCTTTTTTCTAATATTCTGTCAGATTAATAAAAATATATATTCCCCAATCCCCCCCCCCCCCCCCCCAAATTAACTATTAATCCTTACACCCACTTGCGTATTAAGATAACCTTTTAATTGTGGTTTGTTTGACGAAATGCTACTAACTACATGTAATTAACTAAAATACATGTCACACTCCTACTAATTCCCTACAATGAAAATAATCAAAATAAAGTATATGCAGGATCTAGGTACTGCCAAATGATCATAATTATTAATTATGTAAATGTACACGTGACATATTTTCGACAGGTGCATATTATAGAGGAAGAATGTTACTTTCTATTGATATGCGACAACTATAATGAGAGATTATTGTTTTGTACATCGTCGCTTTTCAACAAAAATATCGTAACTGCAGCTTAAATCAAGCTGCAGTTACGATGTTTTTGTTGAAAACCATCGACATACATTATTGTGTGATATAAACATCACGCCTAGGACGTGAAAATGACAAGCAAACCCCCATCAATCATGGAGTATACAATACATAAGGGCATGTGGTCGAGTTGTGGACAGGTCCAAATTGAATATGATTATAGATCAAAACAAAAATCCTACGTGACCTTACCAACCGCAAATAAAACATATTTATTGAATAAGATTTGAACAACATACAATAATATCGATAATGTTGTTGCCTTGATCATAGGTGTCTGCAATTTGACTCAATTAGCACCCTCTACTCATTATTAATAACGTTATTGATAATGAGAAGAAGTGCTAAGAGTCAAAGTACAGACCCCTATGGCCTTGATAAGCAAATTTTACGTAGGCCTATAGCTTCGGTAGATGTTTTATATCTCCCAACTGGAAGAGGACCGGCCAAAAGTTGTCGGTGCTACATCTTTGGATTAGAACATGTATCACATAAATGCTAGACAAGTCCTATTCGAGGACAGCACGCTAAAATTACCATAAGGACAATAAGATGGATGTATACTGATGGTTCATAGCATGGTCACATCTATAAATTATGCTTGGTTCATTGATCTACCGATGTTTTATAACTTATTTCTGATCACTTATACAAGTAGGTACACGATAGAAATATACATTATAAAACGACAATGCTAGCCAAGTCGTACTCTGTGACAATGCGCTAAAAATTACAGGACAAAAAGATGGACGCATGTTCACATCAATGAATTATGCTTGGTTCATTGATCCCACATTGTTTTATAACTTATTTCTGGTCGTGGTCATTGATCACTTAAACTCGTACAAGAAGATACATGGAACACACTGGTGTCATAATGGAACATCCCAAATTTTTGCCGTTAGGAATGGGTTAATACATGAACAGGGTATTCACAAAACTCTAGAACCACTTGATGGGACTAGAATGTCATGTTTATGCTTCTGTATTGGTATATCTGGGACATACAAGGAAATGATAACATTTTTTTGTATGAGTGATGATATTACTTGACTATGTTGACATGATACTAATTGCATATATCCGAATGACAAGCAATTTCTTCTTTTCTCTCGATATTTTATATATGCTATATCAAATGCATTTCATATTTGTTATTTCAAATACAAATCCTATGTCGTGTCGTTTGTATTCATTTGAATGGTATAGACGAGACGATTCAAATGAGTACCGACAACATAGCGTTTAATAAACAATTGATAAAATATTGCAATTTGAAAGGTCAATGGCCTACCATATATATAGCTTTAACCATGTCCTTGTTCTTTTCCAGTATTTATGGGTGACCGAAGTCTTGCCTTAAGAAGAGGTAAATATGCGTATGTTTCTTTCTCGCACATGTATCTGTTACTGCTTTGGTTGTTTGTTCTTGTATTCTAATGATAAAGTTTATCAAAGGAATGGAATTTTGCAGTTAGGTCTATAGAAACTATATTTAAAAAGTAATGCACATAATTGTGGTGCTCTTCAATGTACTTTTAAGCGCAGTATGCCTGCATTAACCCATTACCAAAAGTCTTATTTTAGACTTGTCCAAATTCAAAGAGTTTGCAGACGACGTTTTCAAGTGAATAGAATTTTTAATTTTCACGTCTCTTTGGATGGAAAACATAATGGGAAATGAAGAAATTGCTTGTCACAAGCAATTTCTTCATTTTCTATGATGTTTTCCAAGGCCATTATTTTGTGGGGAGTCAAAAAGAGTCATTGTGTGGTAATGGGTTAACTATTCTGAACTAAAACTTAAAACTATGTAGTCACAAAATGTGCCACTTCAAAACTACTCTAACTTCCTATGATATTATCTCCCATTGGTGTCTCGTTTTCGAAAAATACATTGTTTTAATGCACCGTGCAAGCAGAGTTTTGGAAAATATTGGAACTATTTATAGAAGAAACTGCTGATAGAAATGTTTGTTACCCGTTTATCAAAGCTTTCCGTGACCGTGTGTTCATCACAGCGACGCTCTTCGACTCAACTATGTGTGTGTGTTTTAAAGTTTGGGAAATATTGAAGAGTAGGAAGAAAATGCTGATAATCAGCATTTTCTCCATTTTCTTTAATATCTCCCACCGTATCAAAGAGAAATCGCATTCGGACAGTCGAATTGATTGTGTCGTCTTCAAACCCTTTGGGATAGGCCTACGTCTATATTATTTCCGCTTGAAGAGTTGACAGTTTGGCTGGCACATGTTATAATTAGCCTGGAAAAACAGCACATGTTTGAGCTTATCAAAAGATATAACATTTTAAAATTGCAGACTGCACATTTACACCCATTTCTCTTTCAGCAAGCACACAAATAAAAGCTTAGCTTTATATAATTGAGACAAGATCTTGAAAAACGTCCTTTATGGCATTTGAGAACAACCTGGATCCAGACCAGCCTGTGCATACGCACAGTCTGATCAGGGTCCGCGCTGTCCGCAAATAGCTTATTCGTGATTTGTGAAAACTGTGTGAGAGAAGCATGGATCCTTATCATACTGTCCTTAGGTACATGCTGATCTGAAAACATGGTAGTCTTAAATGCTATAAGGGACCTTTTTCCAGATCCCGGCTCATATACATATTTTTGCTTTCAGCTTTTCCATTTGGTGTTCCTTTAGCATTTAGAAGTAAGTAACTTGTATTTTGCATTCTTGATAATTCGTGGCCAGTCTTGTCCGACTACTGAGCAATATAAAACAAGTTAACCCAACTGAAAATCATCTTAATCCATTACCTTACAATGACTCTTTTTGACTCCTTACGAGAAAATGGCTTTGGAAAACATTGTGGAAAATGAAGAAATTGCTTGTAACAAGCAATTTCTTCATCATTTCCCACAATGTTTTCTACCCAAAAAGACCAAAAACTGTAAAATTGTATTCACTTGAAATTGTCGTCTGCATCATCTTTGAATTTGGACCAGTCTAGATTCTTGGTGTTTGGTAATGGTAAATACAAAAATAATACCGGTATCATAATATTATAATTAATGATAAATGTGGTCGAAGGCTAGGCATAATTTCGGTGTTATACATCTTACAATGGCATTTTATACAGCTTAAAGATTGAGTTTTCTTTTCGTATCTGATATAAAAAGACTTTTTGTACATGTAGTTTCTATTTTAAAAATCTTGTCAACAAACAAAATAATAGTAAATCAATTATGTATAAGAAGTCAGTATGTATAAGATAGATTGCAATCATTTTGTTACAGAATTAAAATACATATTTGGTGTGGGAAATGGTCTTAACCCATTACCACACATTGACTCTTATTGACTCCCTATAAGATAAGGGTTATGGAAAACATTGTGGAGAATGAAGAAATTGCTTGTTACAAGCAATTTCTTCATTTCCCACAATGTTTTCTACCAAGAAAGACAAAACAATGTTAAATTTTGTTCAATGGAACTTGTCGACTTCAACACCTTTCAATTTGGACCACCCTAAATTTTTGTCGTTTGGTAATGGGTTAAAGCAGTTGAGACATACATGGATCCTCATAAGCCTGCACATAGGTCCATGCTGTTTTCTTATAAATTCCACCTAGTCAGTAGGAACTTTCAGAGAACAGTGTGGATCCTTAGCATTCTCTCCGTGACGCAGCTTTTTTGCTTGTTTGTGTCGTTTTTGCTGTGCATTTCCCCCACAATACAAATGCCATTTTGATAAACTAGTTTAACCCTTTCCCAAACAAGACCTGGTTTTGACGTCACTAATATAATTGATTGGAAAAACATTGCTCAAGACAAATGAAGAAACTGCTGATAAACAGGAGTTTCTCCTTTTGTCTCAATATTTTTTCTACTATATTGTACACAAATCCTATCTTTTTTTCACATATAATTTGTCCACTGCAGCACCCTAAAATTTTGTCGTTTGGGAAAGGGTTAACAAAAGAATGAACTGTTTTTCAGGAGGATTTATACCATCAAGTCGTAAGTGTTAATTATTTTCTTTTATATAAATAATACAATGGTATGTTTTAAAATTATCATGAAACGATATCAAAAAGTATTTCAAATACCTTGTTTATTGAAATTAACTACTTCCCAAGTTGTAGATCTAATGATATTTATTTTACACGTTCCTCTTATTGATCCATTCATAATAAATCATATTGTCCTGTTTTTGTCTCTGATATGTCAGTAACTTCCAGAAACGCATTTACATAACTATTGTGGATTTTGTATTGTTCTGGACAAAGTGATACGTGTATAATAATGGCATTCTTTGTACATTAATGTTATTTCGACAATTCAAAGAAATATGGAGCTATTCTTCTATGCTTCTGCGTAATTTATTGGTTATAGATTTATTTGAAACTTTCGAATAACTTGTCCAAATGCTTAGCAAGCTTCCAATTTTCGACTTGATATTTTGAACAGCCTTTTTAAATGCAAACGTCTAGCTCTCTTAACACAGACTGGTGCTATTGTTTTGTACTAGAATGAGGAACTACGACCAAATCCCATAATGCTCAGGCTTATTTCGGAAAACATTATGCCTTCATAGCGAATTAGCATTTGTCCATTATCCAGCCTTAGTTAGTACAACAAGCTGTTCTCTGTGAGCCATTGCTGTATTTTGTATGGAGGAAAGTTGAATAGCACAAACAAAATATTTTGGGTATCATCTCAGTTTCAAACAGATTGCGACTTGCCAGGCTAGCGAGTCTTGCGAGACGGCGCAGACTGGTCAGAAGCAGGGGAAGACGTAAGTATGGATGCTAGAATCGGCACGCTTGACTGCTCTCATTGCTTGTGCACATTTATGAAAATATTACTCAAATATTGACAATTCGGCAAGTCCATTTGGCATTACAGAAAAGACATCAGAACCAGTAGAGGTCTTACTTGGGACCATACTTTTTAACTTCCTAAATGGTCATTTCGTTGCTTTCGAACAAAGAACCTCGTAAATACAGCTTTAATCAGTCTTTAGCTACGAGGTTTTTGTTGAAAAGCAGCGATTTCTTACGAGACGAGTCACAATTTTGTATGATATCAACCTCGTAACTGCAGCTTATTTTAAGATGCAGTTACGAGGTTTTCGTTGAAAAGCGACGATATAAAAGTGACAAGCATCTACCCCATGTACCCGCCAAAATCTGCTCAGCATGCTTTATTGTACTTATTCATTACTTAAGTCGTCATGTAACCATAAAACAATGTAGCCCATTTTTACCACATAACATAGAGATTTAACTCCATTCTAAGATTTTTTTCATAAAAAACTCTATTTAATATTAGGAAAATGAGGATATGCTTGTATCAAGCCTCTCTGTCCTTTCCAACCTATTTATATCCATATCGACTCAAATTTTGCAATTTGGATTAGGTATTGTCCAACAACATTAACCCGGGACATCTGCATATGTAATGACCCCACTTCGGCAATGTTTTGTTAAGACGCTCAACCAAGGGATTTTGCACACGAAAATTAAGTTGTCCCGGGTTAATCTTGTTGGACAATATAATTTTGAAATTAACAGATTGTTTTGATTTTGACCAGTCTAAAATATCGACAATGGGGTAACTCCCGATAAGGCTTTCATATATTATGCATATCAATCTTTATAGGTTTCGAGCACAATATTTAAATGCCTCAAACACGCACACGCTTTTGAAGGATGTATTTATTTATTGGTTGTTATGAAAGCAACAAATCAAAAATTCTTATGAATTGGTTATCAGTTTTTATAATTACAAAAGTAGGACAGGAAGGTAAAAATTCATGTTTTAGTCTTGCAGAAAAATATCATTTTCAACCCTGCCTTTATGAAGAAATATATTTTGTTTTATAACTTCTACCCCATCTTCGCTAGCCAAGGTTGAACCCACCTACGTTTGTATTGTGAATACAGAAACGACGTTACGTCTTAGATGTCACCCTTGGCTTGCGAAGATGCTTCTACCCCAACTCGGCTAATAAACTTTTTTTACATTTTACAATTTAAGTAAAAAACAGGAATTTATAGGACCAAAATATACTGAAAAAGAGGCGCTAAACCATATTTAATCAGTCAACCAATTTCCATCACTTCCGCACAACTAACTATACTACTGACGTTTGTTTAGAACTATACTCGTATATTCACTTACCTGAATTCTTTTTATGCAATAACAAACAGCATGATTAGACAAAACAATAATTTTACAAATTAAAACAAGCAAAAATACTTCTTTTACTAACTTCCGAACAAGCCATAATAATGCGCCAAGACAAGAACATAGTCAGAAGTAACAGCATGAGATTGTCTCAAGTACAGAGCTACAGAATGATAAGAGGGGATGGTGGCTTTTTAAGGTAGAATACCCGTAATGTCGCCATTTTGAGATTCATAAAACATCGGCTCTTTTCAAGTGGCGTCGTTACGCATCCGAACCTATTCGGGTTCGCTCGTAAACCATCGGCGGTGGAGACTTCCACCGCCGAATGTTTTCGATCGCGCCCGAATAATTCCGACGTCATGTGCAAATCTCACTAGGGGTGTACTACCTTAAAACGAAATTTATCACTAAATATTCATCAAACCCTATGTTGTGGGTACTCATTAGAATTGTCTCGTCGAGACGATTCTAATGAGTACCCACAACATAGGATTTGCATTTGAAATAAAATATTTAGAATGTCTTCACCCCTTTTTTATCTGTTGCGGCCCGGCCCGAGTATCTGGGACCATTTTTGAACTGGTAAGACGTTGTACTTCTAAAATCTAGCAATCGCAAGCGCATCATATGCGAAAACCTGCTTATTAATTATTCTATTTTTTTGTAAATCAAATACGGGCTTTTCAAAAATCATTTGTACTTTTTCAGCATTTGCATTTGGACCAGAACCTTTCCCAGCTTTTGGTGAATTTGGTAGGGCAATTATTTTCATACATTTTGAATTTGGATGCATGTTTTTATCGGTTTTGTTATTTTTTCCTATGGGAATGTTGAGTTCTTTTGACGGTAACTTGGAACTGTTGCAAAAATCTTATCTGGAGCAATACTTTATTAGACAACCTGTTTCACCTTTAGACAAGGGGCAATGAATAGTGTACTTTGAATTAGAAGTCTCCCGTATTATGTATCATGGTAATAAAATATTTGGATTGTAACTTTGTGTTACTATTTCTGAGGTAATAATTGTCCGTTCAACGTTATATGGTCATTATATTGTCCAGCAAGATTAACCCGGGACATCTGCATATGTAATGACCCCACTTCGGCAATGTTTTGTTAAGACGCTCAATCAACGGACTTTGCACACGAAAATTAAGTTGTCCCGGGTTAATTTGGATGGACAATACTACCACTGACTATATACAGTGCTAAAATACAGACGTAAGGTATTTCATCCACAATTAGATACCAAGCACTTCGGGCGTCATACGTGGCAACGGAAATTGATGATGGTATACCCTCGTCAATTTCCGGTCGCTATCCGTGTTTTGTATTCAATGATGGGTGGAATATCATAAGACAATAATTGTTGTTGTATAGATTTAATTTCTTACTTGCATGTTTTATGGTTGTGTTGTAGATATTTTAAGTTTTTGAATTATGTTTTTTAAACAGTTAGTTCAGGTTATATTAGAAAGAATGCATGTTGGTTGAGGTATCAAATTGGTTTGTGATGTCATAATTCCCTCTTACATAGAGTTCTACCAGTAAATATGAAACGGATGAAATTTTCGATTCTCTGTGGTTCCTAAAGTAGTTCAACCCTAATGAGATTCACGCAACGTAGGAATTTTTCGAGCGACGCCGTTTGTTGAGCATCCGTTATGTATCCAATTTTTTTCTGACGACGTCGTTTACCATCATTCGGCGTTGGAACGTTTCGCCATCGAATCTTTAGTTTACGACGTCGCCCGAATAATTCCCACGTCGCTTGAATTTCATTAGGAAATGACTATCTGAAAAGGACTCTAAAATATAAGAACCAGTAGGAAAATAAAGGTAGTTTCGTTGCAAGGAGTGAGACATTGCTGCTGTTCTTTAAAGCCTCGTAACTACAGTTTATTTAAAGCTGTAAGCCTAGTTACGAAACTTTGAAAGAAAATCAGCAATAAGATTGTAGTCATCTATCTACATTTAACCCTTTTCCAAACAAGACCTAGTTTTGACGTCCCTAATAGAAAATTCTTGTGAAACATTGAGACAAAAGAAGAAACTGCTGATAACCAGCAGTTCCTCCTTTTGTTTTTCTGTACATTATTTTACATAAATACTGTAATTATCAACATTTACTCTGTCGTCTGTAGCAGCTTTCAAATAGGACCCGTTCAAAATTTTGTCGTTTAGGAAAAGGTAAACCAAAAAATCCCAAAAACATCAAAACATTTAGAACCATACTTGATTGAAATGACAACGAAAAAAGAAAATGAAAAATCAGTATTGCCTTTTCATGATAGAACAACGACATTTATGCCAATTTTGCCTTGTAAACACCAATTTGTCTGAAGATGACAATATTTTATTACAATGGGATGAAATTAAAACAAGAAAATGAGAGATGATTGTGGTTTTTTTATAAAAACGGGAAAAGGAGTCTAATCAATTTTATCTTTCATTAGTTAAAATGATAATGAAAAAAACTTTATGGCAATTAGTATCGTAAATGTTAAACATACATTAGGACATAAAAGCAATTATGAATGTTTTTCACCAAACCCTTCTATAAGAATTAACATTCGAATACATGTCAGCTAGGACATTGAAAGTGACCCTTGTGGTATAATTTAGACCTTCAAGAATCGAGTGAAGCATGGGCTAACGTGCAGAGTAATATGAATTCACCATATCGCTGCTTTTCAACAAAAACTCATAACTGCTTTTTGTTTTACATGTAAGCTGCAGTTACATGTACGAGGTTTTCGTTGAAAAGCGACGATATTCTGTAGCAATTTCTTCATAGTCTGTTATAGTTATCAGCCATTAGAATGAATTCTTAAATGAGACAGCGCTAACCTATCACTATCCATGTTGGTCTCAAATACCATGCCCATGGGTGCCTTTACCAGATCCTAGCTTATTTGGCAGATGGATAAGCGAAAGTCTTTTGTTTATCAATAAGTACTCGTATACCACGCACGTAAGGTGTTAAAAAAATGACAAAAATCGACGTTACGTGACGTTACGCTGTTGTGCCCCAACTTTTGACGTCGCGTCTGAAGCGTTCGTCAGTTACGTTAAAAATGTCGTAACTACAGCTTATTCAAGCTGTAGTTACGACATTTTTGAACGTAGTTGACGGTTTGACTTACTTTTATTTAACAGGCGGGGGCTTCCCAACGAGTCCATTCGGAGCTGGTGCCGCTTTCACTCCCGGATTTTTCGACGGCGGAAGATTTGTTGGTTCTCCTACATTTGGTGCTGCCGGAGAACCTGGGTTTTTCCCGCCTGGAACTGGTTTTCCCGCCGGAAGTGGATTTCCTGACGGAAGTGTGGCTCCAGGCGGCGCTGGTTTCACTCCTGGTGGTGATGTTTCCGGTACAGCTGGTCCGGCCGGCGGGGCCCAGCCGACGACTGGCGTAGATGGTAAGAGAAAAGACATCATAGAACTTTCTCGCGTGGCAAGATTTAACCAATTACTGCACAGTGACGCCTTTTGACTCCTTCAAAATAAAAGGCTTTGGAAAACATTGTGGAAAATGAAGAAATTGCTTGTGACAAGTAATTTCATCATTTCCCACAATGATTTTCACCTTTCAAATTGGAAGAGTACAAAACTTTGTCGTCTGGTACTGGGTTAAGACCGGTCCAAATTCAAAACACTTGCAGACAACAACTATATATGCTATTTCAATAGAGGTAGAAACTTGTATGATACAGTAGGCTACTAGCTTGCGTTTTTGAAATTTAACGGATTGTTGAAGTTGTTGATATGTTCGAAAAAAAAAAAAAAAAAAAAAAAAAAAAAACAAGATTGAATTAGTAGACTATATAGTTAGAATGACAAAAGGAGTAGATTGTACAAGTAGGCTAATATTTAGCCAGGATCTGATAAAATGTCCCTTTATACATTTGAGAACAACATGGTTCTAGATCAGCCTTCATTTTCATGCATCCTGTTCAAGAACCATTTGTTCTCCAAAAGCTTCTTCATGACTATGAGAGAGCAGTGTGCTTATTGATTAGATATATCTTTGGCATGGGCTGATCTTGAAACATGGTTGGTTAAAAAAAGCCTGAAATGATTTTATTCCTAGATCTTGGTCCATTCGTTTATAAACGTATTTGATGAACGTCAACTACAATCACCAAAAATCAAATATTCTAATTCCTTTTCCAGGTGGCGCTGGTACAATGGGACCAACAGGTAATTATTTTCTTTATTCTTCTATGAGAAAATCGTCTTCATTTGAATTAAATATAAATTGTGAGGCCTTTTAGTTTGATGAAATAAATATGCGTTTCCTCTAAGATAATGCCAAGGATTCCTACTCTCAAAACTGGACAACAAAGTTAATGTTAATAAGTTAATTGCGACATGCACAAAATACCACTTGGTGTCCGATCGGAGGACATTTGATAAGATTAAGGTTAAAAGGTCCGATAAAATCCACCATGCCTCCTATAGAATCAACAGGGTGACACCGTTGCCCATATGATGATGAATTCGTGCAATTAAAATCAAACCGAAACTTTAAACTTTAAATCTAGATCTATGTTATCTTTTAATTGCAAATGTGTTTTGTTGTGTTTTAAGCTTGCGCATGTATTCGCAGCGGCTAAAAGTTGCAGCGCAGCGCCCGCAATTTCACTACCTAAGTTCCAGTTTCTTTATTGTCCCTTAGTTGATCAGTAATGAATTGAAGCTTGTAATATAACAATATTTTCTACGAAAGGTCAATTCTTTGTTCAAAAGTTGTGAGCTTTTTTTCACAATCGTTCTTTTCGACATCCCTTACAGACAATTGATTGGGTTGAAAAGGACCTTACGTCCTGTACAACTGCTAAGGTCATTTATGGAGGATGGTCCTCATACGAATGTCTGTGGAAAGCATAGGTACATAGAAATGTGTTTAAAACCAGCATTCTGTCTTTCACTTGAATGCTGGCTTAACATTTCCTCAAGCTTTCTGAATAACTTAACATTTACTTTGTCGTCTTTATGTTCAGCTTTAATTATGGGCCGTTCAAAATATGGTCGTTTGGGAATTGGTAAACACTTTGAATAAAGGTTCCATCGACACGAGAAATAGAACAATAATACAAATCTCAACATTTTTCTTTTCCAACAGAATTCGCCGGAAGTCCCGCAGTACCTCAAATCCCATCAGGTTTGTTTTGCAGCACATATAACTCTTACTGTTCTGTGCTTAGACTTTGAATTATTTTATTTGAAAAGTCCAAATGCCGCTTTAAAGTTCTAAATCAAAGCTTGCTAGTTATGGTATCCAATCGCTTCGCAGTGCTTGCGTTTCGTCGAATTAGTGCAAATTATGTTAGCAGCGTTTTAGCAGCAGAGTAGAATTTTACCACTTTTCATATTTTCATTTCTGTGAAATTTCTCGGAATTGCATATATCATTCTTTCTTAACATATAAATGGTAGGTTTCCTCTCATAGTGCATATTAGAATGTTTGTTTGAAGAGTTTGAAAATGTATGCTAAAATCATAACTCAATTCAATCAAACACTTTCGCCGAAGAATACATGCTATATATACCTAGAAAATAAATACAGATGCTTTTCAATAAGATGCGGTTACGACGGTTTTCATAAAAAGCGATGACATTTTCTTTGAAAACAAGAATAAACACACAAATAAGTAACACGTGTCAGGTGACGATAAAAATGCTGCAGGTATAAAGCTTAAAGCGCTTCATAAACATGCTAAGTTGCCAAGCGAATTATGGAAGGCACTATAAGCGCAAATGCAATTCAACAACCATAATAGTAATGCAATGATGATAAAATACTCAACTTGTTTCTCTACAGTCCCTGCTGATGGCGGATTTACCGGAACAGGAACCATGACACCTGGTATGACGTCACCAGGTGGTTCGTTCCCTGCATCAACCGGAGGTGGTATGGCTGGTTCCGACATGACAGGATCCGGTATGGCTGGTACCGATATGTCTGGCACTGGAATGACAGGACCCGGTATCGGAGCTCCAGGAATGACAGCCCCGGGAATGACCGCCCCGGGATTTACAGGCGCTGGAATGACAAGCCCCGGTATGACCGGTGCCGGAATGACTAGTCCAGGATTTACCGGCACAGGGATGGCCGGTGCAGGTGCAGGAGGCCCAGCCTTCGGTGGGTGTAAGTTTCGCTTATAAAAGCCTCGATTTTGTTAATTGTTACCAATATTAACAAAGTATTGTTTAATGAATAGTCGATTTGATAATGATTTCAGCAGAATACTAATGTGGACTGATTATGACTGATAAGTGATTGTACATAGGTATACAAATCAAGCGGAATAACATGTATGCTTTTAGAAATGTAGATCTATAAATTTCGACATTATTTATTCGATATGCGAAATCGAATAAGAGGCAAAGAGTCGTTTCTGTTACGAAACGGCGTAATTATAGCTATAAACGCAACATTTTTTTTAAATTGTAAGCAACGAAATAATAATTGCTTTCCATACACGTATACATGTATGTACTATATTCATGTTTCATTTCAGTCTCTCCTATGTTCCCTGCTGGCGGTGCAGGTGCTTTTACACCCGGATTTGGACGACCAATGACAGCGCCTTTCCCATCCGGAACCGGTGCCACGGGAGGTTTCACGGCCGGAGCATCGGCCCCAAACGGACGATTCGCCGGCGCAACAACCGGTTTCGCTCCAGGATTCGCCCCAAGTGAGCGCCCAGGTTTCACTGCCCCAAGCGCCGGTATGACCGTCGATGGACGATTTTTCGCTTCTGGTGGATCCCCAGCGGGTGGTGCTACAGCCTTTGCAGGGCGGCCAGGTTTCACTGGTGATCCGAGATTCGGTGCATTCGGTCCAACAGCAGGATTTACAGGCAGAGGACCGGCTTTCTCTACGCCAGGAGTAGCAACTGACCCGAGCATGAACTTGCAGTTCCAGCCTTTCCCCGGAGCTGGTATGGCTGGAAGACCAGGTACTGGTATGGCGGGAGCTGGATTTGCCGGAGCACCTGGTACTGGTTTTGCCGGAGCACCTGGTACTGGTTTTGCCGGAGCACCTGGTACTGGTTTTGCCGGAGCACCTAGCGCAGGGTTTGCCGGGGCACCTGGTACTGGTTTTGCCGGAGCACCTAGCGCAGGTTTTGCCGGAGCGCCCGGTGCTGGTTTTTCAGGAGCACCAAGCGCAGGTTTTGCCGGAGCACCAGCCGCTGGTATGTCAGGAGTATCAGGGCAATTCGATGGTTCCCAGGGAGCGGGAAGATTCCAGGGAGGTGCCGACATGAGAAATCCCAACCAAGGTATGACGTCCAACAACAACTTCAACAGCTTTACCGGATCCGCCAATAACCAGGTTGTTCCTCCTAGCGGAACCGGAGCGGCCCGGATAGACGGATTCGGAACCGTGTCATCAACAAACAATCTAAACACAGACCCGAACAACGTCGTCGCTTCCAATACAAATACAAACAACAATCCATCCGGCATTGTCCGCTTTGAAACTGGGGCGTCAAGTGTACCAGCCGAGGTTGTCATGAATGACGCAAACTCTAACGCAGCTGGTTCCGAGTTTCGAGTGGTAGAGGTCAACAATATCCTGGATAAGTCGGGTACCAGTGGCTCTGTATCATCCACCGACCAATCAGTTGTGGACAGTTTGGGGTTTGACTCCACGGGAGAGGCAAACATCGCTTCTTCAGATTTGACAGGTATGTGTTGACTAATTTACATTTATAGCTCACAATATATGAAATGGCAGAACACTTCTACCTAATAGCTAGAGATGCTCTACCAGGTCATTTTGAGCTTGGTATAATAAGATAGATGTTTAAAAAACAAATGTTATTCATAGGCATCTACGTTTCGTGTATTATTGAATGATCAAACACAAAGGAAAATTTGACCATATTTTAACTGTTAACAATTGAATGTGTTTGGCCACTGTAACCACTTTAAGCATTCACAAGCGCTTTTCTGTGTTTCAATTTCGTGACAGAATATCGGAAGACAGTTTAGTTTAAAGTTGTAGTTTGATAATTTTGAAGATTTTTCGAAGTGTAACGACGACATATAACCCGTAGCACGATTTTCCGAAATTGTTGTGTCGCGTGATAACCCGTCGTGCATATGTACCTAGAAATTTCTTGCACTCCATTTATAGGTATTTATAAAAGTCATCTCGCTTTCTATAAATCACAATCTTAGTGTCCAAAATTAAGACCTCGCCATTCTATTTCACAGCAAACACCGTTGTATCAGGTGGCAATCAACCAGGGAACGATAACATGGGCCTTTCTTCACCGATGACCAACACAGACTTTTCATTCTTTGTACCACCGGAGAATACCAACACAAACACAGGTAAAGAGTTCAGAAAAGAATCAGAGCAACAGATAAGAGCGATTGACGGCTTTTCAACATTTAATGTTTTCTTTATTGTTCATAAGACGCTATGGTGTGGGTACTCATTGGAATCGTCTCATCGAGACGATTCAAATGAGTATCCATAACATACTGTTTGGATTAGAAAAAAATGGAACGGTTCCATCCCATATAAATGTTGCTCTGAATAAGACATCTACTTTTGTTTGTACAAACTAAAATTTACAAGACAACATAACGGTAGCCTATAGGAGTTTCTTTATGAAGACAAATGCTTACCATCAAACTTGTCCCGTTAGCGCCAACAAACAAACTGAACTTCCCCCAGTATTTACTACTTCAACTTAAATGCTTTACACGATATGATGTTTTAAAATGCTTTTCTTAGCATTAATAAATTTTGTCATCTAAAGGGCTGATATTTATAGCCAATATTCAGTCCAATGTGCTTGCTCATTGCTCTTGGAGGACAATTTTTTATGCACTTTTAATTTGTGTAGGCTATAAGCTGACACATATGTGACCCATCACACTAAAAGGGACCTTATCAGAATTCCAAAGTCCAATTTTCAACAATCTGATCAGCTTCAGTACAATCAAATTAGATCTCGCATGTTTAAAATGAACAGATAGTAAAATAGGAAAAACACCCCAGATTCAGAAAATCACATAAAAGTGAAAAGTGTCGGCCCTAGTCTGGCTGCGCGGACTGCGCAGACTGACTAGGGTCGATATTTTTCACACTTCCCATAAGGTCCCTTTTAGCATGACGGGTCACATATGTATTGTGAACAGTTTTATCTTATTCAAGCAATATCACAGAAACCCACATCTTCTTGAGCCATGGATGCAACACATATAGGCCTATGTCTACGTAACGTCGTATCTGTACTCATCGTTTGTTGATTTTTTAAGCAGGTCAGCAAGAAAGCAGACACTTTACAAACAATCTAACCTAAGTGTTTAATCATTTCAGCTGTGGACCAAGGAGCAACATTTAACGCGCCAAACCCACCACCGCCACCACCAATCATGGTACCCAATAACAACAACAACGCGGCAGGTACCAGTCCATAGAATATAGCACATGCACTCGGGAACCATCCCGACATTGCTTACGTCACTGCTTACGTCATAGGAAAAAGAAATCATAAGATTATCATAAATCGTTTCATCTATTAAAAACACATGACTGTAAAATTACATTGGGTAAATAATTTACATGAATGCATGTAGCCTACACACGATTACTTATGTTTGTCTTCCGGTTTCTGTTTAAGTCTTTATAAAGTGATTTCAACTTTTTTTGTAATCACAGTAGGCCCCTAAGTTATGATTTATTTTACATTCTCGATTATATTTTTTTAAAAAAAGAAGAGGAAAAATCTTGCTGTTTCGGACGTATTATCGATGATGTAGCCTACATGCACTTTATACATGTAAATAAATGAATAATGCTTTTTGCGCATTCTTATGCTCGGGACAATGTGGATTGATATTTCAACTTGGTAGAAAAATGTGCTATGACTTTTCTATTAAATTTGCGTATACATTTGTGAACTTATATTTGCATTTTAAAATAAATTTAACAAGTCAGGATGATTAAATTCAAAATGCTATGTCTAACAGACCTTGTCTTCGCCTAATGTCAATTTAAAGTGTTTAAATGGTACGAGGGAAATAGCCTGCCTAGGTTCACAGAAGATAGGCCTATATCTAGTTATCATATTTTAGATTTATAGCATAATGTTCAATAAAATGTTTTAAATGTATCATTCTTGCTTTTTATCACACAATTATCCTATAGTCTGCACCGACACCATACTAGTTATTTGTCTAATTTGCAATTGCAAGCAGCTTCTTTATTGATCTTGATCAACTTTGAAATAACCTTTGCACTGTCGCACCATTCGAAAACCTTGGGTATCGTACCCCATCGGTTTTCATGGATAGCACTTTCGATAAACATTAATATAGCCAGAATCTGGAAAAACGCCCATTATAGCTTTTGAGACAGCTATGTTTCAAGTTCAGTATATATGCCTTTAGCGGTGTATTATGAGAGTGATCCATGCTACTCTCATATGTTTGCTACAGACTTTGACGAAGCTATTGTATAACAACTCGGTTCCATTTCTGACTGCGTGTATATGCAAACTGATCTGTACCAATGTTGGCCTTAAAAGCCTTAAGGAACATTTTTCCAAGATTCCGTCTCATTTGAATCCTTTTATACAATAAGATTTAGATGTATATAATATAGATATGCGTTGGTACCTTATCGGCTTCTTACTTAAGTTGACTCCTATCTAAAGGACAGTTGTAAACGTTAACCTTGGAATTATGAAACATGTCTTTGAACGAGCTTTCGTAGATATTATTTCTGTTACTTGGTTTTTACCACGAACTGCCGAAAAAAAATTAACTGTTTAAGATAAGACCTGGGTAATGGGTTATGCGACCAGTTATGGAACGAAATCTGTATGGTGCGAATAGAGATTTCAAGGGAGGTAATTTTCATTGCTCTCAAATTTTGATTTTTGACCTTTGTTGGGTTTTTTTTTTGCCTACTCTTCATACAATTTAGAAACATTCTCACAAATATGTTTAGAATATTCCCCGGAAATCTGAGCACTCTCAATTATTTCCGTTGTTACGGGAACAGGCGATGTTGCATCTAACGGTACTTTGAAAATGCTCGGACTTACGGACGTCACGGAATAAGTCGAAATATAACCATTATACCGGAAGTACATTACCCAGGTCTTACCTTAGAAAGGCATTTTCCTGCTGATATGCTTCTATATTTATTCAATATATGTCTTAACCTTTTTCTTTAAAAAGCCTTCATTTGTACACTTGCATAATTACGTATTTGTATATCAGAAGAAAAGAAATATTGAGATGAGATTTTATAGAAAAAAAATATTCCAATATAAAGCTTACACGACCCTTTCATTCTATTGAGCAGCTTTTGTCACAGCTGGTACTACGTTCTACTAGCTAGTCCGTCCATCATAAGAAACCAAACACTATTTTTTGTCATATTTTCATCTGAGAGAGCATAATTTCTTATGACAACTCTGAAAAGTTCTAGCCAAGGTATTGCGCCGTGTACGAGAAATATTTATTTTTGTGTTAAAATTAAACAAATTGATGTATATGTCGGAGTCCAGATTGGAATCCAGGCCGATCCGGAATCGGCCTAGGCCGATCCAGAATCGGTCCAGGCCAAACTGGAATTCTAGTTTGGACTAGTCCAGATTAGAATTCTAGTTTGGTCTAGGCAGGTCCTGGATCGGTCTAGGCCAGAATGGAATTCCAATCTGGCTAGGCCGATCTAGAATCTGCCTAGACCAGTTTGGAATCCGTTTGAAAATTGAAAATGAAAAGAAACTTGAAAATATCAAAATTGAAGCAGTTTGATTCAACGGACAAAATGTTTAATTAGTTTTCATACCTTAAAGTCGGGGAACAATTACAAATAGCGAGAACTGAAATACAAAACTGTAAGATGTGAACAAAAATGAGTTTAGACGGAACATATTATAGGAAAAACCCAAAATGTAAAACGTTTTTGGTAATTAACCCTTTTCCCAACAAGTTCTGGTTCTGGTATCCCTGATCAAAGGCCTGAATTTTCTTCCCTTCTCTAAATGTTTTGATGCTTTTGCATTGTAAGTTTTCAGTTTTATTGAAAGACTTAATTTTGCAATCAATAGCAACTTTACATTTAGACAATCATAACGCTGTGTCATTTGGAAAAGGGTTAAACAGGACACAAACTATCATATCATGGAACTTGGTAAATTGAGTAAATCGTTTACCTCCAACAGTACAGTAAGGTTTGTATCGCCTGATCGTACTTAATTGCCTGTCTAAAATGCATTTTACACTCATGGTGAAAAGCCATACATTGTCCATGTTATATCCAATAAAACTCCATCACATCTACTTCAGAATTTAAAAAAAAAGGACATAACAGCTTTCGAAATTTAAAACATTTTGGCTATAAAGCAATAAACAATATGGGCTTACACTGGTCAGATGATACAAAATTTACAAAAAGTACATAATATGGCCAATCACAGGTTAATAACATTGTATTTCAATATTATAAGAAAAGTTGTCTTGGAATGCAAAATATCTTAAGTTATTCTGGTTGAGAAGGCAAGCCAAATATTGATGAAAGAAACATATACTAATGTAATCAATCACTTCTTATCAGAACTGCATATACAACAGATTGCAGATTAAAAGGTGACAAAAAGATGATTGGTTTTCAGTGTACTTATTTTCCTTCTCAGCAGATTAAGAAATGAAAACATATGGATTAATTTTAGCAATCAAGTCGGTATTTTGTGCTGTTGTTACTATTCTCCAGTCATTAAGATACAAAGAATTTTGCCTATAGTTCTATTGCAGAAATAAATGAAAACAATAAACTATATTTTCGGAATGGCTATTGTTATTATTTGTTGGATATTTTAGTAATTTCATATCTAATTTGGAACGGTAATTATTATTATTTGTTAAATATTTTAGTGTTTCTTTTAAACTCCGAGTAGAATATGCTTATTGCAACTATTTTCCAACACAAAAAGTGTATACAATTCAAATTGGTTAGAAAAAAAAGAAGTGGTTATTAATGTCAAATTACTGTTAAAATTAGATTCCAATCTGGTCTAGGTAGATTCCGGATTGGCCTAGCCAGATTGGAATTCTCATATGGACTAGAAACTTTCTAGGCCGATTCCAGATTGGACTAGTCCAGATCAGAATTCCACTTTGGACTAGGCCAGAGTAGAATTCCAATCTGGACTAGACCGATTCCGGATCGGTCTAGATTCCAATGTGGCCTCCGACATATACATCAGTTCAGATGTATTATGGAATTTGTCATTTCTGTCTCAAATTTAAAGGCGTGCTTTTCGCCTATCAGTGAAAAAAAAAAAAGATAGCATTTATACGCATTAGAATATTCAATATTGGCATCAAGACATACTTTAAAAATGAAATAGGAATATGATAACTCTTAAAGTATGTTTCGATACCAAGATATGTTATCATAATGCGTTTAAATGCTATCAGTTTTCTTTGGGGAAGTTTTTTTTTAAATGTTGCTCATAAGTCAAAAACGCTTCTAAAGTTGAGACGGAAATGACAAATACCATTTACGTGTGAAATGTGACCAACCAGAATAGGGCAATTTTAAGAAAAACGTATTCCTAGTAAACGACACAACACTTTGGCTCAAAAATTCCAGAATTTTCATAAGAACATACTCTCTCCCAGATAAAAATAAATATAGAAATTATGAGAAGGTATCTATGAAATCTCTCTTTAATGCCGTCCGCTACCGATTTTTAATCTGGACTATTTTAAGACAAAAATCAGGAATTACTCTAACATATCAGCGAGATTTGCGATGCCATTTAATGCTCGCCCGGCGTCAGATAACATTTTGACAGTGATCGGAAAAAGGGTCCGTCTACAGTAGAATACCCATAATGTGGCCATTTTGAGATTCGTTAAACATCGGCTTCTTTTCAAGCGGCGTCGTTACGTATCCGAACCTATTCGGGCGCAGTCGTAAACATTCGGCGGTAGAAAGTTCCACCGCCGAATGTTTTCGACTTCGCCCGAATTATTCCGATGTCGCGCGAATCTTATTAGGGGTGGGCTACCTTAAGACCAACAATGATCCAGATGAGCTTTAGCTATGTTCTAGAAGAGCGATTACGGTAGCGTCAAATGACGTTGCCGTAAATATGTTTTACCAGTCTAAAATTATGCCGTGAGACCAACCGAAATATAACGTCGCTTTTCAACGAAAACCTCGTAACTGTAACTTAAAATAAGCTGCAGTTACGAGGGTTTCGTTTAAAAGCAGCGATAATCTGTTTTTACAGATATCCCTAATTCAAATGAGATTATCAAACCTAAAGAGAAGATCGGGTTTGTGACCCATGGACCTAATGGTAAGTGGTGTTGGTAATAAAAATGGTTAGTCTGTCCTTGAAAAAATCGTGATGTGCAACAATGGACGTATTAGCAAGCAGACTGAAAGGTGGATAGACGACCGAGATTATATCATAAAGACTGTTTGGGTGGTTTTAAAATCTGATTAGAAACACCGCTTCAATTTATTTCCATTTTAACGAGGTTTATTTCTAAAAAAATCTATTGTAAATTCATTAGGATCATTTTACCAAAAATCGGGCATTAAAGATAGGACACTGGAGAAGTCAACCAGATAATGCGAGACAGATCATAAAATGTAGGGGGATTTGAGCTCAGAAAACATTTCTCCATTGGCTAACCTTAATCCTGGTAATAAATCCGCGACTTTCATTAGGCCAAATTACCCTTTGAGAAACGTTATTTAGACTAAAATATTGATAAAAATCTGACAAGAATATCTGTCCAGGATTTTTGGGCTGGCGGACGGACGGATTGAAAGCTGGAAAAGGTAACACAAACCTACAACCACTGCCCAAGGGTATCACAAACAAACACAAAGATAGTATTTTTTCTTTTCACGACGACGACTTTTCTCTTAAGTTGGTTTTCGGCATTTTGTTCTTTTCCTATAATGGCCTACTACCCAAGCTTTTTTTTGTCGTTAAAATGAAGTTTTAGTTGAAAAGGGGGGTAGCCTAAACCAATTCGGACTACACGTTCGTTTTACATCATAGGTTCGGGGATAATGACGTTCCCCATCATTGGCACGGACGGTGCAGCCCCTGCAGGATCACAACCTAACACAGATATCTACGACAACATCAACAACCTGCTACCAACAGCTCAGGGCAACCGTAAGTATCAACGATATCGATATACTCATTATTACTGGTGTTAACGCCACATCAACAATTCTTAAGACATGGTCATACACAACTCTACTTGCTCATCCAACGTTGACTTTTCTTATTAATACATTACCACACAGTTACTCTTTTTGACTCCCTACCGGATAATGCATTTAGAAAACATTGTGGAAAATTTAAGAAATTGCTTGTGACAAGTAATTTCTTCATTTCCCACATTTTTTCTACCCTAAAAGACCAAAAACATGTAAAATTTAATGGTCGTCTGCATTTTTTTTTTGAATTTGGACAAGTTTAAAACTTTGCTGTTTGGTAATGGGTTAAACGAGTCGTCGATGATGAGAGGTAATTTTTGTCAAATATCAGAGAGGACGTTAACTTTATTAAGCATAAGTGTTTCCAACTTAGTCTGGGTTCCCTCCCCTACTATGTTCCGCAGTATAGAAGGCAGAGAACCAGACTTTTTCCAACTTCGCAAACACCAATCTCCTTCGCAGTTATCTCCCCTGAATTGGGATTAGGGAGATCTCTGCCGGCACAGCTTGAGTTACCAAGATTTCAGGTAATTGAATTTTTTTATTTTGATTTTATTTAAAAAAGTAAACATGTTTTTAGTGATGTTTTAAGAATATGATGTGTCAGATATGAATCCAAATAAAAAATAAAATTAGATTTATAAAATGATTTCAGAAATACAAATAAATGTCCGCCACCTTTACGATATCACATGACATTCACCATAGTCACGTGATTTACATGCCTGCAGTGATAATGTAAGGCATTGTCGCTGTGTGGAGTTTGCGCAAACACGCCTAGCGATACATCTACGATCGGTCGTGCTAACTACATGCATGTACTGTGTTAAACGAAAAATGATCATTTTAATTCCCTTTTTTCAGCTGATGAATTACTACAACCGTCAATATCGTCCGAAATGGCTCCACAAAGCGATAATATGGGAAATATAATATAAATAATAGACGTACGTAGAGCGTGAAATTAAAATAAAACATGGGAAATTGTCTTCGTTATTTCAAAGGTACTTTAAACGGGGAAATGTGCTAGAGCTCTACATAGCGGTGCATATATGCCAAAAAAGTGCAAGTCAGCGAAAGGGAACATATTTTCTTATTCCTATCCCAAATATGGCCTGGTTTTGACGTCCCTTATATAACAAAGAAAATGCAATTTAGCATTTTCTCCTTTGTCATAATACACATGTATACACAACGATATATGACCTGGCAGAGCAGCCCATGCTAATCGAATGGAATGCTCTGCCAGGTCAATTCTCGTCCTCTATATTTTGTTGTATATTTTCATAATTGCTATTATAACTACAAGTATTATCGTCATTATTAAGCATCGACCTGCAAGCTTCTCGACCCCCCCCCCCCCCCCCCTCATTGGCGATCGCATCTCGGCTACGTCCGTGAGCCATGTGTCTCTCCTGAGTGTGTCAAGCGAGGTCGTCCTTGCTCATACTCCCATCCACCTCCCATGGTTGGCACCAATAATATCAGTTCACTGACGGCGCGCCCAGGGATACAAATTCAGTGGCCAGTCTTCTGCATGTGCCGCATGCAATACCTTCATCCCAAACAAGGCCGGGTGTTGACCTCCCTGATGTAATTGGATTGGGAAAACATTGAAACAATAGTAGAACATGCTGATGATCAGCATTTTCTGCTTTTGTCTCAATGTTTTTGTGCTGTATTGTTCACAAAATTTACCTTTATCAACATCCATTTGTCGTCTGTAACAGCTTTCAAATTGTACGACCCTAAAGTTTTGTGGTTTGGGAAGGGACTATTTTGTCTGTGAGCTTAGGCAGGTCACCGTGAAAATCCACATTCTAATTCTGCACGATGAGCACACAAGCATATGGTAATGGGCAGATGGACAGACAAACAATAGTCAAGGTGGTAAAATAATGTAACATAAAATTCAAACCCCAGAGAATCGTTTAAAACATTTTTAATTTATTGTAACATCCAAATATTCATAATCTAAACAAGAGATGTTTGTAAAACATATATGCCCCCTCAAGGGCCTACATTTGATGTAGGTCAAAGTCCAAGGTCAAGTTAACAAGGTCCAAGGTCATGGTCAAATATGAAAGGTCTTGGTAGGAGGTGTCTATGTGTGAAATATTAAAGCTGTATATGTAAAAGTAAAATGAAACATAGGCCAGGTTAAAGTTTTTAAAAGTAGGCCAAATGCCAAGGTCAAGGTCATGGTCAAATGTGAAAGGTCTTGGTTGGAGGTGTCCATGTGTGAAATATCAAGGCTGTAGGTGTAAAAGGACATGATATATATGCCTGCTTTCAGTCTTTTTAAAAGTAGGTCAAACTCCAAGGTCAAGGTTGCAATATTCAAGGTCATGGTCAAATGTGAAAGGTCTTGGTAAGAGGTGTCTATGTGTGAAATATCAAGGCTGTAGGTGTAATAGGACATAAGATAAAGGCTAGGTTAGATATTTCTAAAAGTAGGTCAAACTCCAAGGTCAAGGTCCAAGGTCATGGTCAAAGTGAAATATCTTGGTTGGAAGTGACCATGTGTGAAATATCAAGGCTGTATATGTAAAATGACATGAAATATAGGCCAAGTTAATGTATTATAAAAGTAGGTCAAACACCAAGGTCAAGGTCACAAGGTCCAAGGTCATGGTCAAATGTGAAAGGTCTTGGTCGTAGGTGTCCATGTGTCAAATATCAAGGCTGTATGTGTAAAAGGACATGATATATCGGCTAGGTTAAAGTTCTTTTTAAAGTAGGTCAAAGTCCAAGGTCAAGGTCACAAGGTCCAAGGTCATGGTCAAATGTGAAACGTCTTGGTAAGATGTGTCCATGTGTGAAATACCAAGGCTGTATGTGTAATAGCACATAAGATATAGGCCCAGTTTATTTTTTTTAAAAGTAGGTCAAACTCTAAGGTCAAGGCCACATGGTCCAAGGTCATAGTCTTATGTGATAGGTCTAAGTCGGAGGTTTCCATGTGTCAAATATCAAGGCTGTATGTGTAAATGGACATGATATATCGGCCAGGTTAAAGTGTTTTTTTTAAAGTAGGTCAAACTCCAAGGTCAAGGTCACAAAGTCCAAGGTCATGGTCAATTGTGAAAGGTCTTGGTAAGATGTGTCCATGTGTGAAATATCAAGGCTGTATTTGTAAAAGGTCATGAGATATATGCCGGGTTTAATTTTTTTTAAAGTAGGTCAAACTCCAAGGTCAAGGTCACAAGGTCCAAGGTCATGGTTAAATGTGAACGACGTTGATAGGAGGTATCTATGTGTGAGATATCAAGGCTGTATGTGTAAAAGGACACGAGATATAGGCAAGGTTAAGAATTAAGTGTACAAATCAACAAAGGGCAATAACTCCAAGAATTTGATTGGCAGAGTTACGGTTCTTGTGCACTGCACCTCTCCATAATGAAATCTATTCACCTGTAAAGTTTCATGATTCTACCTTACATATTTTTTGAGTTGTGCTCCGGACAAGAATCAAGTTATAAAATCAACAAAGGGCAATAACTCACAAAAGTTGATCGGCAGAGTTACGGTTCTTGTGCACTGCACCTCTCCATAATGAGATCTATCCACCTGTAAAGTTTCATGATTCTACCTTACATACTTTTTGAGTTATGCACCGGACAATAATCAAGTTTGAAAATCAACAAAGGGCAATAACCCAAAAAATATGATCAGCAGAGTTACGGTTCTTGTGCACTGCACCTCTCCATAATGAGATCTATCCACCTGTAAAGTTTCATGATTCTACCTAACATAGTTTTTGAGTTATGCTCCGGACAAGAATCAAGTTATAAAATCAACAAAGGGCAATAACTCAAAAAATTTGATCAGCAGAGTTACGGTTCTTGTGCACTGCACCTCTCCATAATGAGATCTATCCACCTGTAAAGTTTCATGATTGTACCTTACATACTTTTTGAGTTATGCTCCGGACAAGAATCAAGTTATAAAATCAACAAAGGGCAATAACTCAAAAAATTTGATCGGCAGAGTTACGGTTCTTGTGCACTGCACCTCTCCATAATGAGATCTATCCACCTATGAAGTTTCATGACTCTACCTTTAATACTTTTTGAGTTATGCTCCGGACAAGGTTTGGTCTACGGACCGACCGACCGACCGACCGACCGACCGACCGACCGACCGACCTTCCGACCGACCGACCGACACTTGCAAAACAATATACCCCCATTTTCTTCGAAAGGGGGCATAATAATATTGCAAAACAGTCACTCATACCCAATTACAATTTTACCCTTTCCCAAACAACGCCCTTTTAGACCATTCCAAGTTAAAACGTGTTAAAGCAAACATTATCTTATAACTGTTACGCTGGTCAAATTTAATAGTTTGTGTGTCATTACAGAAATCAGTGAGGGAAATGGAGAAAACGCTGGAAATCAGCGTCTTCTCCTTTTCCCTTAATGTTTCCCAATGTCCTTTTCTTCTTAAAGGACATCAAAACCTGACAATGTTTTGGGAAAGGGTCAAATGCGATACTACTGTTCGTGCATATTACATAGACAAGTACAACAGTACTGCACAAGTTGTGTTTAATTGTGACATGTCAGGCTGAAAGGTACTTTCTGGGAAGTCAGACAAGCAGATCAAATTTGGCATTTGAATAAAAGCAAAGTCGTAAAATAACCTAGATCCACAAATATCCTTACAGAAACATGTCCTAGAAGGTCCCTTTTAACGTGACGAGTCACAATTATTATTTAAAACCAAGTTTAACCCAAGTATACTACAAGAGCACGCCACATGCATTATATTTGCATGTATGCTCGTTATAATAAGGTGGTGAATGGCGAATATAAACTTTCCCAAAACAGTACCTGGTTTTAATGTCTCCAATAAATGTAACTTTGGCAAAGATTGGAGAAAAAAGAAAATCCTGATGCTGCATTCATTTCAAAATATCATTTAGGACAAAGTTAATATATTTTCAACACTTATCCAACATTTTCTTTTTTCTCGCAGAGTTTCCACACGCTACTTTTAACAACCTCCATAGACTGAGTGACCCAAATATTGTCTTCTGCAAGGTATTAGCATTTGGACAAGTCAAAAATTTCTTGTTTGAGAAAGATTATAAAGATGATTTGCATTTATAAGATGGTAGTCAGACAATGTGATTCTCAAGTACAAATGTACATACACAAATATTATTTGCAATGATATGAAAATGCTTTTCACAAATGATTATAATGGTGTGTTTAATTAAGGGTATTTCACCCATCATTAGATATCAAGCACATGGCTGCTTTTCAACGAATACTTAGTATCTGCAGCTTAAAACAAGCTGCAGATACAAGGTTTTTGTTAAAAAGCGATGACATACTGCAACTACGACATCTCCTTGGCACCGGAAATTGACAAGGTTATCAAGGTTTCTAAAGTCCAGATATATTCTTTAATTGTGATGTATACCAGCAAAAGTAAAAATACAGGCAAAATTGGAGGACATATTTTGTCACTTTTCAACAAAAACCTTGTAACTGCAGCTGAAAACAAGCTGCAGTTACTAGGTTTCTGTTGAAAAGCAGCGATTCGGTATCTGATGATGAGTGAATACTAGTAAGTTAACAGAAAATGTGATGTAAGTTAAATGGGATATAAAAGTGAGTTCACAGTTAGTCAAATCACGGTGGATATAATCATGTGATACAACAATTTCAGAATATCTTCAATAATTTTGTTAATATGGGACCAATTGGAATTCAGTTTGAAGCAGAGGGTGGACAAACGTCACGCATTAGATGGCCATGATGGATTTTTCAAAAATCGCCTGATAAAAAGTTATTGAAGATCAACCAAAATTTTGGTTGATCTTCTATAATTTTTTTATCATTTGATTTTTCAATAATCCACTATGTCCAGCTAATTTCTGGTATTTTCCCACCTTCTCTGCTTCAAATCAGATTCGAATCGTCAAGTATTAGCAAAATTATTGAAGATTTTCTGAAATTCCGAGTCACATGATTATCCACAGTTCAAGTATTGACATACAACCGGCCAGGAATCATGTGATACAACAATTGCAGAAATTTTAATTGGTCGTCAATAACTTATATTTATCAGTTCATTTCTCAAAGATCTACTACATCCAACTAATTCCAGAGATTTTTCCACCTTCTCTGCTTTAAGTGCATTTCAAATCAGCCAGGTATTTTAATAGACTTATGGACGATTTTCTGAATTAGTTTTGTCACATGATTTCCTGCCATGAAATAGTGTAACTATCAACAAAGTAAAATTCCATATTCATCCCTTTCCCAAACAAGACCTGGTTTTGACATCCAATAAAGAATATGCTCGAGAAAACATCGAGACAAAAGAAGAAACTGCTGAAGGCTAGCAGTTTCTCCTTTTGTCTCAATATTTTCCATGCTATATTGTTTACCAATTCTATCTTTATCAACATCCATTTTGTCGTTTGTTGGGGCTTTCGAATTGTAACACCTTAAAATTTTGTCCATTGGGAAAGGGTTGACACAGCACATCATAATAATTTTTGGACATGTCCAATTGTCCATCATTGATCTGGATGCTGAATTATGACCAGGCCCTAAAAATAATTGGGAAATTGAAAGGCAATATACATGTGTAATAGATTGAATAGAATAAAACAAAATATTTTTTTTGTGAAACACCAAGACCCCCCCTAATGGCCAATGTTAAGATTTCATGTTAAGTTTCCGATTGACAGACAGACTGACTGACATACGGACAGCGGTAAAACAAAATGCCCCCGATCTTTCGATATGAGGGCACAAAAAGTTTTTGAAACATGCCATCACCTTTTAGACCTGTCTCATTTAAACCATTACAAATGATCACATTTTGGACTAGATCAAATTCTTAATGACTCATTTTCAATGTCAAACAAACTATTGATATGCTTGCATACTACGATAAAAGGAAAATGATTTTTTTTACAATGGATGAGGTTAGATGCAGTTTCTCCAAAAATGACTAATTTTGACATTTAGATGGATATGTTGAACAGTGTTTTTAATCAGGTGATAATTTAATCGCCGTGGCCTTAGCGCAGTTGGTAGCGCATCTGACCCTCATTCGAGAGGTCCCGGGTTCGATACCCGGCCGAGGCTAATACCCTTTCTGACAAAATTGTCACCCACCAATGGGTTTGAAATCGTTAACCTAAGTGGGCGAGCAGCTGGAGGCTCGGTAAGGGTGTTGTGGTAGTACTGGTTTGAGAAACAACAGGAATCCATGGGTAGGTGCTCCAGCCGCCGCGATATGACCCTGGTAGTTGAAAACGGCGTAAAACCCCAATAAACTCAAACTTGATTAATTAGCCTTTTCCATAATATAAAAGTCTAGATTTGGTGTCCCTATTGGTTTGTCAAGACTTCTTCCTTTTTGCCTAAATGTATTTTTCTGTCAGAGATGTCAAAATCAGGGCGAATACAGAATAGTGTTAATTGGTAACAACTTCTACAAAATAATCACCCCCCCCCCCCCAAAAAAAAAAAAAAATATCATAATTATATGGATGCCCTTTGGATACTCTGATTAAATAACTGATATACAAACAATAAATAATATCTTTTTCAATCCCAAATTAACCCTTTTCCAAACAGCAATTTTTCAAGTTATGCTTTAAAAGCTTCTGCAGACGACGAGATGAAGAAAGCATTTATGTAAATTGTAGCACAAAAAGTATAGGGCCGAAAAGAGAAAATGCCTTTTATCAGCATGTTCTTCTTTTGCTTTGATGTTTTCCCAAGCTGTTTCTATTACTAATTAGGGACGTCAAAACCTGGTTATGTTTGGGAAAATCGAGTGACTGCCTTTAAAAGCATTATGAATTTATGAACATTTTTCAGTTTTCACTGTATTGCAAACATTCTTTAATGATCTAATTAATGATAATTCACAAAAAGACTATGCCATTCTTTGAACAGAATTTGTTATGAAGAAATAAATTAGATCATGATTATTTGAGGGACAAACCATTGTTTGTTAAACTATATTTATGCACCACAACATATACACTAACTTTTATACTAAGACACATTTTATCCGTTTTCATCAACTTAACAATGAGCAACTTATAATACACATGTAAGTTTTTTTTCTTCTTAAAAACCGTTAACCCTTTCCCAAATGGCAAAAACTTAGGGAGGCCCCAGCTCAAAGATGTTGGAGATCACACTTTCAAGTGTATGAAATTCGGTGTATGAAATTCAAGTTTTTTGTCTTTTTTGGGTAGAAAACATAGTGGGATATGAAGGAATTGCTTGTTACAAGCAATTTTTTAATTTTCCAACATGTTTACCAAAGCTGTTGTCTTGTGGGGAGTCAAAAAAGTATCCTTATTTGGGAAGGGTAATAGAATTTAAAGACAAAACTAGATCTACATGTCAAAACTAAGTCATACAGGGTAATGCACATTTAGGTTTCATTTTTACAGAATAGCTATAGTATAGACTAATCCAATTTAAAACGAGTAAACAACAAGAAAACAAATGATATCAAAAGTAGAATATGTAGATGATACAGCACAGAAAATATTGAGGGAAAATTAGAGACCTACTGATTATCAGAAATTTCTTCTTTACTCAGAGTTTTTTAGAATTTATCATAGGGATATCAAAATAAGATCTTGTTTGTGAATTGATTAAAAAAAAGTAACTGTTCATACTTTTCTCCATTCTTGAAAACCAACACCATATTCAATGAGAAATATAGAATCAACCTTTTCTAAACGGTAAGATTTTAGACTGCTCCAATTTACAAGCTGCAGCAGACTACAAAACCGCTGTTAGTAGGCATATAATAAGTGTACAGAACAGCAACAGCATTGAGGTAAAAGAATAAAAATACTGATTATTAGCATGTTCTTCTCTTACCTCAATGTATTCCAAAATATTTTCCATAAAAGTTTTCAAAATCTTCTCTGGGAAAGGGTTAAATTAATGCTCATTAACATTATGCAACCATAAACAATATAAAATTCTCCACTATACAAACAAATTATACAAATATTTTCCCAAATATAAAACAGAGCTCTTTATAAAATCGGATTGATTGATTTTTTGGGTTAGAAAACAATGTGGATAATGAAGAAATTCCTTGTGACAAGCAATTTCTTCTTTTTCCACACTGTTTTCTCCAGCCTTTTCTAGATGGGCGTCAGAAAGCCTCACAATGTGGGAATGTGTTAACGCCTCTTTCAACTGCTATGGTCATATTGTGGCAGCTGGAGCACCTAAACATGGATTCCTATAGTTTCTCAAATCAGAACTACCACAATATCCTTACAGAGCCTCCAGCTGCTTGCCCACATAGGTAAACAATTATCAAACTTACAAAATCGGAATGATGTCATTGAAAATTCATTTCTTATTTTCATTCAAAATCGTAAGTTGTGCATGCTCATTTGGATTTATTCAATGAGTCGCTTTAAACAAGAAACTACAATTAACTCTTTCGCTGCCAAATTTCCTGGAATTGTCCTATTTTCAGTGCCAAATTTTTGAAACTTCATTGGAGGGCTTATCAGTTTATAGAATAGTAAAAAATTAGCGTTTGATAATATTAAGCCCAAACTTTTACGAATCATTGCACATAAATTGTTTTGCCTAATAGCATACTTTTTATCAGGCAGTTTGACCAGATGACCTTGCTCTTGACCTTGAATGACCTCATTAAGCTATTGTTTGAAAGTCGCCGATCTGCGACATTGGCAGTCTTCCTATGGGTCGCTTTTCAGCGACATTGGCAGCGAAAGAGTTAAGGAGTTGATCAACCAGAAATTATGTTGTTTTTTTCAACTCTTATGAGATCATTTAATAAGGGTTTGATTTTGTCATTGCATGTTTAGAGAACTGTAGCTATTCATATATTGTTTATTAAAATGTAGGTCCAATCTATTCCATATGCATATATTCCATTAAAACTTCTTAAGTTCATGTAGCTAACAGAAATAACAATATTCATTAAAGTTTCAGGAATTCTGTTTGAAAATAAATTCTCAATTATGTCTTTTTTACCTTCTCCCAAACAAGACCTGGTTTTGATGTTGCTTACCTTAATCATCATTACAAAGAGTAGAAAATGCATGATATATTATTAGACATTTAGGAGAAAATGCTGGCTATAAGCGCTGCTTTTTATATGCCCGTCGAAGACGGGACGTATTATGGGATCACCCGTGATGTCCGGCGTCCGGCGGCGTCCACTTCTTTGTCCGGAGCATAACTCTGTCACCTGAAGTCTGATTGACTTTAAACTTGGCAGTTATATTCTTCTCATCATTACCGAGTGCAGTGCACAAGAACTATAACTCTAACTGGCTTATTTTTTGAGTTATTGCCCTTTGTTGTTTTTCATACTTGAATCTTGTCCGGAGTATATCTCTAAAAGTATAATAGGTAGGATCATGAAACTTCATGGGTGTATAGATCTCACCAAGGGGGAGCGCAGTGCACAAGAACCATAACTCTACCTGGCCTATTTTTTGAGTTGTTGCCCTTTGTTGTTTTTCATACTTGAATCTTGTCCGGAGTATATCTCTAAAAGTATAATAGCTAGGATCATGAAACTTCATGGGTGTATAGATCTCACCAAGGGGGAGCGCAGTGCACAAAAACCATAACTCTACCTGGCCTATTTTTTGAGTTGTTGCCCTTTGTTGTTTTTCATACTTGAATCTTGTCCGGAGTATATCTCTAAAAGTATAATAGCTAGGATCATGAAACTTCATGGGTGTATAGATCTCACCAAGGGGGAGTGCAGTGCATAAGAACCATAACTCTACCTGGCCTATTTTTTGAGTTGTTGCCCTTTGTTGTTTTTCATACTTGAATCTTGTCCGGAGTATATCTCTAAAAGTATAATAGCCAGGATCATGAAACTTCATGGGTGTATAGATGTCATCAAAGGGGAGTGCAGTGCACAAGAACCATAGTTCTAACTGGCCTTTTTTTTTTTTAGTTATTGCCCTTTGTTATTTTTCATACTTCATTTTTGTCCAGGGCATATCTCGAAAAGTATACTAGCTAGGACCATGAAACTTTTACCAACCTGCTCCCCCTGTCGACATAAAGCAGTGTTACGGGCGTATCTTGTGACAGTTTGACACCTTGTTTTCAATGTTTTCTCTCAAACTTATTCCAATTAGTGAGGTCAAAACCAGGTCTTGTTTGGAAAAGGGTTAAGGAAATCAATTTCTTTGTTCTACAGAAATCTTCTGAGTAAAAAAATCTTAACCTGCGCTAACAATTCAATTAGTCAACAATTATACAATGCTTTAACTTTACGGCAGAGCAATAGATAAGAGGAGGGTAAAGACATTTTTAAGGTAGAATACCCATAATGAGGCTATTTTTAAAATTCATAAAACATCATATTTTGTTTTCGAGCGACGTTGTTAAGTGTCTGAATCTATTTGGGTGCGGTCATTAACATTCCATTGTGGAAAGTTCCGCCGCCGCATGTTTTCGACTTTTCCCGAATAATTCCGACGTCGTGCGAATCTCATTAGGGGTGGACTACCTTGAATATCTATTTTGATTCCAAACCCTATATTAAGGATACTCATTGGAATTGTTTCTTTTCAAAATGATTCCAATGAGTACACATAAAATAGGGTTTGATTAACAATTAATCCTATTTTGTGATTTAAAATAATGTTTTATCCCATGTTATCTGTAGCTCTGGCTAAAGGCAAAAATTTACAAAACTATGGTTGGATGGATAATGGGATTACACAGTCATTTAAGAGAAAAAATAAGCCCTTCCCACTTTCTAAAACAGCATTTAAGCCTTCAAAATTTGAAAACTGCTGCAGACAATAAACTCGATTTCATTAAAAAAAGATATGTGTACAATATATAGAAGAGAAAATATCGAGACAAAAGGAGATAATGCTGGTTCTAAGCATTGACTTCTTTCGGCTCAATATTTTTCGAAGATTTTTCTACTAGTGATGTCAATATTAGGTCTTGTTTGGGAAAGGACTATACTACATGTATCTTTTCTCTCAAAAATGACTGGGTCAATCAAGGGGGCTAGTGCAAGTTTATTGTAACCAATATATTGAGTATACCGTTGGCTACATTCGAAAATGCTGAAACTACGCGAATTCATTTTGTAGTTACAGCATTTTGTACCCATTGAAAGGCACTTCCAATACATGGGTTAAGTACTTAAATATTGCGCAAAGTCCTCAGATAACTTGCACTAACCCCCCAAAATTATTATATTATGATATAAATCTATAATCCCTAATAATTATAACTTGCACAAACAGAATAATAACGGAATAAATGCGCCCACTGCAACAAAAACTGGTAAAAGCATGGTACTGGTATCGTCTGTAGAATATGGGTCCTTGACCTTCGGACCTGAAGGTCGCCTAGTTTGCTTCTGTTTTGAGTCGTTGACAATTTCTTCTTCTTCGTCTTCCTCTTCTTCCTGATTCTGCTCGTTATTTTGCAGGGGAGGTAACTTTGGTACATCTGAAAAGGAGGTAATTACAATGAAGTTTGTGCTAAAAAATAGACTGGGATTACCTATATGTATAGATAAATTGTAGGTGTTGTTATACAATTTCGTAACTATGGCTTGAGTGAAATACTATTGACTGTTTGTCCGCAATTATGTCACAATTTAACCCATTACTAAACATCAACATTTTAGAATTGTCCAAAAGTATTGATGACAATATCAAGTCTATAAAATTTGTGATGATTCATGGTTATGATAATCAGCATTTTCTCCTTTTGCCTAAGTATTTTCAACCAATATTGTACATGAGTTTTATTTTTATAATTATATATATCTTGTCTTCTGCAGTAGCTTTCAAATTGGACCACCCAAAAATGCTGATGTTTGGGAGAATTAAGGAAAGGGTTATTTAAACAGCTGTTCTCCTAACAAGGTGTTACGTCTTATTCAATACAGAACCCTCTTTTGTGGTTGACAATATAGCTAGTTTGTAAAGCCCTTTCCCAAACAACAAAATTTTAGGGTGGCCCGATTTGAAAACTGCTGCAGATGACAAAATGAATGTTACTTAACATAAAATTTGTGTAAGATACAGCATAGAAAACATTGAGGCAAAAGAAGAAAATGCTGATCATCAGGATTTTCTTCTTTTGCCTCAATGTTTTCCCAAGTCTATTCATTTAAAGACATCAAAACATGGTCTTGATTAGGAAAGGGATAGTCTAGGGTTTAGCATATAACTATTGCAAGTACATAATAATTCTATAAACACTTACAAAAGCTTTGGGCAAAAACCATTGAATTAATAATTAATCTTATATTGATGCAAGACCCATGCAAGATTATCATTATTATTATCATTATTTCTTATATTATAAGAAAGTTGGCCTTTAACCCTTTCCCAAACAACAAAATTTTAGGGTGATCCACTTCAAAAACTGTCACAAAGGACAAAATGGGTGTTATTGAAGATAGGATTTGTGTAAAATATGGTACAGAAAATATTGAGACAAAAGGAGAAACTGCTGGTTATCAGCAGTTTCTTCTTTTGTTTCAATATTTTCCCAAGCCTTTTCTATTAGGGACGTCAAATCCAGGTCTTGTTTGGGAATGGGTTAAATAAGATCTAACAAGAGCTTCCAGTGTTTCTCATAGTTTTGGGAACAGGTCAAATACTGGGCAAATTGGGAAAAAAATGTGCTGTTTTGTCAAAAAGTAAGGAAAATATTTTGAACACAGCTTGCATATAAAATTATGTCCTTCGTATAATTTACTATAAGAAGAGTTGTCTACGGACTACATAGCTTGTCTAGACAGGACTGAGGAGCTTGTCAAAAAATTAAGTCCATTCCAAGGTCATGGTAATGAGATCAAAGGTCATGGCCCCAAATGAAAATTCGAAGCTGTTCATGATAGAATTCATAAAATAAACAAGGTATGTTTGTGAACACAAATGCCCCCAAAATGGCCAATGTTAAGTTTTTATATTAAGTATCTGGCTGACAGACAGATGGACAAACAGACAGACAAACGGATAGGGGTTAAACAATATGCCCACAATCTTTGATATGGAGGATAAAAAGAAAACAATTCTTACCATCTAAAGCACCTCTCATCACATATAAAGCATTAATTTTTGGATTATCTAATTCACCCTGAAAGTAAATAGTTATGATAATTTTAACCCTTTCCCAAACAAAACCTGGTTTTGATGTCCCTAATAGAATAGACTTGGGAAAACATTGAGGCGAAAGAAGAAAATACTGATGATCAGTATTTTCTCCTTTTGCCTCAATATTTTCTTGGTCATATGTTTTTATCTTTATCAATATAAATTTTGTTATCTACAACAATTTTTCAATTAGAGTAGTCCAAAATTTTGCCGACAAATATTCACAGATTATCAGAAAAGAGGGGATATTCACAGATTATCAGACAAGATGTGTTTGGGAAACACAAATGCCCCCGAAATGGCTATTTTTCTATAATTATGACCTTAATTGATATATGACCTTGACCTACATGAATGACCTTGAGCCTCTAACCTAAAATCATTGAAAGAAGGCTACATACCAAATTTGATCTTTGTATGTGGAATACTTTTGGAGGAAAGGCCAACGTTAAGTTGTCACATTAAGTTGGCGCGTTAAGTTGCATTTTAAGGGTTGATAAGGGTTAAACAAAGACCTTGAGGAAGGTCAAATTGCATGGAGCAGATAGCTATCATTGAAAGAAGGCTACATACCAAATTTGAGCTTTGTATATGGAATACTTTTGGAGAAAAGGTCAACGTTAAGTTGTTGCATTAAGTTGCCGCGTTAAGTTGCATGTTAAGGGTTGATAAGGGTTAAACGATGACCTTGAGGAAGGTCAAATAGCATGGATCAGATAGATATCATTGAAAGAAGTTTACATACCAAATTTGAGCTTTGTATGTGGAATGCTTTTTGAGAAAAGGCCAACGTTAAGTTGTTGCGTTAAGTTGCCGCGTTAAATTGCATGTTAAGGGTTGATAAGGGCTAAATTGTGACCTTGAGGAAGGTCAAATTGCATGGAGCAGATAGATATCATTCAAAAAAGTTTACATACCAAATTTGAGCTTTGTATGTGGAATGCTTTTTGAGAAATGGCCAACGTTAAGTTGTTGCGTTAAGTTGCCGCGTTAAATTGCATGTTAAGGGTTGATAAGGGCCAAATTGTGACCTTGAGGAAGGTCAAATTGCATGGAGCAGATAGATATCATTGAAAGAAGTTTGCATACCAAATTTGAGCTTTGTATGCATAATGGTTGTCGAGAAAATGCAATTGTTAAGTTTCGGACTGACAGACAGACGGACGGAGAGACAGACAGACGGACAGACAGACAACAGTAAAACAATATGCCCCCGATCATTCGATACAGGGGCATAAAAAGCTAGAGGGGATAAAGACATTTTTTTTTTTGTTTTTGTTTTTTTGTTTTTGTTTTTTTTTTTAATCCAAACCCTATGTTGCGGGTACACATTTAAATTGTCTCAGACAGGATTCAAAATGTGTACACATAGTATAGGGTTGAGTAAAAACAAAAGATGTTTTGCATTTGAAAAGTGTTTGTCCCAATCTTATCTCTAGCTACGATAAATAGCTAATAAATATGCAGTAGCTTCAAGGAAGACTTTGTAATCTTTCCCAAACAACAATGGGTGTTGATGTCCCTAGTAGAAAAGACTGCCTTTCACTAGATACTTTTGTGCAGTTATGTTGAAACACTCGACTTGAATTAATAATAGGGACAGTATTGCTCATTCTAACATGTTTCAGAACAAGAATGTTTCATTTTTTGTGACAGGTTTTTCTTTAAAAGTTGCATATGTTACAAAATGAAAAGTACCAATAAGCATAGAATTTATAATATAATGAATTACTTTCTTTGTTTTCCAGGCATATCTGTTAGGGTCATTAAATTCAGACCTTACTTTGGTATCATCTTTTAAGTAATTGAAACAAAATAATGTTAAAATCAGATGAAACATTTATATGCTACATTATTCATTTTTCTTAAAGACAAACTAAGGACTGCAACAAGTAATGTATAACACACCTTCAACATGTTCAGTTAACAAATCTTTTGATTGCTCACATATTGAAAAGATAGGCAGAGCTCTAGATAAGATGGGGTAATAGCTTTTCTAAAATGGAAAATTTCATTTGTTTTAATCAAACCATATGCTGTAGGGTCTCATTGAAATCATCTCGAGACAATTCAAATGAGTACACACAACATAGGTTTTGGAATTGAAAAAACAAAATTCGAATGTCTTTACCATCTCTCATCTGTAGCTCTAGATGTCAACTTTATTTCAGCAATGGTGCAACAACTGATGCATTAAACAATGTGTTCTCTGACTAACAATTTGAAGAGCAAGTTATTCAATTTCCACAATGTTTTCCCAAATTTATCTTGTGGGGTTTCAAAAATAACCACTGTGTGGTAAAGGGTTAGCTAATAAGGAAGCAGAAAATCTTACCTTAACAAATTCTACAGGAATTTTTCCCTCAGCTATGTCTGACGTCTCACCATTTACTTTTAACTTCCCATGTCTGATTTGAAATGGTATAACTTCATCATGAGCAACACCTCGCCCCACTTTTCCATAAATATCTAGTTCATGTATCACTGTGTGGTCTTTGTTTAGAGTAATGTCAAACACCTGGAAAAACAAAAGGAAAAAAGTGTTCTCCCCAGCCTAATAAGCTGTATCCGGCCTACTACAGCTTCATGTGAATTAGTATAATGCCACTACAGCTTCAAAATTACCCCTACAGCTTGATTTCTCCAAAATGGTCACCAAGTAGACACATTTTGAGGTACATGTATTACATGTCAAAAACAGATAAATAATGCATTCTCATAAATTAGAATGTGAGAATTCTGTATCAAAACCATAATGGGAAAATAAGAAATTGCTCAAATTTCTTTTCCCATTATGTCTTTATTCACAATTATTTGCATGGACAAAATTTTAATTTGCCCCTACAGCTTCAAATTATTCTGCTGAGAACCCTGAAAACAGTTAAATTTTATGCCTCTTTTACAACCTGTTGTATGTGCTCCTGCAAGCCATCTGACACTAAAATTTATGCATTGTCATGAGTTGCATGCACATGCAAAGTACTTATTTGGTGGTCAGAAACATGACGCAGAATGGACGAAGCAAAAAATTAACCGGACAATTCTTCACTTCAACCGCTGTGCGCTCTTTTTCAAATGCAAGGAGCACGCAAAAGTCTCTCTTTCAACCCATCGTGCTACCTTACAAATCGTGAATTTCCTAATATTTTTCAAAATCTCTTAACAATCGATCGAGTCCTAAGGGAGCTAAACGCTTACCAACAGAGTTTCAGAAAAGAGGGAGAGGAGCCTTTTGAAAATGCAATATTTAATCCTTTCCAAAACGGCAAAATTTTAGGGTGATTCACTTCAAAAAATGACACAAAAGACTAAACAGATGTTATTAAAGATGGGATCTGTGTGAAATATCATGGCTCAGAAAATATTGAGACAAACGGAGAAACTGCTGCTTATCAGCAGTTTCTTCTTTTCAATGTCTATCCAAGCGTTTTCTATTAGGGACATCAAAACCAGGTCTTGTTTGGGAAAGGGTTAATTTATCTATTGTTCATGGAACTGTATGTTGTGGGTACACATTGGAATCCTCTCATCCAGACATGATTATATAGGGTTTGGAAATGAAACAACAGAAGTCTTCAATTCCAGTCACAGTCATGTTACTTTGACGGTATACTTTGAACATCAGGGTGTCCAGAAACCAAATGGTTTTACCCCCAAAATGAATCTTGTACCCAGTTTTTGCAAGCAGGTGTCTCTAATAGAGGGGGAACAAGCATGTTCTAAAAGTTTGGTTTTTACCCCCGGATTTGAAAGTAGGTGGAAAACAAATCCGAGATTTCTCTGATGAAATTCGCTCTTTGATATGTTGAAGTCGCTCGCTTACATCAGAGCGCGCTTACCACTACCACTCAAAAACAACGGAAAGTATATCATTGTAATAAATGGCTGTTGAGATGAGGGTTGTTTCAAAACATTGCCTATAAACATTTTAGAAATACTTTTTGGTCTTAAATTTTTCACCAGGCATGACAATAAATGGTTCATTGGTCGTTATCATAAGGCGTTTCAAGGATATCGTTTAAGATCGGACGGTGAACAAAGCACCACAACTTGTGTCGAACTTTCCATTGTTTTTGAATGGTAGTGCGCTCTGATGTAAATGAGCTAGACGTCAACATATCAAAGACAGTGATTTTGTTACAAATTCATGCGGAAGAGTCCTGGGACTCACTGGTTCCCAAAACAATGAGCCCATTCCAATATTAAACATCCTAGTCTTTGTAAGACAAAGTCGATTACGCATTGAAAATATTAGCATTTTGGGACTCACTAAATATTTATCTATGAGTCCTGAGAAAAAATATGAGTCAGGGACTCGGGACTCGCAGGTAACAAAATCCCTGCAAAGAGCGAATTTCATCAGAGAAAAATCTGATTAGTGGAAACCCTGAACATATTTATTTAACATCTAACTGGAAGCAAGTTTCTTTAACTTATTTTAATCAAAATCCCTCTTGATTCTGCTTCCTAGAAATAAACCAGTATTCGCACCAAATATGTGGGCCAAGGAAAATGGCCGCTACCGTGAGTCGAAATTGGAACCTCTAAGTCTTGGTCACAAGTATCATCATCATCTTGCGGCCTCGGCCGAGATTGCACAACTAAGGCAAACACTATACCCCTGAACCATGGAAACCACACTTTCATCGCAGATTTCACTTCTGGATTTAACACAACTGTGTTATCATTACTCTAATTTGGCAGCTGCTGCTAAATGAACAAAATCTGGAAATGGATTAACCCTATTCCAAACAAGACCTGGTTTTGACAACCCTAATATAAAAGACTAGGGAAAACATTGAGACAAAAGAAGAAAATAATAATGCTGATAACCAGCATTAAGAGCATTTTCTCCTTTTGCCCCAATATTTTCTTACCTATGTTGCACACAAATATTATCTCTGTCAACACCCATTTTGTCATCTGAAGCAGCTTTCAAATTGGACCACCCTAAAATTTTGTCGTTTAGAAAATGGTTTGTGGTGTGCGTAGTCGAGAGGTAGAGCATCGGCCTAGCGACTAAGAGGCAGTGTTTCCACTCGGATTTTTATTTAGGGGTTTTGCACGCACTGTCATTGAAAAATGGGGTATGGGACAGAAAATAGGGGTAAAAACCAATTTATAACAATGAAATATGTGTAATTTGCAATGTAAAAAAAAAAAGTGGGTCAAAAAATCGAATGTGGCTCAGACTTGACTCTATCTTTTACCGTAAATGAAAAATCAATCGCCCATTAACATTACTGTCAACACTTAATTTTTATTTAATTCGAAAGATAGATTTGCTGTCTAAATGGTCGAGCAAGCACACCAGTTTAATATGTACAAATAACTGACAGAATTCCTTTGTGTAATCAAGAGTCGATTTGTGTAATCGCGAGGTGGCATGAAAGAAAGAGACAACGCGTCGGTGCTAAAACCATCTAACGTCAGTGTATTTACTTTGTAGATAGCGTCTTGTTTTCATTGTTTCATCCCATTTCCCGCGCTTTCTGGCACACGCGACTTTTGTATACAAATCATAGTAAAACGTAACCTTATTTGGATGCGTAAACATCACATGATTATATTAAAACTGGAATGACTACGTCATCAATTGACTGTGTTTGTGGCGTTTTTGACCTCGCTCAAATCATCGCATATGAGTAACACAGATTTACTCTAGTTTCCTTGGTTAGTTTCACTTTCGGGATTGTTGGAAGATGCTGGTCCAAATTTTTGTGCGTGAAATCGCGTACGGGACCGTAATTTTGTATGTGAATTCTTTCAAATATGCGTGTTTCACGCACAATTTGGCGTGAATGGAAACTCTGAGAGGTTCCGAGTTCAATCCCGGTAGCGGAGGTTGTTCGAGGCTTCTCATTGGCCCACACTTTCCGCGCGAGTACTGGATTAGTGTATTTCCAGGAAGCAGAATCGAGAGGGATTAAAATAAGTTGAAAAAACTTGCTTCCCAATCGATGTAAAATAAATACTTTCAAAGGAACGTCTGAAGAAGAAAAGGTTAATGTCAATCTGATAAACCTCTAGGCTCACCTTCTGATTGGGCGATGTGAACCACACCTCCGAGAATTTCAACACTAAAACATAGTCTCCGTCCTTCTTCAATGGAATGTCATACCCAAATGTATCTACGTGGTATCGCTCTGTTTGATATAGAATCTGGTCCTGAGGCACAACGCGCTGTATCATCAACGACTTGCCATAATCTGAAGATATCCCTTGGCCGCTTGAGTCTTTTTGGTAGCGAATTCCCTGAATGTCCGTGTGAGCATCTCCTCCGCAGTTTACAGCCCAAACTAACTCCCCGATCCCGACGCAATTAGAAAATAGTGATAGCGAGCATGCAATTGTGAATAAATAGTTGCCTCTGACTGACAGTCGACGCAAAGTTGCAAAGAAATTCGACGAAAAGGCGAGAATCAACATCGTTGACACCGGGAAGCTAAACCAGGAAGTGACGTTTTATTGGTAAAATAAAGGAGACGAATTTTGATTTTAACGAAATCTTCCCTTTGAGGTGTCACACCTGTCATTTCAAGACCCTTACAAGTTTTGTACTGGCTGGCGACCAAATTCTCGCCGTATAACACAGTCTGATCAGGATACATGCTGTCCTCAAATAGCTTCCTCGTTATTTGTAGCAAGTGTAAGAGAGCTGCATCGTCCCTGGCAAGACTGTTCTAAGGTAGGCCTACATAGGCCTACTGATTTTGAAACGCGGTAGTCCAAAAATGCAATAAGGGGCCTTTTCCAGATCCCGGCTCAAATGTTCATTATCCCTCTAGTGATTCCAAATTTTGATGTCCTCTAATAGTTTCACACACTCGCATTTGCTCCCCTATTGGTAGGCCTTAACCCATTACCACACATTGGCGCTTTTTGACAACCCTCTAGATGTAAAGGCTTTGGAAAACATTGTGGAAAATGAAGAAATTGCTTGTGACAAGCAATTTCTTCATTTACCACAATATTTTCCTCAAAGAAAGACCAACAATTGTAAAATTCTAGTCAGTTCAAATTGTCGTCTGCAAAATCTTTGGAATTGGACCAGTCTAAATTTTTTCCCATTTGGTAATGTGTTAAGTTCATCTAGAGGTTTACGGACAGTATATGCCTACATATTCGATGTTGCGAGTAGCACTCTATGGACAATTTGATTCTAATTTTCATCACGCATGATATCAAACAGTCTCCCCCTTTTTCCGAAATCTCCCCCTTTTTCCGAAATTATCCGATTTTGCCGTCTGTTGAAGGAAAATTCTGTGTGTTTTTTACCAATCTAGGCCTATACAGTTCTAAATCTTTAGTCTAACTCTAAATTACACAACCCTCAATTTGATTGGCCGAGACATACGTCCCGTCCCGTCCAACCAGATCGCATGAAAGATTAAATTTATAATTTTAAAGTAGGCCTAGTTTTAGAACTATTGTTGAATACATACCCTGGCTTCATATTTCCTATAAGATATGGCTTTTGGAAGCATTGTGATATGAAATTGATACCACTTAACCGTTTTTCAAACGACAAAGGCTTAAATATACCAGGATGTCCCAATTCCAAAGCTGCTGCAGATATAATGGGCGTAAAAAAGAATAAGATTTGCATAAAAAATATTGAAGCAAACGGGGAAATATGGGATAATCAGCATTTTTCTTCTTTTTTCTTAATGTTTTCCCAAACCTTCTCTATAAGGTACGTCAAAACCAAGCCTTGTATTTGGAAAGGGTTACTTAAAGAAAGAATATGGAACGATTTAATCGGATTAACCATGACGTAATTTCGGACAAACAATAGTATTTCGTGGGTGTTGTTATAAAATCTCGAAACTACGGCTTGATTCAAGCCGTAGTTACGAGATATTATTACAACGTCGACGGTTCATCAAAATATAACAATAAACCAAGTTTATTTTTAGCACAAAATGCATTGCTATTGTATACTATTGTTGGGGAAGAACACCACAACTACAACAAAATAGCCTTAGTTCTTTTGTTTTAACCATTTCTCATACAAAACCTGGCTTTGACTTCTCTAATATAAAATGCTTGGGAAAACATTGAGGCAAACTAATCTTGTTTACTAATCCCAAGTGACTCTGACTACTGTCAGGAACCTGGCGACATATACAAACCGTAAAAAAGTATCGACCCTAGTTAGTCTGTATATTTTGCGCAGGCTTACTAGGGTAAAGTCCTTTCGCTCCAGTTTTCTTGAATCTTGAAGCAGTAACAACGGCACCACCGTTTGGTTGGTCGTTAATAACTTTTTATCAGCTGATTTCTAGCTCACCCGAGCACGAAAGAGCTCTCTGCTTTAAATCTTTTTTTTCAAATATTCATATATTAAAAGATTTTATTGAAGATTTTCTGTAATTGCTGTGTCACGTGATTGCCCGCCGTGAAGATATCAGTCTCTGATAGGCTATCAGAGACACGTGACTGTGTCTATCTTGAGAAAAACAATTTTAGATAACAAATATGCTGTTACAGTCGAAAAATGGTGAATAGAAAACACATGTCATATTGTCGAAAATCCGGTTCCTTAACGTATACGGAGCGAGGCATTTAAGTTTCTATTGTAACGACCGAGTGTTCCAAATAACTGGATCATTGTCCCTTAAATATTTATTCCCCGTTAAAAATACATGTATACCGCAATCTGGAAAAATGTCCCTTATAGCATTTGAGTCAACTATGTTTCAAGGTCAGTCTGTGCCCTAATCCGAGTCTTCTCTGATGTAAATACGCTCTTTGATATTTGGATTTTTCGCTATTTAAATAGCGAAAAATCCAAATATCAAAGAGCATATTTACTCGGATTATCTGTGCCCAAGTACAGTATGACTAATCTGTTCTCTTACGGATGCTGTAGTTCATTCAGACGCTGTAAGAGAACAACATGGTTCTCGATCAGACTGCGAAGGTTGCCATTCTATATTTTATCTATCCCCTCGTTGAGAATGCTCATGTATTCTTTCTCTAATTGAACAATGATCCCGACGCGTAATCTGCCACATCCAGCAAATTCATGTTTTTCCACCTTCTCTGCTTCAAAGCAAATTCAACTTGGACCTTCAAAGGTGCGTCAACAGCATACAATTTGTTGACGAAATTCTAAAACCGTTTTCTGAAGAAAAAAGCGTTACACAAAACCAACAAAGTAATAGATCTTGTTTTCAAAAGCCATCCGATGGTATTGAAAATTGACAAAAAATGTTTAACAGAACTGACGGCAAATGATTACTATATCATTGAAACTGATCAGTACCTTCATGTGAGTATAAATTATCTTTTCGTGGTTTGGGTATTTCATGACAGGACCGGATGTTTGAGATAGCCTTTATCTTGTCTACGTTTTTGAAGCGCAAACTTTCTCAAATGTCTTCTACAATCTTGCAATACATATGTGACCCGTCACGCTAAAAGGGACCTTATCCGAACTCCAAAAATCCAAATTTTGACAAACTTGTCAGACTCAGCACAGGTCAACCTACTCTCAAATGCCGAGGTCTATTTAAACCATCAAATATGACCTCTGCAGTTTTCGGTACGCCAACAGCCTATTTGGTCGTCATAATCTAATTATAGCACATCATTTGAATTATCGAATCAAAATCATTCAATTTGATCTTGTTTGATTACGTATACATTACGTCGCTTCTATTTTTGGCTGAAGCCGGTAATTTGAAGCGTCAGCCAGTGAAAATCTGTATCAGCTTTTTAAATTGTTTTGTTGTGTATAGCCAACGATTGGATACTGAAATCCCGCCAAGGCCCCGAGATTAGACGTGAAATGACCCCGCGAGAACAGAGCTCATTCTATCGAAATGGAATGTAGAGATAATGTGCTCTGTTATTAAGAGAGTAAGGTCAACCATATTGGGTCTTTTCGTAATTCCGGTAATACAGAGTTGTCGTTCATGCGGGACGGTATGTTTACTTCCATTTGCCTGTAGGACAAGAGGTAATCCGAGTCTTCTGCGATGTAAATACGCTCTTTGATATTTTGATTTTTCGCTATTTAAAATTTCGTAAATAGCGAAAAATCAAAATATCAAAGAGCGTATTTACACCAGAGAAGACTCGGATTAGACAAGAGGCAACTTTAATATTTTCATCAAATCAATGAGTAATTAAATGAAAATGATTTCATTGTAACTTAATAATGGAATATAATAATACCTCTACACCTTCCATAATTTTTAAACCATTCGGAGATCTATAACAAAAGAAATCTCCTATAATCCGATGATAGGTTATCATTGAAAATATTTTTCCCCGTGGTGTGCCTCAAATCAGGCCAGTGTCTATTTGTGACGTCATGACTTTGCCTTACTTACTCTAGTAATATGACGTCATAGAAATAAAAAAGGGGCAACTTTGGGAAAATATATACATGTATATACATGTACGCTGTGAGCGAGTTTTTCCAAACGAATATTTTGTAACTAGATCTAGATCTCTATTTGTAATTCCGCTCCGCACGATTTTTCACTGTCGGAAAACGATTAATATCGAAAACAGAATAAGTGAATGTTAAAGCACAGAAAAATATTGAGGTAAGAGGCGATATTTCTGACTAGATTCTATCATCAAATTGCTTCCTTTTTCTCAATGTTTTTCCAAACAATCTACTGAGGTCAAATACGGGACTTTAATATTAAGAAAAAGGTTTAAAAATGGAAGAATTCGTTTTTGAATGTGCCGAAAAATATGGTCCTTTCCAAATTAAGTCATGCTTATTGTCAGAATGATTCTGATTTTGCTATTTGTGGGCATCAAAACAAAGAATTGGTTAGGAAAGGGTTTACATAATAAATCATCATTTCAAATTTAATCCAAATTTGAAGCAGGCTGTAGATTATGATACGTAGATCTAGATCTACTAAGAAGAACAGTTTTGTGTAGAATAAGAAGAATTGAGGGAAAAGCAAAGTCAGCATGTTTTCTTTTCTCTCAAAACTTTGCTATTTCGTTCAAGTAGATCTATGTAATTCATTGTTTGTTTGTTTAAGCGTTCCCAAACAAGGCCTGGTTTTGATGAATATTACTAAAGAGAAAATACTTTGGGAAACATTCTGGCAAAATTTAAGAGCATCCTAATAACCAGCATTTTCTCCTTCTGTCTCAATAGACAAGATCTACTTTGATATGTAAGCGTTTAGTGTGTTGTGACTATGTTGCGATAGGATTTCTCTTTTTTCTCTCCAATGAGGTTCCTCTGTTGGAATCTTCCAACGATCTACGCGTTTCGGGTAATACTGTCTCTCAGACTCGGGTAGGCCTAGGCCAGTTCTATAATTCTTGCGACTTATTACACGAATCCAAGCTCGTCTTGTATTTGCCTCTTTTCATAAAGTTTGTGTAGTTCAAAATTTCCAATTCTATCCGCAAAATTATGGCATTCATAAATGCAGTACTTTAAAAAAAAAGCGTTTTCCCCCACTGATAGGTACCTAGCGCTTGTTTACATTGACACCGGGAGACGGCATACCGTCCCGCATTCACGACAACTCTGTCACGACGGAATTACGAAAATCCGGAATACTGTATTTGAAAAATGAACGTACAGTAAGATAGGGAAAACATTCCAGAAATAAAAAGTACATACAAGTGAAAAGTGTCGGCCCTAGTCTGGCTGCGCGGACAGCGCAGACTGACTAGGGTCGATATTTTTCACACTTCCGATAAGGTCCCTTTTAGCGTGACGGGTCACATATACCAAAGGATAAAACTTAATTTCATTTCAACAAACCAATGTTATAATACTCGATTTTTTAAAATGTGTCTACATGTATAGCTACTTACATCCGAACAATATCGCCAATAACACTGATGGTGAACTCGGCCAAAGCGTGGGACGTTTTTTCGCGATCATAGTATTCCGTGGGTGTTGTTATAAAATATCGTAACCACGGCTTCGATAAAGCCGTAGTTACAAGATTTTATAACAGCACATACGGTTTGTCAATACATATCGGTAAACCCGGTCTATTTTTTTTTTTTTTTTTTTTTTTTTTTTTTTTTTTTTTTTTTTTAACAAATTCATTGTTATTAGAAAAACTATCCAATCAGATCTTTAAACTCATATTTAAACGCAAAATATCTTTACCTTGTTGTAGCGAAAATCGTCCCTCGCTTTGGCCGAGTTCACCACCAGTAAATAATGCTTGTCTATTTAATGTTAATTTATACACGCATTCATATCAAATATTTAGAAGTTACCCGTGGATAATCCTGATCTTTAACTTTTTATTTGAATATCGTCGCATTTTAATATAAAGTTGTATCAACAGCTTTATACAAGATGTAGATACGAGGTTTTTGATGAAAAGCAGCGAAATTTAACGTCAAATTTATCAAGTCTCACCAGATATATATAAAAAATGAACGTAAGTTCGTTGATAAAACGGGGCCCTGATCTTGAACTTTTTTTTGCATATCGTCGCATTTTTACATAAAGTTGTGTCAACAGCTTTATACAAGATGTAGATACGAGGTTTTTATATGAAAAGCAGCGATATTTAACATCAACTTCATAAAGTCTCACCAGATATATTCCGTATCAAATTATCGAAGTTCTCTGGATATGCAACCAAGTAAATGTTACATGTTTTTAAGGGGGAATGCTCCAGTTTCCTAATTTTTTCCCAATAATAGAATTTATTTATATTTTGTATGTTTAAATTTACATGTTATTACCATTTGAAAAATAAAATAAAAATGGATGGTAAGCGATCTTGTTTGAATTTTGTAGGCATTCGCATCACATACCCCTACATCGACAAAATGCACAATTTCTTGCCTTTGTCCAAGGCCACTAAATGCTAATAAAATGCTGCATATTCATCGTTGAGTCACGAAAACGGATTTAAAGTAACGTCTTACATTAATAAGAACAGAAAATCAAAAATATGTGCTATTATGAACGCGTAAATGTATAAAACAACATGCTCACGTGTTCGGTTAGATCAACGAAACTGAAGTGTTTTATGTCAAAATTTGCATATTTTTGGAAATATTTCAAGTTCTGCATACTAGAATTTGATAAAACTCAACATGTCCTGGTAATAATTCAAAAAGAAAATGTGTAGGTCAGCGCACTTATAAGTGAATTACAGCATTTTTTTTTATCAACTACACATGAATACAATGACCCAAAACAGTGGTAACTGCATACACACTTACGACTGTCTTGCTCTAAATAATCGATTTCCGTCTTGAGGAAATCAGTTTCGCATAATAAATACACTTTTACCGTCGAAAATGGTAAATTTTATTTATGTGTTATATTATTGAAAATATGGTAGCGAAACATATTGGTACGAAACAATAAATTAACTACAGTAATGACCGAGTGTTCCGAAAAACTGGAGCATTCACAGTGTAGGAGCGGAAGTGTGTGAACTCTTGTCTTTGAGTGATTACTTGTGTGTCTGTATATCGAGGATACGCAACTTGGTAAACACCAGCGGTTGACATTGGTAAGAATTTATGTTTTTTTTCTGGATAAACACAATACTTTTGTCAGATCATTGTACCTATCTCTTTATTCATTATTCCCTGTAACATTTTTAGAGCAATCGCAGCCATAGGTTCTAGATTTAAATCATTTAGGCCCGATTCACTTGGGCATGAGCAACAACGGGTGGTTTAGCTTCTACGAGTCGCAGTTTTTACTCGAATAGATGCATACTGTAGGGTCTTTCTAAACAAAATTTTCATTCACAGCTCGTGCATATGTGTGTGTTGAGACTGATATAATTATTTAGTTAGGAAACCGTCTAAAACTTTCATTTTTTGCCGTTTGAAAAAAACTTCTTTTGTACAACCAATTGTCAAGTCCTGTACAATAGCCTGACAAAAAATATTTACTTTTGTACAATGACTTGAATTGCATATGTGACATATTGATTGTAATAAATGCGTCTTTACCTCTTTTTGCATTATATTCGACTGAATTTTTCATGATATTATGCTCGCCCGTAAAAGATACAGAGAAAAAAAGTCGGGAAAATACGAAATTTTGCATGATGGAGAATCACGTGTCATAATTTCATAAAATCTTCAATAACTATCTTAATATTTGACCAAGTTGTATTTGGCATGGGCAAATAATGTGTAAAAACATCAGAAATAAACTTTGTATGTTAGATCTTCTATAATCATCTGACAAAAACATTATTGCCGACCAAAACAACTCGGTCAACTCGATCGGCTTAATCCCTTGATCAAACCCGATTAAACTCGATCAAATGTATTTACACGACTTCTTCTTTATATCTTGTCGATTAATTCCCGACCATTTTTGCCGACCACGATCGATCGGGATGTCCCGATCACTATTGCCGACCAAGCTCGATCAGTACTCGATCGCTTGATCGATCTTGTTTTGATTTTCAGTCGATAGATCGATACAATATCACGTGCAACGTAGATCTTAAGACAATGGGGTGTGGTATTTTACTAATCGTCCATTGGCTTATCGATGATTTTGATTGACAGCCGGCATTTTGTCAGTTATATTGAGATTGCCAATTTAATTTGATCCATTGTCGGTGTTGTTGTAAAATCTCGTAACAACTGATTCAATCAAGCTGTAGTTAGACGTTTTTGATTTACACCGTCGAAATACTATACTAAAGTGTAATTGAAGTCTCAATCTTTGTCAATCTGTTAAAATCCGGCTTTAACCGATATTAACAATTGACTAATTAACAGTAATCATCCATGACCCTGGGAAATCAAAAACCGATTAGTTTTACTGTAACCAAACAGATCTCCTGTTATATACTAGAACAAAAAAGATACGCAACCCCAATTTTTCATAATATTTTCGACAAACTATGTTTTTAATTTTTAACCTTTTTAATATTCCTGCCTCAGTACGCACGAATATAGTGTCATTTTCTTCGGATGTCGTAAATTCATCACGTGATACATAGCAAATTGTTGAAAACTGATTATCCCCTGTCGTGTTTTCTAAATGACTATTATCAAAATATTTTTTCTTCAAACACAAGCTGAAACATAGACCAAGAAGAGGCCAAAGCTTTCACACACTTCTCACTACACTACGCATAGCGGGGCTACGCCAAAACCAGCGCCAAGCTGCAGTGCGGATGTTGTTAGGTGGAAAAAGTCAAAATGTTGTCGCAACAAATCGACACATTTTCGACTGTATACGCTGTTGGCTCTCAATGGGAATACAATCGATCAAACACGGAGCGGACGTGCAAGAGATATGACGTCACGTCAGGACCGTGTTGTCAAGTAAACCCCACCTATGGGATAGGTTTAAAACTGTAACGGAGGCCGCTAATAAATCGCATGGACTGCACAACATTCGAATATCGGACCAAACTGAACAAAACAGATTGTGTTTTTCGACCTACATTCACTTTTTTTGTAAAAATTGTGTTGATGCCCAGTGTAAACTGGGTGTTTTCTTATGGAATTCACTACAAACAAGATTTTGTGAACTCTACAAGGTGAAATGTTATTGCTTTAAATGTATTACATTTTGTTTAAATCTAATTTGATGTCTTAGCGTAATCTTCTTGAAGGCATTGAAAAGGAAGTTGCGTTTCTTTTTTTGTCTAGTATATATAATTTTACAAATCACAATTGTAAATGCCCGATTTTGCACTGTTCAAAGTGTGATTTCATCAAGGCATACCCAATGGCTTTAGGCCACGGCCAAGGCGCAGTTGGTAGCGCATCTGCCTCTCATACGAGAGGTCCCGGGTTCGATACCCGGCCGCGGCTAATACCCTTACTGACAAAAATGTCACCCATCAATGGTTTGATATCGTGAACCTATGTGGGGAGCAGCTGGAGGCTCGATTAGGGTGTTGTGGTAGTACTGGTGAGAGAAATACCAGGAATCTGTGGTTAGGTGCTCCAGCCGCCTCGATATGACCTTAGTAGTTGAAAACGGCGCGAAACCCCAATAAACCTAACGACATGATTCTAGCCGAAGTTACGAGTTTTCAAAAAGGCACCGACGATTTATCAGAACATAACGTTAAACAAACCAAGTCTACACGTTTAGCACAAAATTTCTTGCTATTATACATGTATAAACTCATTCATCACACTAAAATTAATTTTGAAATATAGGTAAAGGAAGAAGCCTATCTAGTGTAACATTTGGTAACAAATTAAAGAAGATAAACCGAACGTTCGTGTTTGTGTTGATGTTTAAATCCGTGTGAAGCATAGGCAAGCGACATTACAAATTGCTTGTAAGTGATTGTACAATAAATTCATAAGGAAAGTGTCATTAGCCAGTTGATTGTACATAAAAACTGTCAAACTGCGGATACTTAAATCGGGAATTTTATTGGAATGGATATCATTTCGTCTGAATCATGTTCTTAGTGAAAAAATACTTACATAAAGGCATCTAATTTTTTGGAAGAAACAATACGATGAATGGTAAAAAAGCGATAAAAATGGCAATTTTATGTGGTGAAAATCATGCGCCAATTTTCCCATCCAAATGTTCAAGGCATTTTTTATGGTTTAAACAGCTCAGACCGGGCGCATATTTGGACGATGCCTTCCATGTTTATTCAAGATTACGACATTACAACAAAAAATAAGATATATGTCGAAATAATTATCAATCGTAAACTTTTTCTTACCTATGTCAACCGCTGATGTTTACCAAGTTGCATTTCTTCGATGTACAAACACACAAGTTATCACTCAAAGACAAGCATTCACACACTTCCGCTCCTACACTGTGGCATTCCCCCTTAACCCATTTCCACGTAAGGACAATTTTTTGACGCCCCTGGAGAAAAATGCTTTGGAAAACATTGTAGAAAAAGAAGAAGAAATTGCTTGTGACAAGCAATTTCTTCATTATCCACAATGTTTTCCAAACCAAAATGTAAAGTTTTGTTTAATATTCCATCCACTTGAAATTGTGGTGTGCAACACCTGTCATATTTCACAAGTTCAAAATTTTTAAGTCTAGTAATGAGTTTATTGCCAAAAGCAAACCATTGTTTTGAATCCTGAGAAAAGAAAGCGTTAGAATACTTATCAGAAGACACAAACTTATAGACCAGACAATTAATTCCAATACCTTAAACAAAAGAATGAGTGCAATAGCCATTTATGTCTTGGCAGATAACATCTAATTCTATTGTTTGTGTACGGTCATGCAAAAAGAGACCTTATGATAATAGACTTTTTTGATATTATAAATGGAAAGATCAACATGGATTATTAAACACGGTGGGTAATCCACGTGACTTTTTGGAAGCGTAACACCGAAGACTCGTCCGCTTTGAGTATGTTTTGTTTATTTTTTTTAGCTTATACTCCACGGATTTTGACGAGATCAAGTCCACCGTACGCGAATTTGAGAGGGCCATTCCCGAGTCTTACTCATTCTGCACATAATCCCGTGGTTTCTTCAAACATTCAAGCGAAAGGATAAATTATGAATGTTTGAAGAAACCACGGGATTCGGTGCAGAATGAGTTAGAACTGTGAATAAATCTCTCAAAGAAGCGAACGAATTTTCGATGTGAACGCCTCTCAAAAGTCACGTTGGTTACCCTCTGTATTAAATTACAAGGAAGTATTCACGAGTAGATTTCGGATATTTGCTAGACGTACGTAATTCAATCTTGTAAGTTGATAAAACGTGATATAATTGATGCTTTTCATTGGCTGTGCAATACCTTTTACAACCATTTCCTAAACTTTAACATTCTAAGGCTGTACAAGTTCAAAAGAGTTGCAGTAGATATAATCCATGCTTATAAGAATTGCATTAATATACGATATAACATAAAATACTTATACAAAATGAGAAATTGCTGTTCATAACCATTTTCAGCTTTTGCTTAAATGTTTTCCAAGTATTTCGGAACTATGGCTTGTATAGGAAATAGTCCGTCTGATGAAATCAAATAAGGGGGCTATTTAAGGAGTTCGCTGCACCCCCCTAGGTACCAAGGTTGTTATATACCATTTTAAAGCTTGAAATATGCTGGATACGATGCACGATGTTGTCAAGTCGTAAACCTGTGCAGGTCCCGTGTAAACACACAAATATGTGGGTGGGGTAAGACAACACATAAATTATTTGAAATGCATTTGTCAAATAGAAATCGTCTTTAACCCAATCACTTAGGGATGTACTCTTTCGAATTCATAAAATCACAATCAAGTAAACCAGAAGAGATATACAAAAGACATTTCAATCAATTTAACGCCGAAATAATGCTCATATATCTCGTCAATTTGCATATGGTGGGTGGGGTAATTTATGCACAGTAAAACAATTAGCCACACAAACAAATAATCACATTATTGTTCCATGAAACGTTTGCACAACCGTTTTTAGATTGAATACCACTTATTTAGGTCTTGGTAAAACATATCTACCCAATATTTTAACAGATTTAAACAAGACACAGTTCTAGGCTTCTCTTGAAAATGCCCCCTCTTTCCCTGTATCTTACAGCATAGTCCGTCTAATTCTTTCAGATAAGAGGGCTTTTTAAGGAGATCGTTTCACCCCTAAGAATCGATGTACCAATGTTGTTATATACCATTTTAAAGCATGAAATGTGCTGGATACGATGCACGATGTTGTCATGTTGTAAACCTATGCGAGTCCTATGTAAACACACAAATATGTGGGTGGGGTAAGATAACATATAAATTACTTGAAATACAATTTTCAAATAGAAATCGTCTTAGACCCAATCACGTAGGAATGTACTCATTCGAATTCATCAAATTACTCTGGAATAAACCAGAAGAGATAAACAAAACACATTACGCAGCAATAATGCTCAGATATCTCGCCAATTTGCATGTGGTGGATGATGTGTTTTATTAACAGTAATATACTTAGCCACACAAACCAATATTCGCATTGATGTTCTTTGAAACGTCTGTATAACCGTTTACAGATTAAATAAAACTTATTTGGAAATTAGTAAAACACATTCACTCTTTATCTTGACATATACATGTACATGTGCATACAAGATACAGTTCTAGACTGCACTTGGAAATGCCCCCACCCCCTATATCTTACAACATAGTCAATTAGATGAAATCACACAAGGGGGTTATTGAAGGAGTTGCTGCATCCGACCTCGATGTACCGATGTTATTATATACAATTTTAAAGCTTGAAATGTGCTGGATACGATGCACGATGTTGTCATGTTGTAAACCTAAGCAAGTCCCGTGTAAACACACACATATATGAGTGGGATAAGAAATGCATTTGTCAAATGTAAATGGTCTTAGACCCACTCTTTTATAAAGGTTCTTAATCGAATGCATGTCATTATGATTTAAATAACCAGAAGTGATATAGAAAATACATTTGAATTGATTAAACGCAGTTTATACACAGAAATAATTCCAGGTAGTCAGTCAATTTGCATATTGTTGCTAGATAATTGTTATACACAGTAGAAAACGTACTAGCCACACAAACAAATACTCGTTTTATGGTTTCTTGAAACGTTTGTACAACCGTTTATAGATTAAATACAACTTATTTGGACATTGGTACAACATCTTTACCCAATTTAATAGATATAAACAAGACATAGTTCTAGGCTGCTCTCAAATGTCCCCTCTTTCCCTGTAGCTTACAATAATCTCTGCTTTAACCATTCATAGTCAGATAGCAAAACTCATTTTGTATGGATCACCAATCCCTGCAAGAGCATCCACTGAAAATATTTTAGCATTCTTTGATATAAGAGATATCAATTGATTGGTGAATCACAAAGATTGCACTGTGATATCACTGGACTACACACTAATAATATGATAGCGTCCAAGATGGCGGCCAACAGTAGATATACACATGGAATAGATATATAGAACATTCATTTTGATTCTGACTTGATCTGGAAAATGAATACAAATAATTTTGAGGACAGTTAAGATTCACACAAAGATGAATATTTAAACTTTAAATAATGGTTAATAAGAGGGACGTAATTAATTTCTGAATGACCCTTTGGGAGTAAAATACCTTCATGGGCTTAGCAAAAAGATCTCTTTCGCATGGTTTTCCGTCTGTTGATACAAAAGATTAGTAGCTATTTTCGATAGGGGGGCGAAATGGTATGTGTTAGCTGGGTCTTAGATGATGGTTTTGACCAATAGTTGGCTAGACGGTGTTGATCATACGACCTTGGGCATATGCGAGTAAGGCATGTTTTATTATATTATAACTCCATGTAAGCATACACCACCATTGTGGTCTCTCGTCATTAATTTGTATGATATAATGTGTGATGTATAACAAAACTAATTTGATTCTGAATCCTGAAAGACGGGAATTCAACACTATAAAAATGCAAAACTTGACAAAACTTGATAACACTAGGTTACTGATTTTTCACAAAATTGAGGATGATTTGGGCATTGCTCATAGATTTTAATTGCATTGGTTTTATATATATATGTATAGTTTGTCTTTATTTTTCGTCATTTCTAAGCTTGTATATAGTATTCTATGTCTATTGCAATTATATATTTTAAGTTGTTTTCTCCATTTATCCATCTGAAACAATCACTTTTGGCTCATCTTCTTAATTTAGTCATTCACATTTTGCTACATCAATCTTCTGTACCACAACTAGTTTGTCCTATTCTTTAACGACATAATTGTTACAAACCTTTATTATTTGACGCAAGATCTTTATAATAAAGGTCTTCTTTTTAAGCTTTCCATGGACATTCACACGGAATTCCTGTGATGCTAATAATTATGTCTCGTCGAAATTAGGATTCACAATTTAAAAAAGCTAGCTTTAACAAGTATCATAGTGACAGCAGTAGCTTTAGTTGGAAAGTTTTGAAGGCTAATTGATCAGATTATATAGAATGATATACTTTGATAATTCCCCATATTATGGTGAAAAGTGTACCTTTCATAGAAAATTATAATGATTATATTGTAAATGTCATTTTATAACGCAATGGCTTTCGTAATAATTTCGTTAAGCCATGCGTTAAAAATATGGTTTTGTAAACTAATAACCATCACATTTTATCTGTTCCATCGAATTTGGATTACTACTTTGGATATATTTTTTCTGGAATTTTAGGTCCGAATCGGATAAATAAATCCAAATACATCTCCCACTCAATTAAGGAATATATCGTTTTCTCATTAACGACAACGTAAAAATTCTTATAACATATACAACATTGATAAGCATTGTAATATCCATATTATCTAAGACGTATTCCCATTTTGTGCCGTTAGGTACCAGTCTCGAATTGACTTCGTTTGAATTAGCAAAACTGACGTTTCAGACTTCATTTTACCACACAATTTACAAATATAAACAAATTCTGAAAACATGTTACAATTAGTTTAATAGCTATAAAGTGACTGAGGCCTATGGTTATCATAAGCACTACAGCCATCACGATTATAAGCTGTCATTGTGCGATTATGTGCGCCGATAGCACATCTTTGGTGTGATCACCACAAAAAGAATCTCTGGAATATTTTTTTCTGATCACAATGTGATCGTTAATAGATTGAGACTGATAATTCCAATTCATGAATGAACAGTCCCAATGAGCACCCATACTTACCGCAGTTTTGATGAAATTTCTTAAACAAAAAGTATTTACAAGTGCATCTTACATACATACAGTCTAATTTGAAGCTTTAAAACATGTTCTAGTTTCCCCCAATTTAGGATAAAACGTCGCTATTTTTCCCAATTGCACTGGCCCAGGGCCCAGACACAAAATGTAGCAAGACCCTTGGCCCTGACATCACTTTCTTATTCATAAGAATTTAGTTTAGTTAATTTCTAAATTCTTTAAGTAGAATCTTGAAGAAAGTTGAATCCACTTTAAAAAAAATCATTGATCCGTCATTGCCCTTTTCTTGGTGAAATCGATTGAAATGTGTTTTGTATATTGCTTCTGGATATTTCAATCATAATGTCATACATTTGAGTGGGAAAATTTATAAAAGGGTGGGGTTAAGACAAATGCATTTCATTTTTTTTAATCTTACCCCACCCATATATTTGTGTTTACACGGGACCTGCATAGGTTTTAAACTTGACAACATCGTACATTGTATCCAGCATATTTCAAGCTTTAAAAAGGTATATAACAGCATACATCGAGGTGGGATGCAGTAACTCCTTCAATAGCCCCTCGTGTGATATTATCTAACGGACTATGTTGTAAGTTACAGCGGGGAGGGGGGGGGGGGGGGGTCAAGTGCAGTCTTAAACTGTGTTTTGTATATATCAGTTAAGATATAGGGTGACGGTATTTAACTAAGATCCAAATAAGTTGTATTTAATCTGTAAACGGTTGTACAAACTTTTCACAGAGAAATAATGCGACAGATTTTTTTGTGGCTAAGTATATTATTGTTTATAAAACAGCCCACCCACCATATGCAAATTGACTCAGCTTACAAACAATTGAAACGTATTCTGTATATCCATTCTGGTTTATTTGATAATAATTTTATGAATTTGAATGAGCACAATCCTAAGGTTGGGTTTAAGAAAATTATCGCTTGGCAAATGTATTTCAAGTAATGTATTTGTTGTCTTACCCCACCCACATATGTGTTTGATTACACGCTACCTGCACAGGTTTACAACTTGACAACATCGTGCATCGTATCCGGCATATTTTAAGCTTTAAAATGGTATATAACAACCTTGGTACATCATGGGTAAGGGATGCAAATAATTCCTTAAATAGCGCCCTTATTTGATATCATCTGGCGGACTATATTGCAAGTTACAGGGAAAGAGGAGGCATTTTAAAGATCGGCACAGAACTGTTTCTTGTTTATATCTGTTAAGATATTGGGTGAAGATGTTTTACTGAGATCCAAATTAGTTGTATTTAATCTATAAATGGTTGTACAAACGTTTCACGGAACACTAATGCGATTATTTGTTTGTATTTTACTGTGCTTAAATTACCCCACGCACCATATGCAAATTGACGAGATATTTGAGCATTATTTCTGCGTATAATTGATAAAAATGTGTTTTGTATATCTCTTATGGTTCATTAGATGGTAATTTCATGCATTCGAAGGAGTACATTCCTAAGTGATTGGGTTTAAGTGGATTTGTATTTGAAAAATGTATTTCAAATAATTTATTTGTTATCTTACCCCACCCACACATTTGTATGTTTACACGGAACCTGCACAGGTTTACAACTTGACAACATCGTGCATCGTATCCAGCATATTTCAAGCTTTAAAATGGTATATAACAACCTTGGTACCTAGGGGGGTGCAGCGAAATCATTTTTTGCCTGGGTCATCAGACGGACTAAAAGGGTTAAAAAAGTAATGATTTATCATCTGTTGAAATTTGATATGCAGCGCCGTGCGCGTTTTTATTCACCAGCGAGTGGCTAGTGCTTACTATGGTGTCTGGAAATTTGAAAAACAGTCGAAACATCCCTATATTTAGACTGAACTGACTGGCAAACAAATCTCTGGAGAGTAAGGAATAATTATTGTAGACCCATTTATTCCAGGTATCAAGACAATCTCTTTCAGAGGCTCTTTCATTTCGCCCCGGTACAGGGCTGCCTTAGAATACGAAAACTAATGGCAGAATTCAAGGAGGTTTGAAAAAATAGTCCCATTTTCCCATCAATAACTAAATTTGAAAGCACGTCTGATGTCTCCAGCCGAGTTAGCCCGTTGCAGAAATGTTGTGTGAGAGCAACGAACGAACACTCTGTCGGGAGAATGGTATCAAGAATAGGAATTTGGAAGTGTGCACTCAAAGCAAATTGCAATTTATAAGCCTAATCTGGCTAAATACTTAGCCATTTACTAAGGAGCGACACAACACTGTAATAAATAAACTTTTTTTACGAATAATCATTTTTTTCTCATTTGATTTACAGTACAGTTTCTCATTTATAGGAATATGCACATGATTGTTCTGATAAATGTGTAGGGCCTATCTATTGTACAACTACAAGTAGAAAAAAGTTTGCACTCTCTCATGTCTAATTATGTCAATAGAAATATCACCTAGAACGCCAGACAACTTTATGTTTATCTCCTCGACGAGAATGTCCACGCAAATTCAACCCCTCCCATCGCGCTCTATCATTATTCTGACGAACATAGTCTGCTAAAGATATAATCACACAAAAAACAACAAAAAAGAAAACAACTTCAGGAGGGGTTTGATTGACATTCTTGTCTTTTGAAGAATATGCATATATTTTTGGTATTATGTGGCTCATTAATGATATGACAACACAAAGGACTATAGAGCCAAAAAGGACGTAAAGAGAAAAAATCATGAGTGCTTTCAACAAAAGCAAAATGGACCGTACACAATTTACTATCATGGTCGCAAGGCTACGTAGCAACTGAAACAATAGATACAGAAATCCACATAAATATATCCTGAAAAATGTACTCAAATGTTGACCAAGAAACAGATTGTTATACAAGAACGTTTTGTTGTTGGTTTGTGTGGCAGTGGAGATACCGTTATTACTTGTACCAGTGCCTTTGTTTACCGTCTTTGGTGAACATTGTTGGCCGAAACTCGTGGACTGAATCTTTCTGACCGCATTAACACCCCTTTCTCTGGTTGTCTTCTGAGTTTGCACTGAAATGTCGCACGTTCTTGGCTTACTACGATCGTGGTTGTCATCGGCATACTGGGATACTCTTGCTTTATTTTTATATTCAATTAATGATTTTAATAACAAACTTTCTGGAAATACTGATGTAGGATCTGCCGGACATGATCGTTCTCCTTCTCCATACTTGCATTTTCTGCGACAAACGGGACACAATAAAGACCCTTCATCCGAAAATTTCGCCGTTTTTTCTATCATCGTACGGATGCAGGTTTTACAGAAGATGTGTTGACAAGGCAGCATTCTTGGACTATCAAAATCCTCCATACACAGTTGACATTCAAAAAGACTCTCTGGACACTGCACACAAATCGATTGGTCCTGTTTGGGTTCTGCCATTCTTAGTTTTCAGTGTTCGCCAATAATTCTAAACGCTTTTCTTCTAAAACTATAATACTGATTGGACAAGACGTATCACTGTTAGTCTTTAAAGTAGAATGGTTGTTAATTTCCACGACTTGGTCTCCGGCATATCAAGTTAAAATGTTGAAGAACCGTTTCCTGAAAATACATTACAAAAAACTTTCAACAAATCAATAGTATTCTAATGGCAACATAAGATGATATCAAATCTACAATAAAATACGACAACGGATGAATATCTAAAGTATTGGAACTAAACCGTGATTTTAAAAGCTCCAGTTTAAGTGACTGAAAATGACTATTTATATGTAAGGACCGGGATTCATATGTGCCTAAACGTCAATTCGAATTCTGATGTACAAACTTCCTAAAATATCTATTTTTAGCTCACCTGAGCACGAAATGCTCAAGGTGAGCTATTCTGGTTGCCTTTTGTCCGTCGGCGTCCGTCTGTCCGTCCGTCCGCCTGTCTGTTCACATTTTGGTGTTACCACTCTAACACCACCCACAAATATTGACTAAACTTAACCAAACTTTGTCAAAACATGTATGACCATAAGTTCTCAGATGAGATTTTGGGTCAGATCGGACTAGGAAGTCCGGAGTTATGTGCCGTCAAAAATGGCTAGTTTTGAATTTGTTACCACTCTAGCATCTACAAATATTAACCAGTAAAGACAAGACTTTCTTTACAATGTAACAGACCTACATTTGTTGACCAATCAAGACAAAACTTAGCCATAATGTGTTGGTGACCATAAGATCCTGGGTGAGTTAAATTTTCAGTTTGATTGGACCAGAAAACTAGAGTTATTGGCCCTTGAATTTCACAAAATTATCGTTTTCGACTTTATTTTCACTCTAACAAACACAAACCTTACTATCTTAAATGTTTTAATTTTTCAGATTGATCGGAATAGAAAAACCTGAGTTGTGTGACCTTGACGGTGACAAAACTGCCGTTTTCGACTTTGTTTTCACTCAAACAGCAATAAATATTGACCAATAAAAAACTTCGACTTAATGTTGATGAGAATATCTTTATCAGAACAGAGTATTGATCATTGAAGATTATAAAAGTAGTTTTCAACTGGATCATAAATTCGCATCTTAAATTATGTGCTCTTGAACTTGAAAGAATTGTGACTTTTATTCTATCTAGATTCAAGTGAGCGATTAAGGACCATCATGGTCCTCTTGTTTAAAATTGCAGTACATTTGTGTATCACTTAGGTCAACGTAGCCCTAAACGCCCTTTGCAACTAAAAGAATATTTTATCAGGACATTATTTCGACACTAGAAGTACTATGTCTATAGTAACAAACAATCGAACAATATCCCGAATTATGCTCGCTTTTTTTCAAAATTCTGATTCATGTATATTTTTAACACTCTAAAGTATTGAGGTTACCTCGATTAATTCTAATCTGTTAACCATTATCCGTATTCAAAATTGAAATATTAAAGATCACTAGCTACAAAACTTGCACCAAGTTATCAAATGACTACAAAGTATTCACGATATGCTATCAGATTACATGTTTTAACCTTTTCCAAACAAGTACTGGTTGTAATATCCTTAAAAATTAGAAAAAAAAGCTTTCTAAGACACAAGTTAGGGAACAGAAGAGTCTCAGTATCTTCTTTACTAAATCATGCCCATTTCCAATTTTGCTACATAAACTAAATATTTGAAATAATACTCGCGAAGGAATGAGATAATATATGAGCCAGGATCTGGAAAAACGTCCCTTATAGCATTTGAGACATCTACGTATCAAGATCAGTCTGTGCCTAGATGCAGTCTAGCCAGCATCCATGTTACTCTCAAATGGTTGCTACAGACCATGAAGAAGCAATTTGAGAACTACATGGTTCCTGGTCAGACTGCGTGTATACGCAGGCTGATCTGGAACCATGTTGCTCTCAAATGCTATAAGGGACGTTTTTTCCAGATCCTGGCTATCTAAATACCTTACAAAATGAATGAGTTGGATATTCAGTGATGTCTTAGCAGGTAAAGAGCTCATTCTATTATACTTTTATGGACAATTGACGTAAACTAATATTTAATACAGTCAGCAGAAAAGATAATAAAACGTGCTAATCCCTCACTGATATCGTTGCATATATACTCAGTTCCAAAAGAAAGTGTGCACTTTTAAATTTGAATATCTCGAAAAGTATACCACCTACCGTCGGGAACTTTTGTACGACACATCCGAAGAGTATTGGCAAACGATATATAGATGAAAAATTTACATGGCACGCACGAATTTTCTGCTTAGTTGCGACTTTTCATTTTGACTGTTTTACGTGTGCCTCACGTGCTGAATGAGTTATTGATCTGAAATTACATTCACTTAAATTCTTTTGGCACTACTTAGCATAAAATCACATTTTCATTTTTACAAAATGCATCAGCGTGAAACGAATTACAATTAACGTATGTGGACGAGACCGAGCCTAGTGAAAATAAAACCCGTTAATAAATTTGAATTAGTACAGCATTTATGTTCTAATACCAATTGTGTAATTGTATGGCTCCTTAGAGGCATAAAAGTTTGTTGTAGAACGTTGTTGCACCGTTCGACTACAATCTACTAGACTACTAACGTAACGATTACTAACGTTGACGCACACGTAACGTCTATGTGAAAATTCAAAATTTTGCTTCGAAATGGCTCTGCAGGCCTGGTCAAACCTTACAAAGGCGTATTAATTAGCGTTCAACTCTATCCGGGAAAGAAGCTGTAAGGAGTGCAAATCTCAACATCGTCAAAATCATGATGATTTGACTGCGTGTATGCAGTAAGAGCAACTTTATCAACATCTGCTTTGATGCAAATTACCTTTAAGGTCTAACCTGAAGTATGGCATCAGTTGTACGCCATAGATTGCCATAAACATCGTGAAAATTAAGTTAAAAGCAAAAACTGAAATTGCACACTTTCTTTTGGAACTGAGTATACTTTTGATATTTGGAATTTAGCTACATGAAATGAAAAGTGAAAGAACCATTTCTTCGAAAGTTCTTAATATTGGAACAGTCTACTATTTTGACGCATTGGAAAGGGCTAAATCGTCACGCGTGCAACTCAAACAAGATAAAAAAATTGTGAACCATGATAAAATAATAGGCAAAAAAGATTGTAAACTTTTTGAAAGTATGTGGAATGAAAATAATAATAATCATAAATGTAAAAAAAAAAGAGTCAAATGCTGAGAGACAGTTGTCAGATATTGGCTATTGATTCGGGTAAACGTCCCTTTAATTTACCTAAAATTACCGACCTAGCAATCTGAATATGGCAATGGGATTGTGTATCGTGGGGTGGATAACAACAACGATCAAAGTAGGTCCGCTTCAGGTATGACATTGTGCCGCTTCAGGAAAGAAATTGTGCAATAACTTTCTTATTTCTACGTCAAAGTTCAAGCGGTCTATTGCATGTACATGTAACCAACCTTACAGAACTCTTCCGAAAAATGATCCCAACCTACCAGAAAATTGGAAAATCTGATCGTTTTTCTGGTTGGTTTGGATCTTTTCTTTGGGGAGGGGGGTGGGAGTAGAAGAAGTAAATCACTTTCATTTTTTCGCTTTCTCTGCTTCACACCATTTTCAAATTGGTCGTTTATCAACAAACCCACTGAAGGTTTATGGAGTCGTTGTGTCACGTGATTCCCAATCGTGTTTATGTTTACAAGGAACGTTTCACGTGTACTTAAGGGTTCTCCCCAGAATAGTGTATAGAGCTGCGCAGAGACGCATAATTATCAAACCCTCAATTATGAAACTCAAACACATAGTATTAATGCAATGTTGAGAATGTAGGCCTATGCTTCTACATAACAATGACACATCCGAAAATATAGAGTGATCCCCGAGAAAGCCAACCCGACGAAACGACCAGCTGTATGGGACCTCGGTCCTATACATCGGGGCCAAACAGAAACCCTCGGACCATTCCCAAAAAAGACCTGGTTTTGCCGTCCCTATTAGAAAAAACTTGGGAAAACATTGAAACAAACGAAGAAACTGCTGATAACCAGCAGTTTCTTCTTTTGTCTCAATATTTTCTATGCATTATTTTACACAAATTCTATCTTTAATAGCTTCCATTTTGTCATTTGTGGCAGTTTTTGAAGTGGATCACCCTAAAATTTTGCCGTTTAGGAAAGGGTTAAATGGGCTATTACGAACTCATTAGATTAATAACATTATATATAGTAAAACTCGACAGAAGCAAATCTCAAACTCTTGCACATAGTTGGTTATGTAAATTCAGAAATAAGCCTATTGACCCTTTCCCCAACAAGACCTGGTTTTGACGTCCCTAACAGAAAAGGCTTGGGAAAACATTGAAACAAAAGAAGAAACTGCTGATAACCAGCAGTTTCTCCTTTTGGCTCAATATTTTAGATGCTATATTTTACACAAATCCTATCGTTTTCAATCTTAATTTTGTCCTCTGCAGCAGCTTTCAAAATGGAGCACCCTGAAATTTTGTTGTTTGGGAAAGGATTAATATGACCATAGACTCCCAGCAACCATAGGCCAATGGCACAGGGTTAATTCACGTTTTTGATGTCGTTACACGTACCATCTGCAGAGGTCCAAATATATGTTAACGCCCGAGAGCGAAGCACAAGGACCGTTTTAGTATTTTATGGGACGCTGTGAATGATAACGACCGAAAAGTGGTGAATTGGCGATATCAATGAGAAAGAAAAAAAACAACAACATTAAATTCTAAAGATAACTTACCTAAATCTATCGATACGAGCTAAGATAGGAACCGAGGTGAGGGCAAAAACGTCCGCCAGTCTTGTTTTGTCCTGATAAATCTTCGGAATACTTTTTGTTGTGCGCTATTATGTTACAAGTTGGCCTCAAAAGCGAACATTACTTATTTAATATTATATTTAACACGGAATTGAGGAGTTTTGCTGGGAAAGGTACAATTGTTTATTTGAAAGCTCAAATCGAGGATATTTGAGTACAAGTCCAGCGTTAACGGCACGTTAATCAACTGAATAATAAACGTTTTCTACGATAACGCCCTGTTTCTGCATCCATACCACGGCTCGGAAATATGGGCTACAATTCGTGCATTTATTCATTATTACGTTGATATAGTGGCGCCGGGGGTCATTTAAATCACCAATATGTCCGCAACAAGGGAAATAAACATGAATATGTACTTCATATCAAGGAAAGGATAACGCATTGTTTTATCACTATAATTGTCCGAATTTCCCACATGTATATTTGTTTAACCGTAAACATGGATTTAACAGTCAAAACATTGTTCCGATGTTTCATCTTTTTAACTTTGTACGAAGGGGTATGTGTTTTCAAGTTCATAATAAAGTCAGTTTTTATATGCAAATTAGCTTTTTGAAACGTAGATCTCCTTTCCTATTGACTGCAATAATTAGTATTGTAAATGTGTTTTTTTTTATCAATGTTACTATTATCAAACATTTAATCTACTATCACTTGAATATAAACATGTTAATCAAACGAAACACGTCAGACTTAGATACGTTATTTATTTTTCGTAAATGACATTTACAAGGTGCATGCAGTTGGCACAGTATGATCATTTCAAACGCGTGCACGCTTAAAGTACTAGTCATGCCATTTTGGAATAAAAGCAGCGATCAACATACTAAAAACTCATTTCATAACACAATAAACAAATATTATTGCCTAAAATGTGTCTTTTCAGTCTGTTATTGGCATTGGATAACAAGCAAAAATCAGTCTGATATTGTCAAAAACAGTCGTTATTCAGTAAATTCACGTGCATTATCGGACCAGTTTTGCATTCACATATCCTCGATCGGGGATAATTGTTGTGAGTGCTTCAGAAAATTGAAAATAAAGCCGAAATTTTGTCATTTCCCTTTTCCGCGATGTAAATTCTTATAAGACCCCATTTCCAGTTTATACCCCAATAAAACTAGGCCTCCCAGTGTAACCATATCTGATGACGTAATATAACTCTAGTGACGTAGGTTTTTAAAATTCTTGGAATCAAAAGGTAAACAAACGTCAAACGGGCAGCTGACAGATTTTGAACTAAAAGTGGATTTCGTGGACATGGAAGAATATAAATTAGAATTGAGTGGTTGTGGTCTAGGTCAAATGTGATGGTAAGCCTATGTGTTTCTTGTTCTTCTTTTAGTTACTGCAATTTTTCCTTTACAACTTTGTTTTTTATCGAAATGAACGAATGTCTGAAACGAACCAGAGATCTACCTCGGACCTTTTGTTTTATTACTGTACCCGCACTGAAATGAACGTTAGAATATCCAGAGTATGTTTCCAAAAGAAAACTTAGTCAAATATTGTTACGATTTCGCCAACCCAAATGAAGATTATGTCAGTAAAAATGCGATGAAACTTGACTACATAGCTACACGATGAAAATCTAACGGCCCGTCTAGTGGATATCGGACTTACTCGATATATGTCGAGTCGAATGCCGGAAAACTCTGGTGTCTGTCGGTGAAAATGTGGCTAAATTTTCACAAAGTTTTTCAGTTATTCGTCTTATTTTATTACATTTCTTTGCAAATTCTTCATATTTTATGCAATAAAAGCGTCAATTCACGTTTTTTCGGTTGTTAACATTCTCAGAGGCCCACAAAATGGGTTATCGCCCTCGACCTTCGGTCTCAGGCGATAACGCATTTTTTGGGCATCTGAGAATGTTAACGACCTCAAAAACGTGAATAATTAACCCTATATTATGTATAACTTTAGTCCAGTTACGACAGTATGGCACATGTTTACAAAATTAATTTATGTAAGTTTTGCATGTGATGGTTCGAATCCTGTAGACCTGTGTCTCACACCTACAAGATTTGAACCAAATGTACGCAAAATTGAATCGGAAATAAAGAACGTTTCCCTCTTTTGCGTAGGTAAACTTTTGAATCATGTTCTTATATTATTATTGTTACTGTGCTATAACGAAGATTAAAAAATTAAATTGGTTATATGTTTGGCGGGAGGGTATTTTTGTATCTAATGATGGATGTCATGCCTCGAGAGTAATTAGATCATTTTATTTACATTTTTAGGTGAGTTGTATTTGCGGCTCTCATCCATGCCACAATGGCGGAAAATGTACGGACTATCTAGTTACGTATTCGTGTAATTGTGATCGTACGGGCTATACCGGTAAACAATGTACCTCTGATGTCAATGAATGTAGCGTGAATCCTTGCCAACATGGCGGAACTTGTCACAATAAGCCGGGATCTTTTGAGTGCAGATGTCGATCAGGATATACCGGTCCGATGTGTATTATGGATGTCAATGAATGTCGCGCGAAAACACCACCTTGTCAACATGGCGGCCATTGTCTGAACACGCCCGGAAGTTACAGATGCGATTGTAAAGACACCGGATATGCCGGAAGTAGGTGTACTCAACTAGTAGACGCATGTGCAGTCTTTCATCCGTGCAAGAATAGAGGTCACTGTGCAAACAACGGTTCGGATTATAGCTGTGATTGTAGCCACACGGGTTATAAAGGTCGAAACTGTACGGATGACGTCAATGAGTGTCAAACTGCGAACCCGTGTAAACACAATGGTCAATGCATCAACACTGTAGGATCGTATAGATGTAACTGCACGAATACCGGATACCAGGGTAGAACATGTACATACGATATAGACGAATGCCATCGCAGGCCTTGTAAACATGGTGGACACTGTCGCAACACATTAGGCTCGTTCCGTTGCTCCTGTGCTCATGGCTACAAAGGAATAACATGCGAAGATGATGTTAATGAATGTATTCCTAAAAATCCGTGTAAAAATGGCGGGAAATGCACAAACACTCCCGGCTCGTTCAATTGTACGTGCGGCGAGGGTTTTAGTGGAAAACTGTGCACAATTGATGTCGACGAATGCAATTCCACCAACCCGTGTCAGCACGGGAGTACGTGCGTCAACACCATTGGTTCATACAACTGTTCGTGCACAAAAGGATATCAGGGTAAAAACTGCTCGCGAGATGTAAATGAATGTGAAGCCAAGACAAATCCGTGTAAAAATGGAGGCGCTTGCAAAAATCTTGTTGGTTCCTATCGATGTTCCTGTAGACATGGTTTTAATGGTGAAAATTGCAAGCACGATGTTAATGAATGTTCTTTCAGAAACCCTTGTTACAACGGAGGAACTTGTATAAACACTCCTGGATCGTTTACATGCCATTGTAAGAGAGGTTACAGTGGACAGACATGCAAAAATGACATAAACGAATGCACCACCATGTCACCATGTCAGAATCGCGGAGTTTGTACAAATACGGTCGGTGGATATAGATGTAATTGCGACAATACCGGTTTTACAGGTGTAAACTGTTCTGTTGATATAAATGAATGTGCACTTGGACATCCATGTAAAAATGGTGGTCGATGTCGCAATAATGATGGCAATTATTCGTGTGATTGCAGCCATACTGGATATACGGGAACACATTGTACAGTTGATGTAAATGAATGCTTGGCCAACCCATGTAAGCACGGAGGAAAATGTTTAAACACTAAAGGAGGTTACATGTGTGATTGTGCTACAACTGGATATATTGGTGCAACTTGTACCGAAGACTTGAATGAATGTGCTGAAAGTCCGTGCAAGCATGGCGGTGTCTGTAAAAACACCCTTGGATCATACGTGTGTACATGCACAAATGGATTTGCCGGTAAAAATTGCACAAATGACTTGGACGAATGCAAAGTGTTCAAACCTTGTAGGAACAATGGAGATTGTTCGAATACCCTTGGTGGTTACGTGTGTAATTGTAGTTCTACTGGTTTTACCGGAACAAATTGTACGTCTGACATAAATGAATGCCTTGAAGCAGATATTTGTAAGAATAATGGAGCGTGTATTAACTCTGTCGGTAGCTATAAATGTGTCTGTGGAGCATCAGGGTATACGGGAAAGAGTTGTGAACATGATATAAATGAATGCTTAAGAAACCCTTGTCATAATCATGGTCGTTGCAGAAATACTAATGGCGGATATACATGCGATTGTACTGGTACTGGTTTTGCTGGACAAACTTGCAGTTCAGATGTTAACGAATGCATTGTCTCAAAGCCTTGTAAACATGGTGGACTATGTGTTAATACTAAAGGTAGTTATAAATGTGATTGTGCTAATACCGGATTTACAGGAGTTAATTGTTCGGTTGACGTTAACGAGTGCTTGCTGAGTCCATGCCAGCACAATGGGACATGCATGAATTCACTTGGGTCATATGCCTGCGCCTGTCCGAGTGGTTTTAACGGCAAAAACTGTTCCTTTGACATTAACGAATGCCTCACTACACCTGGTATATGTAAACATGATGGAGTATGCATGAACACGGTCGGAGGTTATATCTGTGACTGCTCGTCCACCGGGTTTGTTGGGGACCACTGTAACGAGGACATAGATGAATGTAGGGCCAGTCCGTGTCAGAACGCAGGTGTTTGTGTAAATACTGCAGGATCTTATGTGTGTGTTTGTAGGAACGAGTTTACGGGAATCAATTGTACGATTCCGCCCTCAACGACCACCAAATCACAAACGTTGACTTCAACGATGTTTCCAAATAATTTTGGTATGTAAGGTTTTATTTCGATTATGTTGTTAATTGTTATATATGACGGCACCTAAAATATAATTTGTGGAATTTTAGATGATAATTGCTCCTGATTAATCCATGTCTCATTCATACAGGGGCCGTTCATATAGCTCTCTTACGGTTGCTATATCATAAGCTAGAAGAAAATAATGTGGACCTTTATCAGATTGTATGTTTTCGGTAATTGATTTCCTTCATCTCAGAAGGTGACTTGTGGTTCGTCACCATGTGTCAGTGGTGATAGGCCTTCCGGATTATGAATCTAGTGTACAAAGGGAATATGGTGGAACAGATTGAAGAGATAACATTTCTCGCCAAAGTAGGCCTAATAAAGTCGACCAAATGTTGAAATTGTTCATGGTGAGCGATTTCAACCTTTTGTCGATATCTTTTCTAACATGTTAATAGCGAGTCAAATAGTAAATTGCTTGTAGTAATGTTTTGTATTACATACATGTATATCTTTTCTAGAAGGAGACTCCTGCTTATCGTCACCATGTGCAAACGGTGCTACGTGCGAACCACTCCTCCATGGTTTCCAGTGTTTTTGTGCGGCGGGTTATGCCGGGAATCTGTGTACCGACGATTTTGATGAATGTTTATACCAACATCCATGTAAAAATGGCGCCACATGCCACAACAAGCAGCATGGATTCGATTGTGTTTGCGCAGCAGGCTTTACTGGGGAGACGTGCGAGACACATACAGGTAGGGACCTATTAATCCGAGTCATCTCTGATGTAAATACGCTCTTTGATATTTTGATTTTTCGCTAGTTTTGCGAATATCAAAATATCAAAGAGCGTAATTACATCAGAGAAGTATCGGATTAGGGACCTATATACGAAATCGTCGCTTAATTTTTTCAACAAAAAACTCGTGCGCACAGCTTGTTTGAAGCTGTAATTACAAGGGGTTTGTTGAAAAGCAGAAAAGTCCAAATCTAATTGGCTGTATATCTAATTATTATTTTAGAATTCCATGAAATATATTCAATTTCACATAAACAGAATCCACTCAAAAGTGTGATTAGGGGGACTACTTTTTTATCAAAACAAAATCACGGTACAATGTACATGTCTGACATCTATGCATATTTTTAAAGACTATGCGTGAAAATGTAGTTCTAGAAAATTCTACTTTTTCTAGAAAACATTGGTAATAATTCAAATTTGTATTTCATCTTTCAGATTGCAGTACATTCGACAAGTATCCATGCTGGCAGTTATTAAGTCTGCATATGTGTAATGAAAGACACATGACCGACACGTGTATGAAGACTAGATGTGAACAATGTAGTCTAGAATCGGGACAGAATTTGATTGGATAGCAATGTTTGTTGGATTCGTTCTTCGTATTAAGTCAGTTTGAAAGGACAAATTGGAAAATATTAGATGCTGCGAGTTTATATAGTAAAATGCAAGTTTCCTCCGCATTGCATGTATTTTTCTTTCTTTTGAATTTAGAAGAAAACAGTTAAATTCTGTACAAAAACCATGTTTTAACGTTCTTGTTACTAGGACAGGCTTGATAATCAGTAATTCCTCATTTTGCATTTGCTATTTTATAGATGGACACTTTTTTCATCAACACTCGATTTTGCTGTCTTCTGGCAGACTGCAGTCTTTAATCTGTTGTAGGTCTAGTCCAAAAGTTTGACATTTGTGAATGGAAAGGTCAATCCAAGATGTCACCATTTGTCTGGTTTGCTGTATTCGCTATATCGTCGGTACTTTCACAAAACCTCGTAAATCAAGCTTTAATCAAGCTGGAGCTACGCGGCTTTGCAATAGCACCGACGATATGTTGTTATTGATGCCATAAATGATCAAATGTATAATAGAATGATGAAATTTCTTTTTTAAATAGATCTATATTATAAAAAAGACATTGGATTACATTATTTGTTTGATTTGGTTTCACCCACCTGCGATTTAAAGAAGTGAATATTTTCCTCAAGCAAAAAGTTCCGATGTCAATTTTATTCGGCTTAAGCATTTGTCGTCGTCGTAGTGACCTCATCGCTGAACATGCTTCAATGATATAATAGCCTTGGTTTCAGCCAGGATCTATAAAATGTCTTTGCAGTATTGAGCGATGATTTCAATCGCCAAGTTCATTTTAATTCGAGAATCAATCGCTAGATGACGTATCGTGGTACCAGCAGTTCGATTTAATCAGCCACTAGTGAATACAACGTAGTGGAGTTCATTCTTGGCTAGTGAAGATATGTATACTCGAGCTGATCCTCAGGTCCTCAAAAGATCTGTGGATACTAATTTATCGGAAGGTCAAAAAAAAGCCGGTAAAGACCATAATTGGAAGTCAGTCAATGATATCCCGTCGAGATTCACAGAGGAATCATCATTAAACGGTGTGTGATTCCTCTTAAACTTCTTCTTCCCTCCGTTCATTTGCATTGCACGTTGGATGCTTTGCTCTCATTTGGGTCAGAGCCTCGATCTGGCATCAAAAAGTGTTACTTTTTTAGTAACAAATTGGAACTGTATCTGGGTGTATTTAAGCACATAAATCTTTGCCATTGACCTAGATTCGTTCATGAAATTTTTCAACCGTGAATTCTTGTCCCTTCCGTATTTCGATACAATGAAAGATTGGTTTTTTTAAAAAAAATGCAATGCACGGCTGTAGCTTTCCTCCAGGTTGATGGAAAAGAAGCAATTCAAGAGAACATGTGATAATTGATAAAACCGCCAGGGTTCGACCCTTTCCCAAAACAAAAATAAATGGACAGTTGAAAAGACTTCAAATGTTCTAGATCTAGATCTATATATAGAATCTATTTGTGTCTGAAAATTTGATGTCCTAACGCAAAATCTAAGCTATCACATGAAATGGTGAGACGAAAATATTGATTATCAGTAGATCTATTTTCTTCTTTTTCCAATCCTCAATGTTTTCCTAAACCTTTTCTATTCCGTAAGATGAGTGGTTATTTCGGAAAGGGTTAAAGATATATAAACTAGAGTTAGAGCTGCTCTCTTTTCCAAATTTAAATTAGATCTACGGGGATCTTTTTTTGGTGCGAGATTTGTGAAAATTCTCTTATTATTATGCCAGTAATCTCATTCAAAATGGCTAAATGAGAGAAAAAATCTCAAAGAAAAATATATTTTTGACAAAGGATTTGGTACAATTTACAATTAAAAACTAGTGGCGGGTCCAGGATTTTTGTGAGATAGGTTCGAATATACAAATATTGTAGCCTAGGGGATTCGTTTTCCCATCATTATACAAACTTGTCTGAATTCCTGTATGAATATGAAATAGTCAGGCTTCAGAGTGGGGTTCGTTTGAACCCACTGAACCCCCTTTGGGTCTGTCACTGAAATCATCCTAATCCATCCAGATAAAAATTGTAATCCAGTTTGACAGTCTGCTCCTGGTGTCAATAGACTTTTTCTTGAAATATGAATGTAATATATGAGGCATGAGTAATGATTCTAAACGAAAGACTTAAGTAAACATCATGTTCCATACTATTCCGAACTATTCAAATTTTGCATGTGATGGTTTAGATCTTGCAGATGTGTCACAGTGACAGGTCTGCAAAATTTTAATCAAAGCATTCAAAATTTATTGAAGATTAATAGTGTTTTTCCTTGTTTAAATATATATATATACCTGTAAAATTTGTGCAGATGTGCCATAATATTGTGACTGGACTAAACAAGAAGTTGTTTACTTTATTCAAATGGAGTAAATTTTTTTTTCATAAAATATGATCATGTCATGTCACAAAAAGGTGTCATTCTTGTATCTTTTTGACTAATTACATGGCCACAGGAGTCCACTGCTTCTTAAATCTGGGGATTCAAACTGCTTTTTTTACACTATGCTTGTATCTTAGGCTTTCCATACAAAACTTAGAAGGCTGCCTGCAAAAACTGAGGGTTCACAATTCAATCTGGCCTAGGGGGTAAAAAATCCATCTTGTATTTTTGAAAAGCCTGAATTAAAAAGTAAAAAAGGCCCACCTATGGTGTCCAAATCCCATCCCAAAAGTTGTGTTCGGCTATATATGGCTTACATAGTGAATCTTAGACCTTTCATTCTAAACCAGGTAATGGCTCTGCTTTCGGTAAATTGCCTGCAAACACAACTACCCACCGAATTCTCTATGTCCGCCTACATTTATTGGATGTGCGCCTCGGCCATGGCGCAGAACATTGGTAGCACATCTGCCTCTCATTCGAGAGGTCCCGGGTATGATACCCGGCCATGGCAAATACCCTTACAGACAAAAATGTCACATCAATGGTTTGATATCGTGGACCTATGTGGGGGAGCAGCTGGAGGCTTGGTAAGGGTGCTGTGGTAGTACTGGTATGAGAAATGATAGGAATCCATGATTTGGTGCTCCAGCTGCCGCGATATGACCTTGGTAGTTGAAAACTGCGTAAAACCCCAATAAACCAAACTTATTGGATGTGCCAATATACAAAGGTACTGGCTTGACAGCAAGTAGATCCGCTGAAAGAGCACTTGTGCACATCAATTATCTGCACTAGTGGTCTGTTATTCAGTGCTTTTCAACATTTTTCCTCTTTGCATACAGAAACATAGTTAGGAAAGAATAATTTTTACTGAAAATCATTTGGCAGACTACATCTCTGAATCACTCTGGAATTCTAATGTGTAGACGACACCCTCCCATTATTTAGTGAAGAACCCTGTAGATAGATTCCATGTAGCCTACTTCTATTTAGTGCAATGGTCCGGATTGCTGATGCTCTGACATTTGAAATATCACAGATGTATGTAATAGAAGGAGATGACTAATATCGTAGCTCGACCAGTATTTTGACTCAGGACCTAAGGAATACCGGTCCAACACTTTTACAACTGAGCTACTGAACCACATGTCTATATTGCCACATTATATAATTGTCAGCATCCAAATACTTGTATCCGACCAAATGGGTCTACAATTGACTTCCAACACCTAATACTTCTTTACTTGACTCGTATTAGGTGCTGGAGTTTGTATCCTTCTAAACTTAGTCTACAGATCTAAATGTATAATTTTTCTATAGTATGAAAATCTGTTTGCTTTCGCCCGTATTTAGGATTTGCCTATTTTCATATTAGCATAGTCTCTAATGCTTTTCGGTGGATTATCGGGAAATAATGGTAGATTATCATTTTGATAAACTCACCGCCTATCCAGTGAAATTATCAAAAACTTGTGCCACGCTTTCGTTCATTTCACCCTATCTGACGTTATATAAGCCGAGCCAAATAAGTGACGTCATCATAAGCGTTGCATAGCAGTCACGCGCAAAATGACGCGCTTTAGGAAAATTTGTCACAAAACTTCCGCATTTTGTCTAATTTTTGCATTAAAGAAATAGAATAATCGTTTGTTTTTCGTGTAAGATCAATTTATATTTCATTTCGTGAACAACGAAAGGTACATTTTCACTCGTGGCTTCGCCACTCGTGAAATTAAAGCTTTTGTTGTTCACTCAATGAAATATAAATCGATCTTACACTGAAACAAACGATTATCCTCTATGAAACATAACTCGTCGTGAATTTTCTTTTTTATTTTCTTCTAATAATTTTCAAAACCATTTTACAAGGCGTGTTAAAATCAGGCATTGAATGTTAGTGCTAAGAGAAGAAATTCGTCAATTAAGCATTAGCACAGATTAATATCAAATAAATGTCGCCAAGAAGTGAATAATTGTCAAGCAAGTGTTGAAAAGTAAATTGCCAACATAATTATTATTGCAGACCCGAAAGTGCACATAAGGAATATTAGACTACGTTGATAGTTTTCAAATGGGTCTTTGGTCTGCACTGCTACATCCTGTTTTCCCACGAACATGTACCAGTCTTTCGAGAATGCAGATTCCATGCGTTTTATATCTGCGACTCCTCCAGTAAATAGGTAATCAACCGCGTATATTTTTCCGAGAAATGCATGTTTAATTTCCACTAGGGCAGATATACATTCTTCAATGTCGTTGTCGTTTACGGGTTTTGCAGGCATGGTCAACATCTGCGAAAGACCCAGTCTTAGACGCAATGCTAAGTTTGAATTAGCGTTTTGGTTGAGAAAGTGTTCCTTTGGCGTACACAATATTAAGCCATCAAGATACACATATATTGTGCTCATTATATCCAAATAGTGTTTCAATGCCATAAACAACATACACCTTCTGAAGTCCTTTTCAAAATTATCTTCTTCATTCTCGTTTTCTACTTGGCGTTCATTTAATAATCCCTCATCGACGGTTGTTTTTCTTGCATCAAGCAAGTTGACCATCAGCAGGTTCTCGGGAAATGCTTTGAGGTGTTCTTCCATTGAAATATTTTCGCCCCGTTTCAGCTTGCAATCCTTTCGACAAATCGGACAAGGAAACGAACGTTGTTTTACACTTCCATTTGCATTCAAACAATTCGTGGATATCAGCTCCATTAAACATTCTCTACAGAACGTATGCTGGCACGGTAAAATACGGGGACTCACAAATTGTTCCATGCACAGTGAACATTCTAGAATAGTTTCTGAACACCGTATCGTTATCTCCTTTGATTTTTCCAAATGCTCCATTTTTATAGCAAGTCCCAAACGGTTTATCAATTTAACAACATTGTAAAAAATATCACTCTTACATTGTGTGCGTCAATTTATTTCTATCTTCTTTGTACCATGTCAGATTTACATACCCTTACATGTACATTATGTAGATGTGTAATCAGATATGCGACTTTTCACATGGAGACAAAGTATACAGGTACATGTTATCATACACTATTAACGTAACTTGATATCGAGAAGTGACATTTTACAATTTTAGCTTAAAGGGGAATGCTCCAGTTTCCTATTTTTTTCCTAATAATAGAATTTATTTATATTTTGTAAGTTGAAATTACATGTTATTACCAATTGAAAAATAAAATAAAAATGGATGGTCAGCGATCTTGTTTGAAATTTATAGGCATTCGTATCACATACCCCTGCATCGAAAAATGCACAATTTCTTGCACCTGTCCAAGGTCACTAAAATGCTAATGAAATGCTACATATATTCATCGTTTAGCCCCGAAAACGGATTTAAAGTAACGTCTTACATTTAATAAGAACAGAAAACCCAAAATATGTGCTATTATAAACGCGTAAATGTATAAAACAGCATGCTCACGTGTTAGATTAGATCAACGAAGCTGGAGTTTTTATGTCAAAATTTGCATATTTTTGGAAATATTTCAAGTTCTACATAATGGAATTTGACAAAACTCCCTCATTGTATTAAGCAACATGTCCTGGTAATAATTCAAAAAGAAAATGTATAGGTCAGCGCACTTATTAGTGAATTACAGCATTTTTTATGAGCTACACACGAATAAAATGACGCAAAACAGTGGTTACTACATATACACTTACGACTGTCTTGCTCTAAATAATCTATTTCCATCTTGAGGAAATCAGTTTCGCATAATAAATGCACACTTACCGTCGAAAATGGTAAATTGTAAGGATGTGCTATATTATTGAAAATATGGTAGTGAAACATATTGGTACGAAACATTTAATTTACTACAGTAATGACCGAGTGTTCCGAAAAACTGGAGCATTCCCCCTTAATGAATATTAACATGGTGTATAATCACGTGACTCAGAGTTTCCGATAATATTCAATAACTTTTTTTACTTGACCAATTTGAATTCGGTTTGAAGCAGAGAAGGTGTGAAAATTCCAGGAATAGGCTGGACGTGTCGGATTTTTGAAGAATCAACTAATAAAAAAGTTATTGAAGAAAAACCAAAATTTTGGTTTATCTTCAATAACTTTTTTATCAGTTTATTTTTCAAAAACCAATCACGTCCATCTAATGCGTGACGTCTGTCCACATTCTCTGCTTCAAACCGGATTCAAATCGGTCCAGTATTAACAAAATTATTGAAGATTTTCAGAGAATATTGTATCACGTGATTATCCACCGTGATTAAATGAGTCGCTGGGACTACCATGTTTCCAAATCAACCTGTGTCCAAGTGCAGTCTGATTGGGATCCATTGGCCCATTACCACACGTTGATTCTTTTTGACTCCCTAAAAAGATAAAGACCTTGGAAAACATCGTGGAAATGAAGAAATTGCTTGTGACAAGCAATTTCTTGTCACAAGCAATTTCTTCATTTTCCACGATGTTTTCTATCATGAAAGGCCAAAAATGCTTAATTTCATTCAATTGAAATTGTCGTCTGCAAAGACTTTGAATTTGGACCAGTCTATAGGCCTAATATTGCCGTTTGGCAATGGGTTAAATTCTCTTGCATTAACCCATTACCAAACGGCAAAATTTTAAACTAGTCCAAATTCAAAGTTTTTTCAGGCGACAATTTCATGTGAATGAAATTTAATTTTTTGTGTAGAAAACATTGTGGTAAATGAAGAAATTGCTTTTCACAAGCAATTTCTTCATTTTCCACATTGTTTTCCCAAACCATTATCTTGTAAGGAGTCAAAAGGAGTCAATGTGTGGGAATGGGTTAATCAATATTACCTTGCGTCATGAAAAAGCTATTATGAATTATAAAGAACTTAGATATTCATCAGAATATGTGTGTTTGAAGACATGCTGATCTAGATTCATGTTGTTCTCAAATCTCGTGAAGACCCTTTTCCAGATACAAAATTAATGCAAAGACAAGTTAACCCTTTCCCAAACAAGAACTGGTTTTGGCGTCCCTAATAGAATAGGCTTGGGAAAACATTGAAACAAAAGAAGAAACTGCTGATATTTTCTGTGCCATATTTTACACAAATCATGTCTTTATTATTAAATTTTGTCGTCTGCATCTGCTTTCAATTTGGATCACCCTAAAATTTTGCCGTTTTGGAAAGGGTTAAAATAAATCCAAAACCAATTTCATTTTCTGTAAGTGGTATAGCAGAACATGGCTCCTTTACAAAAGGCTGTAAATCGGATATATAATCACAACGTCGATTTCAAGCTATAGTTACGAGGTTTTGACCTCCCAGTAATAAACTAAATTGCATAAGAAACAAAAGTTTCTCATTTTTTCTCCATTTCATGCTGAGTAGCGTAAAGGGGCTGAATGCTATAAAGATTCTTACTCAAACCGTTCTTTGCCGTTATCATTAGGCGTACTCTTTCGGAAATGTGTATATTAAGTCATTGCCGAAATGATTAGTCAAAAAGTGAAATACGCGGCTTTATGGCCAGTTAAGTTTTCAGAAATAAACAAACAAGATAAAAAAAATGTTTGCAATTAACATAACTTTGTAGTCATTCTATGGGATATAATCCGACTGGAAGAAACAAAGAGGATAAAGATAAGAGGAAGAATGTGCCTAACAAGTTCTATAGCATAAGGACTTGCTTGGTATTCTATATTGCTATTGGGTTTCCAAATAGGATTTACCAAATTCCAGAGTGGCTTCCCTTGATAGCTATCTCCCTTTTAATTTCGACCGACCTACCGACCGATCTACCGACCGACCGACCGACACTTGCAAAACAATATACTCCCATTTTCTTCGAGAGGGGGCATAATTATGAAAAGCTAAAGTTGTATGCAGCACTGTGCATGTTTTAATTTCCATATATCAGTTGCATTTATAAGCGCGCGGTTATTACTTAGCACTGTCTTGGAAGATTTGAAATACATTCGAAACCACGGCGGATAATCACGTGATACAATATTTTCAGAAAATCTTCAATAATTTTGTAATTACTGGACCTATTTGAATTCGGCTTGAAGCAGAGAATGTGGACAGACGTCACGCATTAGATGGATGTGGTTGATTTTTGAAAAAAATAACTGATAAAAAGTAATTGAAGATAAAACAAAAATTTGGTTTATCTCCATTAATTTTCTTATTAGTTGATTTTTCGAAAATCCAACACGTCCAGCGTATTCCTGGCATTTTCCCACCTTCTCTGCTTCAAACCGAATTTAAATTGGTTTAAGTATCAAAAAAGATATTGAAGATTATCGGAAATTCTGAGTCACGTGATTATACACCGTGGAAACCTTGACCTAGATTTAGACCGAAGTGATCGACAGACAAGTCCCTGGATAGCGAAGAATACAAGTCTTACTGTACACCGATTTATTACAGGCATCAAGAATGGGGATGTGGGACCTACAAAACTGTGTAAAATGCCTAGCACTTTACTTAATTGCGACACTGTAGTAAATAACAAAACTAAATTCGAGTATTCATTGTACATGTATTTCTTTTGCTTTTTTTTTTCTTTTTTTTTTAATATACAATTTCTCATTTATAGGTATATGCACATGTTTGTTCTGATTAATTTGTATCAGTTGCACAACTACAAGTAGAAAAAAAGTTTGCACTCTCTCATGTCTCATTATGTAAATGGAAATATCACATAGAACGCCAGACAATTTTATGTTTATCTCCTCGACGAGAATGTCCACGCAAATTTTTATAACCCCTCCCATCGCGGTCTACCATTATTCTGACGAACATAGTCTTCTAAAGATATAATCACACAAACAACAACAAAAAAGAAAACAACTTCAGGAGGGGTTTGATTGACATTCTTGTCTTTTGAAGAATATGCATATATTTTTGGTATTATGTGGCTCATAAATGATATGACATCACAAAGGACTATAAAGCCAAAAAAGACATAAAGAGAAAATATTATGAGTGCTTTCAACAAAAGCAAAAGGGACCGTACAAAATTTACTACCATGGTCGCAAGGCTACGTAGCAACTGAAACAATAGATACAGAAATCCACATAAATATGTCCCGACAAATGTACTCAAATGTTGACAAAGAAACAGATTGTTATATAAGAACGTTTTGTTGTTGGTTTGTGTGGCAGTTGAGGTACAGTTAATACTTGTACAAGTGCCTTTGTTTACCGCCTTTGGTGAACATTGTTGGCCGAAGCTCGTGGACTGAATCTTTCTGACCGCATTAACACCCCTTTCTCTGGTTGTCTTCTGAGTTTGCACTGAAATGTCGCACGTTCTTGGCTTACTACGATCGTGGTTGTCATCGGCATACTGGGATCCTCTTGCTTTATTTTTATATTCAATTAATGATTTTAATAACAAACTTTCTGGAAATACTGATGTAGGGTCTCCTGGACATGATCTTCCCCCTTCTCCATACTTGCATTTTCTACGACAAACGGGACACAATAAAGATCCTTCACCCGAAAATTTCGCCGTTTTTTCTATCATCGTACGGATGCAGGTTTTACAGAAGATGTGTTGACAAGGCAGCATTCTTGGACTATCAAAATCCTCCATACACAGTTGACATTCAAAAAGACTCTCTGGACACTGCACACAAATCGATTGGTCCTGTTTGAGTTCTGCCATTCTTAGTTTTCAGTGTTCGCCAATAATTCTAAATGTTTTTCTTCTTAATCTTTAATACTGATTGCCGGTGATTGGACAGGGCGTATCCGAGTTAGTCTTTAAAGTAGAATGGTTGGTAGGCCTAATTACCACGACTGTGTCTCCGGCATATCAAATTAAAATGTTGAAGAACCGTTTCCTGAAAGTACAAAAAACTTTCAACAAATCAATAGTATTATAATGGCAACATATTAAGATAATATCAAATCTAAAATAAAAGACGACAACGGATGAATATCTAAAGTATTGAAACTAATCTGCGATTTTAAAAGCTCCAGTTTAAGTGACTGAAAAAGACTATTTACATGAAAGGGCCGGGTTTTATATGTGCCTAAACGTCACATCGAATTTTCTGATGTACAAACTTCCTAAAATGTCTTTTTTTTAAATTTACAGTATATTTGTGTATCACTTAGTTCAAAGTAGTCAAAATGCCCCTTTGAAACTAACAGGTTATTATTTCAATACTAGAAGTACTAACAGCCTATAGTTACAAACATCCAAATAGTATTTCCAATTATGCTCACTTTTTTTTAAATTCTGATTCATGTATATTTTTTTTAAAACTCTAAAGTATTGACGTTACCTCGATTAATTCTTAACTGTTTACCATTATCCTTGAGCAAAATTAAGTTACAAAACTTGCATCAAGTTATCAAATGACTACAAAGTATCAGCGATACGCTATCAGATGAATATTACATGTTTTAATCTTTTCCAAACAAGTCCTGGTTGTAATATCCTTATTGTGATAAAGCTTTCTAAGACTCAAATTAGGGAACAGAAGTGTCTCAGTATTTTCTTTACTAAATCATGCCCATTTCCAATTTGGCTACATAAACTATACTGGGTCAAAAAAGAAAGTATGCATACTTCTACTCTATATATCTACGTAACATCTGCAAATAACTTCATCAAACTTCTACACGGAGTTATGCTATCAACTTTCTCATGTCTATTGACATGGGTTGCAACTTTGGATGATTAAATTGTCTGGCATATGGCAAAACGCTATTAGCACTTTTTGTACGTGGTTATCAAAACAAACGTTTTATAATAAACTTAATTGTCTAAAATCTGTATTCAAAGTGTACGAAGCTAAATCAAACATACAATTTCAAAATTCTGAATAGCCAAGTTGTTAAGTCTTAGTAAACACAACATTCTTTACACGTTAGGTTTGCTAGTGTCTTGAACCGGCGTAAAATATGACGTTGTTAAGTCTTAGTAAACACAACATTCTTTACACGTTAGGTTTGCTAGTGTCTTGAACCGGCGTAAAATATGACGTTGTTAAGTCTTAGTAAACACAACATTCTTTACACGTTAGGTTTGCTAGTGTCTTGAACCGGCGTAAAATATGACGTTGTCGCTCAAATGTCATCGTTCTGAAATAAGGCGTTTGCAATCATGTTTCCAAAACAAATGATACATTTTTGATTGGCTTCGGTCTGATATCCCGAATGCAGCAATGACTACACAAGATCGGTACATGACGTTGACGCCCTTACGTCAATGTTTCAAACCTACACCATTTATAGCGATTCAGTAAAAAAAGCATTATGTAAGCAACATTTGAAATCGACGAAGGTAGAAAGACGGCTCATAAGAGATTTGAGACCATATGTTTGTCACAAGACTATGACGCCTAAATCATACGTAACGTCTGCATTAGGCACATCGTCATCGTCAAGGGACGCGTGAAAATTAGTCATGAGAGTGTTGTAGGGCCGAACATCTCCACCGCCTGAGTTTCGCAAAATTTAGGATCCAGTTAAAGAATTTGCAGGACGTGGAATACGTCTTGCAATATGAACGCAACGAAATTCTAAATGATAAAATGAAACGTTCTGTTCGATCAGTGAGACCATAGATGTTTGCCGTCATTCACTGAGGACATGTCACAATAGAAATTGAAGCAAAAATCCAAAGAAAATTGCATTATTAAATCTTCTCACGTTCGTCAGCAAGTTCTGTGAATTTCGAAATTGACCCGTATCTCAAATATCTTGATAAAACGCGAGACAAATTCCATTTCACACAATATAAAAAGACACCTACTTATAGGCAATTGAATTATCTTTAATTCGATACCAATATTATAATATCAATATTCAAAATTACGATAGAAATTCCAGTTATTCTATGTGCACACTTTCTTTTTTGACTTAGCATATTTTTTTGAAAAATTACTAGCAAAGGAATGAGATAATATATAGAAATACCTTACAAAATGAATGAGTGGGATACTCAGTGATGTCTTAGCAAGTAAAGAGCTGTTTCTATTATGCTATTATGGACAATTGTCGTAAACCAATATTTAATACAGTCAGCAGTAAAAATAATAAAACGTGCTAATCCCTCAATGTGATTACTGATATCGTTGCATATACTTTTAATATTTGGAATTTAGCTACATGTAATGAAAAGTGAAAGAACAATTTCTTCGAAAGTTCTTAATATTGGACCAGTAAACAATTTTACGCATTGGAAAGGGCTAAATCGTCACGTGTAACTCAAACAAGATAAAAAAAATTGTGAACGATGATAAAGTAATAGGCGAAACAGATTGTAAACTTTTTAAAAGTAAGTGGAATGAAAAAAATAACGGAGAACAAGAGTCAAATGCTGAGGGTCAATTGTCAGATATTGGCTATTGATTTGGGTAAACGTCCCTTTAATTTAACTAAAATTACCGACCGAGCAATCTGGATATGGCAATGTGATGACACAATTCGGGCATTGTGCATCGTGGGGTAGATAACAGCTACGGCCGAATTAGCCCGTCTTCAGGTATGAAATTGTGCCGCTTCAGGTAAGAAATTGTGCAATAACTTTCTTATTTCTACTTCAAAGTTCAAGCGGCCTGTTGCATGTACATGTTACCAACCTTACAAAGCTCTTCCAAAAAATGATCCCAACCGACCAGAAAATTGGAGAAAAAATCTGATCGTTTTTCTGGTTGGTTTGGATCTTTTCTTTGGGTAGGGGGTTGGGAGTAGAAGAAGTAAATCACTTTCACTTTTTCGCTTTCTCTGCTTCACACCATTTTCAAATTATTCATTTATTAACAAACCAACTGAAGGTTTATGGAGTCGTTTTGTCACGCGATTCCCCGTCGTGTTTATGTTCACAAGGAACTTTTCACATGTACTTCAGGGTTCTCCACAGAATAGAATATCAAACCCTAAATCATGAAACTCAAACACATAGTGTTAATACAATGTTGAGAATGTATGCTTCTCAATAACAAAGACAACCCTAAAATATAGAGTGATCCATGAGGAAACCAACCCGAAGAAACGACCAGCTGTATGGGACCTCGGCCTTATACATCGGGGTCAAACAGAAACCCTCGGACCATTCCCCCCCCCCCCAAAAAAAACCTGGTTTTGACGTCCCTAATAGAAAAGGCTTGTAAAAACATTTAAACAAAAGAAGAAACTGCTGATAACCAGCAGTTTCTCCTTTTGTCTCAATATTTTCTATGCCATATTTAACACAAATTCTATCTTTAACAACTTCCATTTTGTCATTTGTGGCAGTTTTTGAAGTGGATCACCCTAAAATTTTGCCGTGTAGGAAAGGGTTAAATGGGCTATTACGAACTCATTTGATTAATATTATTATATAGTAAAACTCGACAGAAGTAAATCTCAGCCTTTTGCACATAGTTGGTTATGTAAAAACTCAGAAATAAGCCCATTAACATGACCATAAACTCCTATTAGCCATAGGCCAATGGCACAGGGTTAATTCACGTTTTTGGTGTCGTTACACACAGGCGGCAATCACGTGACTTTGTTATGATATTTTTTCCTAGCTTTTGTAAAAAAAAATCGGTAGGTACATAATTTATTGTTCCCAAATTCTTAATCAAATAGTTACTTAACACTTAATATTGAGATACGTACCATTCGATACGTCGTACTCTCTGGTCTATTTTGATACCAATATCTTCCCTAAAATCCCTGTCAAAGCTGAGAACATTCGTGCAAAGTATTTTTGATTACCGTGACATATTTTCCTAAGAAATGTTTGCACTTTGCACGAATGTTCTCAGCTTTGACAGAGATTGGAGGGAAGATCTTGGTAGCAAAATAAACCGGAGAGTACGGCGTATCGAATGGTATGCATCTTATTATTGAGTGTTAAGTATTTGATTGAAAATTCGAGAAAAATGTGTACTTACCCAGTGTGTTTGTTTACATAAGTTAAGAAAGTATATCATAACAACGTCACGTGGTTGCCGCCTGTGTTACACGTAACATCTGCAGAGGTCCAAAAATACGTTTACGCCCGACAGCAAATCACAAGGACCGTTCTAGTATTTTATGGGCCGCTGTGAATGTTAACTACCGAAAAGTGGTGAGTTGGCGATATTCATGAGAGAGAAAAAAATTAAATATGAATAATAACTTACCTAAAATTTATCGATACGAGCTTCAATAGGAACCGAGGTGAGGGCAAAAATGTCCGCCAGTCTTGTTTTGTCCTGCTAAGTCTTCGGAATTCTTTTTGTTGTGCACTATTATGTTACAAGTTGGCGTCAAAAGCGAACATTAGGCTACTTATTTAACATAGCATTTAACATGGCATAGAGGAATTTTGCTGGGGAAAGGTAAAATTGTTTATTTGAAAGCTCAAATAGAGGATATTTGAGTACAAGTCCGGCGTTAACGGCACGTTAATTAACTGAATGATACACGTTTTCTACGATAACCGCCCGGTTTCTTCCCGTTAATGCATCCATACCACGGCTCGGAAATATACAATTCATGCATTTATTCATTATTATTGCATGAAATGTGTGTTTTCGGGCCGTTATCTGCATTGAATGACGAGAAGAAACCGGGCTGATATCGTGAAAAACCGGTCGTTATTCAGTGCGGTATCGGACCGGCTTTGCACTCAAATATCCTCGATTTGACCCTTCAAAATAAATAATTGTCTCTTTTCCCGCAAAAATCTCAACGACTTACGTTAAATAAGCGACGTCGCCAAATTATGACGTAACGTCGTTTTACCGAAGTCACGCATAACAAAAAAAAATCTCGGAATATTTATCAGAACAAACCAACAATGGCGGACATTTTTTTTATCTCACCTCAGTTCATTTTTCGCACATATCAATGGGTTTGGGGAAAGTAATCATTGGAATTTCATGCTTTTATGGGATAATAGCGTCAATTCACGTATTTTTGGTCGTCAACATTCGCAGAGGCGAATTTTTTTGGCCTCTGCGAATGTTAACGACCTCAAAAACGTGAATTAACCATATATTACATTGATATAGTGACACCAGGAGTCAAATAAAGCACCAATATGTCCGCAACAAGGGAAATAAACATGAGTTTGTACTTCATATCAAGGAAAGGAAAACGCGTTGTTTTATCAGTGTGATTGTCCGAATTCATTTTCTACATGTACAATTATTTGTTTAGCCGTAAACATGGATTTAATAGTTATTATATTGTTCCGATGTTTCATCTTTTTATATTCTGTTTTTATTCGGGAGAAAGGGCGGAGCCTAGTAAACGATTCATTCCATTTAAGCTTGGGAGAAACAGCCTTTTCGATTAGCGGTAAATCGCCGGTATTGTTGCAAAACATTATAACTACAGCGTGAATCAATCTGTAGTTACGAGGTTTTATGACAACACATTTTACAATCGCGCATTCTTTCAATTTCGAAATATGTTCGTGCTCGTGCCGCACGTTTTTTCTCTTCTATCAACCAGGGTATCGAGAAGTAAACTCGTCGAATAACCTCTTTACTTAGCCACACCCTTTCAGGTGAATAAAAACGGAATATAACTTCGTACGAAGGGGTATGTGTTTTCAAGTATATGATAAAGTCCGTTTTTATATATGCAACGTGGATATCCTTTCTTATTGGCTTTGCGATTGTAAATGGTTTAAGGGGGAATGCTCCAGTTTCCTAATTTTTTCCCTATAATAGAATTTATTCATATTTTGTATTTTGAAATTAAATGTTATTGCCTATTGAAAAATGAAATAAAAATTGATGGTCAGCGATCTTGTTTGAATTTTATAGGCATTTGTTTCACATACCCCTACATCGAAAAAATGCACAATTTCTGGCACCCGTCCAAGGTTACTAAAATGCTAATAAAATGCTTTCCCTTGCCAACTCACTCTCCTCTAGAGGATAACATAACAACAAACACAAAAAATATTATTTTTGGCGTAACAGTTGGACTGTATACCGACTGCGGGCCGTTTATTCTCATCAATCGTACAATACAACACGCGTATTACAACAACAATACTCCGAACGTCTCCATACGTTCGCGTTGATACCATGAACGTACTCTCACGTTCAAGAAACATTCCGAACGTACCCTCACGTTCGTTGCAGATGACTACGAACGTACCCTCACGTTCGCTAGCGGCTCAACATTCAACTCCGAACGTGAATCACACGTTCAATAGCAGATGACTCCGAACGTACCTGCACGTTCGCTTGCGAATTGCGTAACGCTCACACGCGTTCACTCACGAATGACTCTGAACGTACCCACACGTTCACCGCCGCTCCCGAACGCACCCTCGCGTTCGCCTTAACCATGAACGGACCCTCACGTTCACGAAACATACCGAACGTACCCTCACGTTCGCACTAACCATGAACGGACCCTCACGTTCACGAAACATACCGAACGTACTCTCACGTTCGCACTAACCATGAACGGACCCTCACGTTCACGAAACATACCGAACGCACCCTCACGTTCGCCTAACCATGAACGTTCCCACACGTTCACGAAACATACCGAACGTACCCTTACGTTCGCTTGCAGATGACACCGAACGTACCCTCACGTTCGCTTGCAGATAACACCGAACGTACCCTCACGTTCGCTTGCAGATGACACCGAACGTACCCTCACATTCGCTTGCAGATGACACCGAACGTACCCTCACGTTCGCTTGCAGATGACACCGAACGTACCCTCACGTTCGCTAGTGCTTAACCATGAACGTACTCTCACGTTCAATGAGTATTTAACTCCGAACGTACCGAAACGTTCGCAGCAGATGACTCTGAACGTCCTTGCACGTTCGTTTGCGTAATGCATAACGCACACATGCGTTCAATTCCGATGGACTCTGAACGTACGTAAACGTTCGCTTCTGGCTTATCATGAACGACACCTCAACTCGAACCAACACGGTCGCATGCAGATGACCCCAATCGTTCCTGTAAGTTTACTTGCGCAATGCATAACACACTCATGCGCCTAATTACTACAGACCCGAACATGCTCATACATTCGTTGTCACTTCATAACGCGTATATGCGTTCAATTCCATATAAATACAAACGCACACACATGTTTCAATTCATATGACTCTGACTTTATCGACACGAACGCTTGCAGATGACCCCGAACACATGCACTTTTGAACTTGCGAATGACTACGATGTTCATTAAATATCACGAACGCACCTATACGTTCGGTTACTTAAAAGTATCAATAGAGCTCAACATCAGTAATCATGAAACATGTGCACATCTAAATACTCAATGACAATAATTGTGCATATATAAGGTACTCAACAGCAAATAACTAGCAACACATCAAATTGCTCAAATACACTCAACTATGACCGCGTCTGAACTTTCAACGTCTTTCAGTATTGGAATCGCACTTTTATGGATATATAATTCAATACAGTAACAGATACGTATGACTTTACCTTATTAACATTCAATGATAAATGATATTGAACATGTAAAAATGTCCAATTTCACACTATAAATGTATGTTCTTTAAGTTCAACTGGTCCATGTTTAGTGTATACAAACGTATCCACACGTTCACTGGCTGACTGCTACACTTATAATTACTTACTAGCACATGAAATTACATACATTTTAGCATATCTACACATTCAATGCCAACGACTTGCCTTTATTTGGCACTCAGCTAACTACTATCAACATAATCTAAATCAACCAATCACAATCGGCTATAGATACGTCGTAACTTTCAACTTCTAAACGTATCTATGAACATGTCTTATATAACAGCCGCTATATGTCATGAAATTAATTAGTCATTCGTTAATACATGACATTGAACATTCCAAAACGCTCAATACCACATGAAAGCGAATGGCATCATTATGCCCAATGCATAAACAAGTATGGATAAGTAGTACTTTTAACATAGCTAATGTGTGAAATAGCAATTGAAGAATTTGTTCATAAGAGAACACAAGGCAACATTGGTAATCAGCGTTCAAAACGAACTTGCATATATCATGCACCAAATGTATTGCATGGTATTCTGACATAACTGACTTTCTACAGTCATACATCTAGCTTTCAATATTAAAAACTAAAACAATAAAAACAGCAATACACGTCCGCCTACAGTCGGTTTCCAACTCTGAGTGAAGGACTTACAAACGCACGAGCAAGCTCGTGCACTATACAACGCCATCTATCGGAGCTTAGACATAGCAAGGGAAATTAATTTTCGACTAATTCGTTCCTCAAACATCGAAAATAATATTTCCCTTGCCAACTCACTCTCCTCTAGAGGATAACATAACAACAAACACAAAAAATATTATTTTTTGGCGTAACAGTTGGACTGTATACCGACTGAGACTAAAAGAACGGGTATGCCATGGAAGTATTGAATACTAAAGCATTTATCAATGGATTCACATGAAATTCTCAACATCTCTATTACCAAACGTTGTAATAATAAACATTATTACAGCAATACAAACATGTGTGTACAGTGTGCACATATTTAACATCATTCACTGGTATTTAATTATTTCCTATATTCTTCATCATAAACAATAGTTTTCCCTGGCATATTTACAAGACATATACAAAGCAACGAACGTACTCAAAAACATTTCAATGCAAACAACATTTACCCAATAGATATTCATTACACTAACATTGAACTAAGAAGTAAATAGTTTTACCCCGTAATTACTAGCAATACGAATTTTGCACAACTATACATATCGATATACATGTAGCTGTGCAAAACTCTCCACATAACAACTGGTCCGAATCTCTATGCAACTTCAAACATCATATATCATGGCAAGTTCTGGCTGCTATGCCACTTCTTGAAATGGCCGAATTTAAATACAAGTATTTTCGATGCCGTAATTTGTGTAATTACAATAGGCTAATAATAGATAAATGCACACGTACGAAACAAATGGTTACAACAATAATATACAACATTTACAATGCGTTTCATTCAAGTTACGGTAATTTATTGTACCTAACATTCGTAACAACGCTCAACTTTCGGAATTATGTACTATATCAACATTTTCTTCCATGTTCTAGCATTTTGTCATAAACCTTGTATAAATAGCAAACTAACCAAGTAAGGAAATAACATTCTCGTACAAAAACTTAAATCAATGTTAATTCCGGCATGAACTATAATTAAAAGCGTTAAACAGTGACGTAGCATATTAATTAACAATTACTCGAGAACTAAATAGAGCTGTGTCTATACAATAAATGAATCCACAGACAATTTACATAGATTCTTTTAAAATCACGCAGTAATTCGGGCTAATTCACCAGTGCATCCTCTGGAACATTTATGTTGATACGAAATTCTAGCTTCACCACCTTAACTGTACATATCAGTAAGACGACATCCCGCGAAGTCAAACGTCAGTCACTATAGTGCTCACAACCATTCAATTTCAATCGCCGTCACTCTACGGTACCCGAAATATTCTGAAAAGACAAACAGTAATGTAATGCCCATACACACGAATAAATACAGGCAACAAAACTGTTGAATAAATGGATAATTTGTTTCTTGCAGAATTGAACAATTCAATTCCATAATGCACATGATATCATGCCAATTATATCAATTAAACAGTGACGCAAACAATACTATTTCGTCAGTGTAAATCAAAAACGTCGCAACTACAGCTTGATAGGATCTGTAGTTACACGATTTTATAAAAACATCGACTATTTACCAATATATAACGGTAAACAAGATCTGTATTTAGCACAAAATCCAATGCCATTTTGATACGTAGACAGCAAAGTGTAAAAGAAACTCATATATGAATTTCATCCTTTCTCATACTATTTCTAAAATACTCCTTTATACACAATAATTTAATTTCAACGCGAGTAAGGAAAATAGCGTAGGCTATTTCTATTCAGCGGCACATTATTGTTCTCGAAATTTTATTGCAATGCAATAAAGGGAAAAAGGTTATCCTTTTCCTCCAATTAACTATTAGATAAAGAGCCATGAAATAGTACTTATCTTCAATTATCGTCTGCAGTCATGCATAGCTTTATTTCAATATACGTCTTCTAACACCCTATCGCTCCATGTCGATTATGCAAGTGTCATGTAGATCAAGATGAGACATCCCAGTAACCGCAGATTCACCTAAACCCATGTAGCCAGTTCGTCATTTGGAAAGAGAAACACGTGCTACACCGCCCAACGACAATAAAAACAGCAATACACGTCCGCCTACAGTCGGTTTCCAACTCTGAGTGAAGGACTTACAAACGCACGAGCAAGCTCGTGCACTATACAACGCCATCTATCGGAGCTTAGACATAGCAAGGGAAATTAATTTTCGACTAATTCGTTCCTCAAACATCGAAAATAATATGTATATTAATCGTTTAGTCCCGGAAACGGACGTAAAGTAACGTCTTACATTAAATAAGAACAGAAAAGCCAAAATATGTGCTATTATAAACGCGTAAATGTATAAAACAGCATGCTCACATGTTCGGTTAGATCAATGAAGCTGGAGTGTTTTATGTCAAAATTAACATATTATTGGAAATATTTCAAGTTCTACATTATAGAATTTGATAAAGCCCCCTCATTGTATTAAGCAACATGTCCAGGTAATAATTCAAAAAGAAAATGTGTAGGTCAGCGCACTTATTAGTAGCGCACTTATTAGTGAATTACAGCAATTTTGATCAGCTACACATGAATAAAATGACGTAAAACAGTGGTAACTGCATATACACTTACGACTGTCTTGCTTTAAATAATCGATTTCAATCTTGAGGAAATCAGTTTCGCATAATAAATACACTTTTATGGTCGAAAATGGTAAATGGTAATGATGTGTTATATTTTTGAAAATATGGTAGCGAAACATATTGGTACGAATCATTTAATTTATTGCAGTAATGACCGAGTGTTCCGAAAAACTGGAGCATTCCCCCTTAATATCAATGCTACTCTTTTCAAATATTTAATCTATTATCACTATCACTTGAAGGTCAACCCATTACTGCACAGTGACGCCTTTTGACACCCTCTAAAGAAAAGGCTGGGAAAACATCATGGAAAATGAAGACATTGCTTCCCAAAATGGGAAGATTTTTAAAATTTCATTAAGATGAAATTGTCGTCTGCAACACCTTTCATTTTGGACAAGCCTAAAAGTTTGCCATTTGGGAAATGATTGATCAAACAAAACATGTTAGCTATAGATACGTTATTATTTTTTCGTAAATAAAAAGGCACATGCATTTGACGCAGAATGATCATTTCAAACACTTCCTTGGTTAAAGTACTAGTAAGGACATTTTGGAAGAAAAGCTGCGATAAATCTACTTAGTGTTCGACCTAATTTTTGATCCAATGAAATTACAGTACATTTTTAATTTTCCCATAAACGAGACTGTCGGCTAGTTTATGTGACATCTATACATATTATATCCACACCTCCGTATCCAATGAACCGTTCGCGAACACTTAGTAAGATAGAGTCTGTGCGAATTTGAATGTTTATTTCGCGTAGAATCTATTAAAATGACATTTCAGAATTTTTTGTCATAAATTTTACTTTTATTTTTATCTGAAAGAGCATATTTCCTTATGAAAATTCTGAAAATTTCAAGCCAAAATATTGTGCCGTTTACGAGAAATTTATATTTTTGTGTTAAAATTGAACAAATTGTTGTGGACAACAGTTCGGATTTATATGCAATTTATCGATTATGTCTCAACTTTAAATGCGTGTTTCTCGCTTATCGGCAACAACTTCAAAAAACTAATAGTATTTATACTCATTAGAATAACCAATCTTGGCATCAAGACATACATGTACTTTAAAAAATTGAAATTGGAAGGAAATGTCCCTTTAAACAGCCTTTGTCTAATACTAAAAACACATTACATAACGCAATAGACGTTCTTTGTATAACTCAAGTCAAGTTACGACTGTATCGGCACATGTTTACCAAATTGTGCATTTGATGGTTCGAATCCTGTTGACATTTCGTGAACCTATGTGGGGGAGCAGCTGGAGGCTCGGTAAGGGTGGTGTGGTAGTACTGGTATGAGAATCGACAGGAATCCATGGTTAGGTGCTCAAGCCGCCGCGATATGACCTTAGCAGTTGAAAACGGCGTAAAACCCAAATAAACCAAATCTGTTGACATGTGTCTCATACCTACAAAATTCGAACCAAACGCACGCAAAATTGCATCTGAAATTAACTGAGCCCCCCCTTTACGTAGGTAAAATGGAAACATGTTCTAATACGATGTTCGTATATCGTGAATAGGCTATAACGGAGATTAAAAAATCCAAATTGCTTGCAAATTCCAGAATTTTCATAAGAAATATGCTCCTTCAGATAGAAATAAATGTGAAATTTGAGTAAATATATATTAAATGTCTGTTGAAAGTACTCCATCCACCAAAGATATCAAACTCTGTTCAACTTCGGGTGTCATACGTGAAAATGAAATTGCCGATTTTATACCCTCGTCAATTTTCGAGCGTTATAGGTGCCTTTAGGTTATCGGTTTTATTTTTTCTTATTATTTCATGATAATCATAAGAATATTTGTGGGAAACTTTCTCTCATTTTCGTATCTTGACAAAAACTGGAACAAAGTGAATATTAGAACAGAATTTGCTTAAATTATTCAAAAACTATGAATTTTTGGGTTGACCCTTAACAATAGTTGTAATAAAATAATTTTCATATATAATTATATGTTTTTTTGTTTCATACAGGATCACGGACTACTAGGCATTATTTTTAGAATAAATTAAGTGATGAAACTAACAACTAGAACGCTTGCAAACTGTTTTATTCAGGGTACCCTCCTTTTTCATGGTGAAAGCTTAAAATTCCGAGAATTGTTTTTTCTGGAACGGGCGATTTGAAACATTTCATGAATAAGAACTGTTATCTAGTGTTCTTACTCCACGCCAAATTTAATTAAATTCCGAGCGTGGGCAGACTCCCATGTTACTTTTCCTATCCGTGAAGCACCCCATTTGTAGGTTCCCAGGATGGTCGAGATACTGAAATTTGACTGTATTTCTTTTCTCTTTAAATTTGTCGCTAATGAAAATAGAGACACACAATATTAGGACTATACACCCAACTAAGAGCAATAAAGTTGGCACAAAGTACACAACACATGTAGCTAATGTTGCTAATGCAGATTTTACCTGCCAGTAATACCCGAAAGGGAAGTTATGCATTATATATATATGGATAAGTTTGAATGTATTTTTGCCATACTTTTCCAATAAAGGAATCTGATTGAACGCTAGAACGACACCAATCAAAGCAAAGATACAGACGGCAACCCAAAAAATGAATCTTATTAATGCTCTACATAAAGAAGTCACCTTTGTCATGAGACGCTTGATAAGTATAGACATGATTTCCATATTTGTCTGATGAACTGTTTGTGTCCCAGCAGAGTAGCAGTTTTTACTAGTTGTACACATGCCTTTGTTTGTCATTATTGGTGAAAATTGTTGACCAACGCTTGTAGCATCAATACTTCTAGTAGTATTGGTATTCTTATTTTTGGTTATTTTCACAGCTTGCACGGATGCAAAACGCGTGTTTCGATGACTACGATTGTGGTTTTCACCAGTCGACTGGGATGTACTTGATTTGAACTTATATTCAAGTAATGCTTTTAATAGCAAACACTCAGGAAATGCTGATAGTGGATCCTCTCGACATTTCCTTTTTCGCACTCCATACGAACACCTTCTGCGACAAACAGGACACAATAAAGATCCTTCACCCGAAGAATTCGCCGACTTTTCTATCATCGTAAGGACACAGGTATTACAGAAGATGTGTTGACATGGCAATATTCTGGGGCTATCAAAATCCTCCATGCATAGCTGACATTCAAATAAGCTCTCTGGGCACTGCACACATATAGAATCATCCTGTTTATGTTCTGCCATGCCTAGGCTGCATACAGTATTCGCCGATAGTTCTATTAAATGTTTTGCTTCTACAATACTGACGGGCCAAGACCTTTCAGAATTGGACTTGAAAGTAGAATGGTCTGTATATACCACTGGATCTCTGATGCATCAACTGGATGAAATTTGTTGACGAATTTCTGAAATCGTTTCCTAAAGAAAAAAAAAAGCGTTACACAAAACCAGCAAAATAACATATCTATTTTTAAGATCCTTCCAATGGTATCAAAAATTGACAAAAATGTAACTTTTAAAAAAATCTAACAGAATTGACGACAACTGATAACTACGTATATCTGTAACTTTACATACGAGTATAATAATCTTTTCGTGGCTTGGCTATTTCATGACAGCACCGGAGTCTTGAGATAACCTTCCTGTTGTCTAGGCTTCTGAAACTTTCTCAAATGTCTTCTATAATCTTGCAATACCTTTACCAAAGTCGAACACTTTATTCGCTTGCTTTTTTAGCTCACCTGAGCACAAAGTGCTCAAGGTGAGGTATTGTGATCGGTCGTTGTCCGTCGTCCGTCCGTCCGTCCGGCCGTCCGGCCGGCCGTCCGTCCGTCCACAATTTCTTTAAAGATCTTCTCCTCCTAAACCACTGGACCAATCTTCTTGAAACTTGGCAGGAATGATCCTTGGGTGAAGGGCTTTCAAAGTTGTTAAAAGAATTTGATTCTATCAAAGACTCTGGCTGCCGCGGCATGAGAAAAGCGGAAAATAGCCAAATCTTTTAAAAATCTTCTTCTGCCTAACCAGTGGACCAATCTTCTTGAAACTTCATTTGAATGATCCTTGAGTGAAGGGCTTTCAAAGTTGTTAAAAGAATTTGATTCCATCAAAGACTTTGGCTGCCGTGGCATGAGAAAAGGGGAAAATAGCCAAATCTTTTAAAACCTTCTTCTGCCTAACTAGTAGGCCAATATTCTTGTAACTTAATATGAATGATCCTTGGGTGAAGGGCTTTCAAAGTTGTTAAAAGAATTTGATTCCATCAAAGGCTTTGGCTGCCGTGGCATGAGAAAAGGGGAAAATAGCCAAATCTTGTAAAAATCTTCTGCCTTCAACTAGTTGGCCAATCTTCTTGAAACTTCCCTTGAATGATCCTTGGGTGAAGGACTTTCAAAGTTTTTAAGAGACTTTTGATTCCATGAAAGCCTTTGACTGCCGCGGCATGAGAAAAGGGGAAATTGCCAAATCTTTTAAAAATCCTCTGGCTTACTACATGTAGTCGGCCAATATTCTTAAAACTTCACACGAATGATCTTTGGGTGAAGAAACTTTCAAAGTTGTTATAAGAATTTGATTAATATCAAAGCTCTTAGTGCAGCGGCATCAGAAAAAGGGCAAAAGGGCAAACACTTGAAAAGGCTGAATTTTGTTTCGTTCTTTTGAAAAACTAAGGAAAAGGGGCTTTATTGCAAAATTCTTAATTTGCTGCTATACAGGTCAAAATGTTTATTTCAACAAGGCAAAAGATTTCAGGTGAGCGATCTAGGGCCATCATGGCCCTCTTGTTTAAAATTTGTACAAGTATCCTTTCAAATGTTTAGAAGTTGTCCGTGGATAACCCTCATTTGTAACGTTTTATTTGTATATCGTCGCCTCTCAACAAAAACTTGTATCTACAGCTTTAAACAAGATGCAGATACTAGGTTTTTGGTGAAAAGCAGCGATATTTAACTTCAACTTTATAAAGTGTCACCATACATGTATAATATTCCTTATCAAGTTTTCGACGTTCTCTCGATATGCAACCAAGTAAATGTTATATGCATTTAACCCATTCCCACATAAGGATTTTCTTTTGACGCCCTGAAGAAAAATGCTTGGGAAACATTGTGGAAAAAGAAGAAATTGCTTTCTTTATTATATCCACACTGTTTTCTAAACCTAAATGCAAAGTTTTGCTTAAAGTTATATCAACTTGAAATGTGGTCTGTAAACACCTTTCAAATTTCACAAGTTCAAAATTTTGAAGTCTGGTAATGAGTTAACACTGTCCAAAGCAAGCTCTTGTTTTGAAATCCTGAGTTAAGAAAGCTTTATAATACTTACGAGAACAGAATACATTCAGATGTCTATACTAAATCATACCTATTTTCCGACATATTGCTACTTAAACAAAGGCCTTCAAATATACAAAACTAGTAGACCAAACAATACATTTCAATACCTTAAACAAAAGAATGAGTGGAATAGCCATTTTAGATGTCTTGGCAGATAACGTCGGTGGGTAGTCAAAACCTCGTAACTCCAGCTTTTTCAAGCTGTAGTTACGAGGTTTTGACTCCCCATCAACGATAACAACTCATTCTACTGTATGTGTGCGGTCACGCTAAAAGAGACCTTATCATGGTGGATAATCACGTGATACAATTTCAGAAAATCTCCAATAATTTTGTCAATATGGGACCGATTTGAATTCGGTTTGAAGCAGAGAAGGTCGACAGATGTCACGCATTAGATGGACATGGTGGATTTTTGAAAAATCAGCCGATGAAAATGTTATTGAAGATCAACCAAAATTTTGGATGATCTTTTATAACTTTTTTATCGGTAGATTTTTCAAAAATCGATCATGTTAAGATTATTCCTGGTATTTTCTCAGTTTCTCTGCCTCAAACAGAAATCAAATTGGTCAAGTATTAACAAAAATATTGAAGATTATCTGAAATTCTGAGTCACACGTGTGATTAAACATCCTGCTTATGCATGGGCGAATCTAGAGGGGGTCGGGGTCCGGGGGGGGGGGGGGGTCCGGACCGCCTGGCATTGGCAGAAAATTGAATTTTGACTATATAAATTTAGTGTAACGTTACATATTTACTACATTTTAAGCCATAATTTGGGCTTGGACCCCCCCATGGAAAAAATTTGGGGCTTGGACCCCCCCCCCCCCTAAAAAAATCCTGGATCCGCCCTTGTTATGGTAGTAGAAATTAATTACATTTTATAAATTGAAAGATCAACATGAATTAGCAAACACCGTGTGTAACCTTCGTAACTCTTTGGAAGCATTCAGATCGAAAAATTGTCCGCTTCAAGTATGCTTTGAGAGTCTAACTCACTCTGCACGAGATTCCATGGAGCATTAGTTTTGAAGGTTTGAGGAAACCACGGGATTCGGTGCAGAGTGAGTAAGAATTGGGAATTAATTTTTCAAATTCGCGAACGGTGCACTTTAATATCGTGTCAAAATCGGTAGAGCATAAGCTGAGAAATTATACAAAACATCGCTGAAGCGGACGATTTTTCGGTGTGAACGCTTCCCAAAAGTCACCTGGGTTAACCACAGTGTTGAATAACAAGGAAGTATTCACGAGTAGATTTCGGATATTTGCTGGACGTATTCAATCTTGTACAGTTGATAAAACGTGGTATAATTAATGCCCGTCATTGGCTGTATAATACATTTTGTTACCATTTCCTAAACGTCAAAATTTTAAGGTTATACAACTCAAATCCATTTGCAGTAGACAGTGTGCATGTTTATCAAAATGACATTAATATGCGATTTAACATACATGTAAAAATACTGGGGCAAAATTAGAAAATGCTAGTTATCAGCAATTTCTACTTTTGCCTTTATGTTTTCTAGGCCTTTACCATGGACGTCGAAACTATGGATTGTTTGGGGAAGAGTAAAAGAGTAATGATTGATAGTCTTTTGAAATAGCAATAAATTTTGTGCTACAATAGGCTTGTGTTACCGTTACGTATCGATAATTCGTCTGTGTTGTTATAAAATCTTGTAACTGCGGCTTGAATCAAGCCGTAGTTACGAGATTTTATAACAACACCCACGGAAAATCAATTATTTGTCCGAAATTACGCCACGGCTAACTGGTTAAAATCGTTCCCTATTGTATGATGTACGACCTTTAAGAATTATGAAAAGCTAAAGTTGTATGCAGCACTGTGCATGTTTTAATTTCCATATACCAGTAGCATTTATGAGCGCGCGGTTATTACTTAGCACTGTCTTGGAAGATTTGAAATACATTGAAACCACGGCGGATAATCACGTGATACAATATTTTCAGAAAATCTTCAATAATTTTGTAATTACTGGACCTATTTGAATTCGGCTTGAAGCAGAGAATGTGGACAGACGTCACACATTAGATGGATGTGGTTGATTTTTGAAAAAAAATAACTGATAAAAAGTAACTGAAGATAAAACAAAATTTTGGGTTATCTTTATTAACTTTTTTATTAGTTGATTTTTCGAAAATCCAACACGTCCAGCGTATTCCTGGCATTTTCCCACCTTCTATGCTTCAAACCGAATAGGCTTCGATTTTCCGTGTGAACAAATACGTCATCGTCACGCCTCACTGGTCTAAAAATAGATTGGGAATCCCTTATCGTACAAATATGGCTGTGAATCTCGCGAAGATTTTCCATGTTCAACTTACCGGAGATAACATTCTAAGAGCTTGATTGCTGTAATCATTTGTTGAGAAACGTTCTAATTCCGAGTTGAGAAGGTTGCTGCACTGTCGTGTACTTTTTAAGATCGGTAACTATGAAATAAGCAGTTGACAAGTAATGTTTACACATACGGACATGTCCTGACTTCATCGTGCCGCTCGTGCGTGCTCGCTTACCCTTTCCAAAACGACATAATGTCATGTTGGGCTTAATTGAAAAAAAAGTCTGCAGACGACAAAACGGATGTGAATATCTTTAGTGTTCTATCTCGGAGAAAATATTGAGGCAAAAGAAGGATGATCATCAATATCCAAAGAAGTTATTCACACCCATTTTATCTGCTGTGCATGCCTTTTCGATTTTATCGATCATCATTTTCTTCTTTTGCCTCAATGTTTTCCCAAGAATTTTCTGTTGGGGACGTCAAAACCGGTCTTGTTTGGGAAAGGGTTAATATAGAAAAAAAAAACTTGAATTTGTCGCTAAATGTGATTTGATACCCCATAGGCTTTCACTACAACAATGGGCAATAACTCACAAAATAAGCAAGATAGAGTTATGTTCCTTGTACGTTGCACTTCTCCTTGGTGAGATCTATCTACCAGAGAAATTTCATGATCATAGCTACTTTACTTTCAGACTTTTCGATGTTTTTTCTGGTTAAGCTGCTGAGGAATCTCAAGAAAAAACGTTTGTCATTTCTGGTCTGTCTCCGTATCTGGAAGCAATGTTGCATGTTGCATATGCGCAATGTTTCGTAGTTTTAGTTCCCGCCTGCATTATCTATGATCGACTAATATCGCGCTTGAAAATAATATTTTTTTGCTAACACGGTTACGAAAAATTGTCCGATTCATTGACCGATAAACAAAATATTAGACTGGTACCCGGCAAACGTTGTTGGGGTATTCCCATCGGAAATCTATTTTTAGCACACGAACGCGGGAAAACTGTTCGCTATTTAAATTGGTTTAAGTATCAAAAAAGATATTGAAGATTATCGGAAATTTTGAGTCACGTGATTATACACCGTGGAAACCTTGACCTAGATTTAGACCGAAGTGATCGACAGACAAGTCCCTGGATAGCGAAGAATACAAGTCTTACTGTACACCCATTTATATTACAGGCACCAAGAATGAGGATTTGGGACCTACGAAACTGTCTAAAATGCCTAGCCCTTTACTCAATAGCGACACTGTAGTAAATAACAATACTAAATACGAGTATTCATTATATTTCATTTATTTCACACCCGAAAGTAGTAAACCAATCAAATCACCCCATTCGTACCACGTGAGTATACAATACCTAGAGCCGTATTGCACGCACGAGAAAATTGCGTGGACGCACGGGATTCTCGATATTCCAAAGCGGCTAGATCGATATTGTACGATGCACCGGTTGAACCGTCCAAATATGCATTGCACTCATTTGAACCCTACAAATATCGATTGAACCGTACAAATATGGATTTTTTCCCAAATCGAGGCTGCGATACAAAATATCCATATTCGCATCGAAGAGTAATCTCCCTTAGTAGAGATCTCGTCTGCAAAAGCAAAATCGTGCATTAGAGTTGAATGTTTGTTTCAACATGATATTTTGAATTCACTGTCCTAAACAAGACATAGCTTTGATTCTGTGATTGAAAAAACACATTGGGAATACATTAAGGCAAAAGGGGAAAATGATTTTAAACATCACGAAAGAGATTATTTTCATTTCAAAACATTTATGAATAACATTGTAGCGCATTTAATTTGCAGCAATGATACAAATCACACTTAACCCTTTCCCAAACAAGACCTGGATTTGATATCCATTAAAAGGCTTTACAAAAAAGTTCTAAGAGAAAAGGAGCCGTTTATCAGCAATTTCTCCTTTTCTGCCAATGTTTACATTGTTGATTTACGCATGACATGATAGATAGTTTATATGACAAATTTCATGTACATTTCACACTATCATAATTATGACGGTCTATTTAATCTTTTGAGACAAACATAAATCGATAAAAATAGATTAAATGTCAGATGCCATGTATATTTCACAGTGTTAGAAATGTACATGTAGCCTACATTTTTTTTCATGAAATAGGCTTATGTTGTTTTTCTTCCTTTCTTTTTTCACGTTGGAATTCTATTTAAAAGTAATTAGATCTAGATATTAATTTTTATACAAAATTAATCTTTGTCATGTTTTGTGTAAAAAAAAAATGATGTGAAATAAAGAGGTCATTTAAGGTTCATGTAAATCGGGAATCAACATAAAATTTGAAGTTGATTATTGCATTTATTCTTAACATGTATATGCCATATTATATATTAAATCAAAGCTCTAAATGAGAAGAAGATGTTAAGCAACTTAATTCTGGTTTACCTTGTACAGCATAATCTAAATATTGCGAAAAAGGACAACTTCTTGGAAAACCGAGAACGTAGTTATCCTTGAATGAAGTTGGCTAGTTTTTCACACAAACATACACCAAGGTCTGAACTAGGTAGTACTACTACTTACACAAAGTTTCTTTATTCAGAAAATCTGCCTTTACGAAAAAAAAGTTTGACATTTCTTTATTTTTCATATGTAATTCAAGGTTGAACTATTTTTTTGCAACATGAGGTATGGTTAGATAATGGGGTCATTTTTTCAAGCTGTCAAAGGCGGTTTTATCATAAATGATCATTTATTTTAAGTCTATCGATTAAATTCAAGTAAAAATTGTTGCCACAGCCACAACATATGTCACTTGACACCTTAGGCCTTATTTTATTTTTCGTGCTACATGCTATCAAGTTTTATCCCACAAATTCAAAAGTATAACCCATTATAAAAGTTCTTTGTTATCAAAATTATGTCAACAGTTAGTATAATATTCCCTTTGTTTATTAAGCAGTATTGCTCAGTAATTGCATTGAAATTATACAGAAAAAATCGTGATACATAACTAGAAAATAAAATTTTGTAATGACCAACTTTGTACACCATACTATTCTTAATTCAAGTTGAAATCTTATTTCATTTAATACTTCATTTAAAATGTAAATATGGGAATAGAAGACATTTAAATTGTGTTTAGTATGCGTGGAAGTTGTTTATTTACGAAATAATTAGTTTCTGAACCAATTTTCAAAATGTCAACAAACACGAGTTCCGGTTTCTTATCATTCATAATAACAAATGACGCGATCCATAATCTTTGAAAATCGAAGAAGGATCGTGTATTCATTGTCCCTAAACTTATAGATGCTCTTAATTCTGATCAATTGCCAGCGAATATATACCTTTTTAAACCCCAAACTGTAAAATGTTTCCATCCGTTTTCATATTGTTTACACGTCCGGCGGATTACACACGGCATATGAGTAAGGCGCGTTAGTAAGTAGTCCGTATTTTTCAGATGTCAAGTATCAAATTCCACGATTGGTTCTATCCTAAATTTTGTACAATTTATCATCAATACAATCGTTTATCAATGTTGTGCGATGTTTTGTCAAATGTTTTATTTTTTGATTTGCGGAATAATTTTCTCGTCTAACTCGGCAAGACGGAACGAGACGGAAACCGAAACTGAAAATAGGTAGACTCATTTTATAACAGAAACAGTTGTTTACTGTCCATGGATCGTTGCTTTGTGCCATTGAAACACGCACTACAGATATCAGGTATGACAGCTGCAATGCAATAGCTTGTGTAAACCTTAAAGTACTTGTGAATTACCTCGTGCAAATTTTGAAAACAGTTTTTGCAAAATGGCCGACCCAAAAATCTTGGCATGCCATGTGTTTTCGTGAATATCTCGCTTACCGCTTTCACTATTCTGTGTCCGATGGTAGTAGTACCTCATTTAGAATTTGCACATTATATTGACATATTTGAATGGAGAAAATTTGTTATGGGGGAAAAGTTGCTGGTTTTGGGAGAAATCCCAATTTTTCGACTTTTTCATTGGATTTTTCTTCTCTGTTTTGCTCTGTCTGGCAAATGACCTATGCATACAGCATGTTATTGTCATAATGTACAAGGACATGTAAGTAATTTTCATTGAAACAATTGTTTGAATTGTTGGCAGGAGTGAGTCCGAGCGACACAATATCACCCGTTTTGGACTTTTCTAAACCCTTAACATGTCTTAAATTTATACAATACCGAATTCTATTGGATTCATACTTTGCAGAACTAGTCTATATTTAGACTCGCCTATCGGCTCGTCCAAATATAGCCTCGTTCTGCAAAGTATTCATCCAATAGAATTTAGTATTGTACAAATACATGTTAAATAACCTCATATTATTTCACACCCGAAAGAAGTAAACCAATCAAATCACCCCATTCGTACCACGTGAGTATACAATACCTAGAGCCGTATTGCAAGCACGAGATAATTGCGTGGACGCACGGGATTCTCGATATTCCAAAGCAGCTAAATCGATATTGTACGATGCACCGGTTGAACCATCCAAATATGCATTGCACTCATTTGAACCCTACAAATATCGATTGAACCGTACAAATATGGATTTTTCCCCAAATCGAGGCTGCGATACAAAATATCCATATTCGCATCGAAGAGTAAGCTCCCTTAGTAGAGATCTCGTCTGCAAAAGCAAATTTGTGCACTAGAGTTGAATGTTTGTTTCAACATGATATTTTAAATTCGCTGTCCTAAACAAGACATAGCTTTGATTCTGTGATTGAAAAAAAAAAAAAAACACATTGGGAATACATTAAGGCAAAAGGAGAAAATGATTTTAAGCATCACGAAAGAGATTATTTTCATTTCAAAACATTTCTGAATTGTAGTGCATTTAATTTGCAGCAATGATAAAATCACACTTAACCCTTTCCCAAACAAGAACTGGATTTGATACCCATTAAAAGGCTTGACAAAAAAGTTCTAAGACAAAAGGAGATTTGCCGTTTATCAGCAATTTCTCCTTTTCTGTCAATGTTTTCATTGTTGATTTACGCATAACATGATAGATAGTTTATATGACAAATTTCATGTACATTTCACACTATCATATGACGGTCTATTAAATCTTTTGAGACAAACATAAATCGGTAAATATAGATTTAATGTCAGATGCCATGTATATTTCACAGTGCTAGAAATGTACATGTAGCCTACATTTTTTTCATGACATAGGCATATGTTATTTTTCTTCCTTTTTTTTATTTCACGTTGGAATTCTATTGAAAAGTAATTAGATCTAGAATTTAGTTCTTATACAAAATTAATCTTTGTCATGTTTTGTGTGAAAAAAATGATGTGAAATAAAGAGGTCATTTAACATGTCTTTGTACAATACCGAATTCTATTGGATTCATACTTTGCAGAACCAGTCTATATTTAGACTCGCCTATCGGCTCGTCCAAATATAGCCTCGTTCTGCAAAGTATTCATCCAATAGAATTCAGTATTGTACAAATACATGTTAAATAACCTCATATTATTTAATATACAGTTTCTCATTTATAGGTATATGAACATGTTTGTTCTGGTTAATGTGTATCTATTGCTCATCTATAAGCGCACTCTCTCATGTCCACATAGTCTAGTTCATGGAAATATCACCTAGAACGCCAGACAACTTTATGTTTATCTCCCCGACGAGAATGTCTACGTAAATTTAACCCCTTCCATCGCGGTATGCCATTAATCTGATAAGCATGGTCATCTGTTTTGAACATAGCAGATAAAATCACACAAACAGCAAAAAAGATGAAAACAACTGCAGGAGGGGCTTGATTGACATTACCATCGTCCTTCGAAGAATATGCATATATTTTTGGTATTATGTGGCTCATTAATGGTATGAAAACACAAAGGACTGTAAAGCCAAAAAAGACATAAAGAGCAAAAATAATGAGTGCTTTCAACAAAAGCAAAATGGATCGTGCACAATTTACCACCATGGTCGCAAGGCTACGTAGCAACTGAAACAATAGATATAGAAATCCACATAAATATGTCCCGACAAATGTACTCAAATGTTGATTAAGAAACAGATTGTTATACAAGTACGTTTTGTTGTTGGTTTGTGTGGCAGTTGAGGTACAGTTAATCCTTGTACAAGTGCCTTTGTTTACCGTCTTTGGTGAACATTGGTGGCCGAAGCTCGTGGACTGAATCTTTCTGACCGCATTAACACCCCTTTCTCTGGTTGTCTTCTGAGTTTGCACTGAAATGTCGCACGTTCTTGACCTACTACGATCGTGGCTTTCATCGGCATACTGGGGCCCTCTTGCTTTATTTTTATATTCAATTAATGATTTTAATAACAAACTTTCTGGAAATACTGATGTAGGGTCTCCTGGACATGATCTTTCTCCTTCTCCATACTTGCATTTTCTGCGACAAACGGGACACAATAAAGATCCTTCACCAGAAAATTTCGCATTTTTTTCTATCATCGTACGGACGCAGGTTTTACAGAAGATGTGCTGACAAGGCAGCATTCTTGGACTATCAAATTCCTCCATACACAGTTGGCATTCAAATAAGCTCTCTGGACACTGCACACAAATCGATTGGTCCTGTTTGGGTTCTGCCATTCTTAGTTTTCAGTGTTCGCCAATAATTCTAAATGTTTTTCTTCTTAATCTTTAATACTGATTTGACAAGGCGTATCAGAGTTAGTCCTTAAGGTAGAATGGTTGGTAGGCTTAATTACCACGGCTGTGTCTCCAGTATATCAAATTAAAATGTTGAAGAACCGTTTCCTGAAAATACATTACAAAAAAAACTTTCAACAAATCAATAGTATTCTAATGGCAACATAAGATAATATCAAATCTAAAATAAAAGACGACAGCGGATGAATATCTAAAGTATTGAAACTAATCTGTGATTTTAAGAGCTCTTGTTTAAGTGACTGGAAACGATTATTTATATGAAAGGACCGCAATTTATATGTGCCTAAACGTCACATCGAATTTTCTGATGTACAAACTTCCTAAAATAACTATTTTCAGCTCACCTGAGCAAGGTAAGCTATTGTGGTTGTTTTTTGTCAGTCGGCGTCCGTCTGTCCGTCCGTCCGTCTGTTCACATCCTGGTGTTACCACTCTAGCACCTACAAATATTGACTAATCTTAGCCAAACTTTGTCAAAACATGTATGATCACAAGTTCTCGGATGAATTCGACTTTGGATCAGATCGGACCAGGAAGTCCGGAGTTATATGCCGTCAAAAATGGCTCGTTTTGACTTTGTTACCACTCTAGCATCTACAAATATTAAGGTTCCAGTAAAGACAAGACTATGTTTACAATGTAACATCTACATTTATTGACCAATCAAGACAAAACTTGGCCACAATGTTGGTATCCATAAGATCCTGGACTAGTTAAATTTTCACTTTGATTGGACCAGAACACTAGAGTTATTGGCCCTTGAATTTCACAAAATTACCGTTTTCGACTTTATTTTCACTATAACAAGCACAAATAATGACCAATCAAGACACAACTCGGTCACAATGTTGGTGACCTTAATATCTTAAATGTTTTAATTTTTCAAGTTGATCGGAATAGGACAACCAGATATGTGTGCCCCTTGACGGTGACAAAACTGTCGTTTTCGACTTTGCTTTCACTCAAACAGCAATAAATATTGACCAATAAAAAACACTTCGACTTAATGTTGATGAGAATATCTTTATCAGAACAGAGTTATGTGCCCATGACTGTGACAAAATTGTTGTTTTTTTTCTTCCACTTTGTTTTTACTGTAACAGCGACAATATTGATCATTCAAGATTATGAAAGTAGTTTTCAGCTGGATCATAATCTCGCATCTTAAATTATGTGCTCTTAACTTGACAGAATTGTGACTTTCATTCTATCTAGATTCAGGTGGGCGATTAAGGACCATCATGGTCCTCTTGTTTAAACTTGCAGTACATTTGTGTATCACTTAGGTCAACGTAGCGCTAAACGCCCTTTGCAACTAAAAGAATATTTTATCAGGACATTATTTCGACACTAGAAGTACTGTCTATAGTAACAAACAATCGAACAATATCCCCAATTATGCTCGCTTTTTTTTCAAAATTCTGATTCATGTATATTTTTAACACTCTAAAGTATTGAGGTTACCTCGATTAATTCTTATCTGTTAACCATTATCCGTATTCAAAATTGAAATATTTTATGAACACTAGCTACAAAACTTGCACCAAGTTATCAAATGACTACAAAGTATTCACGATATGCTATCAGATTACCTGTTTTAACCTTTTCCAAACAAGTCCTGGTTGTAATATCCTTAATTAGAAAAAAACTTTCTAAGACACAAAGTAGGGAACAGAAGAGTCTCAGTATTTTCTTTACTAAAGTATGCCCATTGCCAATTTGGCTACATAAACTAAATATTTGAAAAATACTAGCAAAGGAATGAGATAATATATAGAAATACCTTACAAAATGAATGAGTGGGATATTCAGTGATGTCTTAGCAGGCAAAGAGCTCATTCTATTATACTATTATGGACAATTGACGTAAACTAATATTTAATACAGTCAGCAGTAAAGATAATAAAACGTGCTATTCCCTCACTGATATCGTTGCATATATACTCAGTTCCAAAAGAAAGTGTGCACTTTTAAATTTTGAATATCTCGAAAAGTATACCACCTACCGTCGGGAAATTTTGTACGACACATCCGAAGAGTATTGACAAACGATATATAGATGAAAAATTTACATGGCACGCACGAATTTTCTGCTAAGTTGCGACTTTTCATTTTGACTGTTTTACGTGTGCCTCACGTGCTGGATGAGTTATTGATCTGAAATTACATTCACTTAAATTCTTTTGGCACTACTTAGCATAAAATCACATTTTCATTTGTACAAAATGCATCAGCGTTAAACGAATTACAATTAACGTATGTGGACGAGTCCGAGCCTAGTGAAAATAAAACCCGTCAATAAATTTGAATTAGTATGGCATTTATGTTCTAATACCAATTGTGTAATTGTATGGCTCCTTAGAGGCATAAAAGTTTGTTGTAGAACGTTGTTGCACCGTTCGACTACAATCTACTAGACTACTAACGTAACGATTACTAACGTTGACGCACACGTAACGTCTATGTGAAAATTCAAAATTTTGCTTCGAAATGGCTCTGCGGGCCTGGTCAAACCTTACAAAGGCGTATTAGCGTTCAACTCTATCCGGGAAAGAAGCTGTAAGGAGTGCAAATCTCAACATCGTCAAATCATGATGATCTGACTGCGTGTATGCAGTAAGAGCAACTTTATCAACACCTGTTTTGATGCCAATCACCTTTAAAGTCTATACTTCATCTGAAGTATGGCATCAGTTGTACGCCATAGATTGCCATAAACATCGTGAAAATTAAGGTAAAAGCAAAACCTGAAAATGCACACTTTCTTTTGGAACTGAGTATACTTTTGATATTTGGAATTTAGCTACATGAAATGAAAAGTGAAAGAACCATTTCTTCGAAAGTTCTTAATATTGGAAAAGTCTACTATTTTGACGCCTTGGAAAGGGCTAAATCGTCACGCTTGCAACTCAAACAAGATAAAAAATTGTGAACCATGATAAAATAATAGGCAAAAAAGATTGTAAACTTTTTGAAAGTATGTGGAATGAAAATAATAATAATCAATGTAAAAAAAGAGTCAAATGCTGAGAGACAATTGTCAGATATTGGCTATTGATTTGGGTAAACTTCCCTTTAATTAAACCAAAATTACCGACCTAGTAATCTAGATATGTCAATGTGATTACACACGTTTGGGATTGTGCATCGTGGGGTGGATAACAACTTTGGCCGAATTAGCCCCGCTTCAGGTATGAATTTGTGCCGCTTCAGGTAAGAAACTGCAATATTTTTCTTATTTCTGCGCCAATTTCCAAGCGGACTGTTGCATGAACCCCGCCTTACAAATCTCTTTCCTCATTTGTAGAATTATTAGACTTTTCCACACAAAAAATCCCAACCGACCAGAAAAACGACAAAAAGTCGTTTTTCTAGTTGGTTGGGATCTTTTTTAGGGGGTGGGTGTGGGGAGTACAAGAAGTGAATCACTGATATTTCTATTCGCCTTCTCTGCTTCACAACATTTTCAAATTGGTCGCCTATTAACAAAATTATTGAAGATTTTATACAGTTGTTGTGTCACGTGATTCCCCGTCGTGCAAAATTGTTCACAAGGAATTTTTCACATACACATCACGGATCTCCATAGACTTGTGTGAAGCTGAATTTACAGAGTCATCAAGCTCTAAATCATGAAAGTCAAGTACATTATTATGACACATGCAAAAATGCAGAGTGGACCCAGAGGAAGCCAACCTGAAGAAACGACCAGCTTGTATGGGACCTCGAACCTATACATCGGGGTCAAACAGAAACACTCGGACCTTTAAATGGGCAATTACGAACTCATTTGATAAAAAACATTATAATAGTAAAACTCGACAGAAGCAAATCCCAACCTCTTGCACATAGTTGGTTAGGTAAAAACTCAGGAATAAGCCCATTAACATGACCATAGACTCCCATTAGCCATAGGCCAATGGCACAGGGTTAGTCCATTTTTTGAGACCGAACAACGTTACATGTAACATCCTCAGCTAGAGGTCCAAAATACGTTTACGCCCGAGAGCGAAGCACAAGGACCGTTCTAGTATTTTATGGGCCGCTGTGAATGTTAACGACAGAAAATGGTGAATTGACGATATAAATGAAAAAAAAAATCTATCGATACGAGCTAAATTAGGAACCAAGGTGAGGGTAAAAATGTCAGCCAGTCTTGTTTTGTCCTGATAAATCTTCGGAATACTTTTTGTTGTGCGCTATTTTGTTACAAGTTGGCGTCAAAAGCGAACATCACTTATTTATTATATCATTTAACATGGCTTTGAGGAATTTTGCTGGGAAAGGTACAGTTGTTTATTTGAAACCTCAAATAGAGGATATCGTCGGTGGGAAGTCAAAACCTCGTAACTCCAGCTTTTTCAAGCTGTAGTTACGAGGTTTTGACTCCCCACCAACTATATTTGAATACAAATCGGGCGTTAACGGCACGTTAATTAACTGAATAATACTCGTTTTTTACGATAACCACCCGGTTTCTTCCCGTTAATGCATCCATACCACGGCTCGGAAATATACAATTCATGCATTTATTCATTATTACATTGATATAGTGGCGCCGGGAGTCATTTAAATCACCAATATGTCCGCAACAAGGGAAATAAACATGAATATGTACTTCACATCAAGGAAAGGATAACGCATTGTTTTATCACTATAATTGTCCGAATTTCCCACATGTATATTTGTTTAACCGTAAACATGGATTTAACAGTCAAAATATTGTTCCGATGTTTCATCATTTTAACTTTGTACGAAGGGGTATGTGTTTTCAAGTTCATAATAAAGTCAGTTTTTATATGCAAATTAGCTTTTCGAAACGTAGATCTCCTTTCCTATTGACTGCAATTGTAAATGTTTTTTTTTTATCAATGTAACTATTATCAAACTTTTAATCTATTATCACTCGAATACAAACATGTTAATCAAAAGAAACACGTCAGACCTAGATACGATATTTAATTTTCGTAAATGAAATTTACATGGTGCATGCATTTGGCAAAGTACATGTATGATCATTTAAAACGCGTGCACCCTTTAAGTACTAGTGATGCCATTTTGGAATAAAAGCAGCGATCAAACTACTATGTAAGTTTTGCATGTGATGGTTCGAATCCTGTAGACCTGTGTCTCACACCTACAAGATTTGAACCAAATGTACGCAAAATTGAATCGGAAATAAAGAACGTTTCCCCCTTTTGCGTAGGTAAACTTTTGAATCATGTTCTTATATTATTATTGTTACTGTGCTATAACGAAGATTAAAAAAATAAATTGGTTATATGTTTGACGGGAGGGTATTTTTGTATCTAATGATGGATGTCATGCCTCGAGAGTAATTAGATTATTTTATTTACATTTTTAGGTGAGTTGTATTTGCGGCTCTCATCCATGCCACAATGGCGGAAAATGTACGGACTATCTAGTTACGTATTCGTGTAATTGTGATCGTACGGGCTATACCGGTAAACAATGTACCTCTGATGTCAATGAATGTAGCGTGAATCCTTGCCAACATGGCGGAACTTGTCACAATAAGCCGGGATCTTTTGAGTGCAGATGTCGATCAGGATATACCGGGCCGATGTGTATTATGGACGTCAATGAATGTCACGCAAAAACACCTCCTTGTCAACATGGCGGCCATTGTCTGAACACACCCGGAAGTTACAAATGCGATTGTAAAGACACTGGATATGCTGGAAGTAGATGTACTCAACTGGTAGACGCATGCGCGGTCTTTCATCCGTGCAAGAATAGAGGTCACTGCACAAACAACGGTTCGGATTATACCTGTGATTGTAGCCATACGGGATATAAAGGTCGAAACTGCACGGATGACGTCAATGAGTGTCAAACTGCGAACCCATGTAGACACAATGGTCAATGTATCAACACTGTAGGATCGTATAGATGTAACTGTACGAATACAGGATACCAGGGCAGGACATGTACATACGATATAGACGAATGCCATCGCAAGCCATGTAAACATGGTGGACACTGCCGCAACACATTAGGCTCGTTCCGTTGCTCCTGTGCTCATGGCTACAAAGGAACAACATGCGAAGATGATGTTAATGAATGTATTCCTAAAAATCCGTGTAAAAATGGCGGGAAATGCATGAATACACTCGGCTCGTTTAATTGTTCGTGCGGCGAGGGTTTTAGCGGTAAATTGTGCACGATTGATGTCGACGAATGCAATACCACGAATCCATGTCAGCACGGGAGCACGTGCGTTAATACAATTGGTTCATACAATTGTTCGTGCACAAAAGGATACGAGGGTAAAAACTGTTCGCGTGATGTAAATGAATGTGAAGCCACAACAAATCCGTGTAAAAATGGAGGCACTTGTAAAAATCTTGTTGGTTCCTATCGATGTTCCTGTAGACATGGTTTTAATGGTGAAAATTGCAAACACGATGTTAATGAATGTTCTTTCAGAAACCCTTGTTACAACGGAGGAACTTGTATAAACATTCCAGGATCGTTTACATGCCATTGTAAGGGAGGCTACAGTGGCAAGACATGCAACGTTGACATAAACGAATGCACCACCGTGACACCATGTCAGAATCGCGGAGTTTGTACAAATACGGTCGGTGGATATAGATGTAATTGCGACAATACCGGTTTTACAGGTGTAAACTGTTCTGTTGATATAAATGAATGTGCACTTGGACATCCATGTAAAAATGGTGGTCGATGTCGCAATAATGATGGCAATTATTCGTGTGATTGCAGCCATACTGGATATACGGGAACACATTGTACAGTTGATGTAAATGAATGCTTGGCCAACCCATGTAAGCACGGAGGAAAATGTTTAAACACTAAAGGAGGTTACATGTGTGATTGTGCTACAACTGGATATATTGGTGCAACTTGTACCGAAGACTTGAATGAATGTGCTGAAAATCCGTGCAAGCATGGCGGTGTCTGTAAAAACACCCGTGGATCCTACGCGTGTACATGCACAAAAGGCTTTACAGGTAAAAATTGCACAAATGACTTGAACGAATGCAAAATGTTCAAACCATGCAGAAATAATGGACATTGTTCAAATACTGTTGGTGGTTACGTGTGTAATTGCAGTTCTACTGGTTTTACAGGAACAAATTGTACATCTGACCTTAATGAATGTCTAGTAGCAGATATTTGTAAGAACAATGGGACGTGCATTAACTCTGTCGGTAGCTATAAATGTGTCTGTGGAGCATCGGGGTATACGGGAAAGAGTTGTGAATATGATATAAATGAATGCTTAAGAAACCCTTGTCATAATCATGGACGTTGCAGAAATACCAATGGCGGATTTACATGCGATTGTATTGGAACTGGTTATGCTGGACAAACTTGCAGTTCAGATGTTAATGAATGTGTGGTCTCAAACCCTTGTAAACATGGCGGACTATGTGTTAATACTAAAGGTAGTTATAAATGTGATTGTGCTAATACCGGATTCATAGGAGTTAATTGTTCAGTTGACATTAACGAATGCTTGCTGACTCCGTGTCAGCACAATGGGACATGCATAAATTCACTTGGGTCATATGCCTGTACCTGTCCGAGTGGTTTTAGCGGCAAAAACTGTTCCTTTGATATCAACGAATGCGTCACTACACCGGGTATATGTAAACACGGAGGAGTATGCGTGAACACAGTCGGGGGTTATGTCTGTGTCTGCTCGTCCACCGGGTTTGTTGGTGACCACTGTAACGAGGACGTGGATGAATGTAGGGCCAGTCCGTGCCAGAACGCAGGTGTTTGTGTAAATACTGCAGGATCATATGTGTGTGTTTGTAGGAACGACTTTACAGGGGCTAACTGCACGATTCCGCCTTCAACGACCACCAAATCAGAAACGTTGACTTCAACGATGATTCCAAATAATTTTGGTAAGTGAGGTTTTATTTCTATTAGGTTGTGTATTGTTATCCAATACCCTTGTGTTAAATCGCATGGTTTCAGATCAGTGTATAGATCTACATACATAATATATAGGTTGATTAAGATTAATGCAAAAAATTGCTTATCTTTACCATATATGACGATACTTACGAATCTCGTGTGCAAGGAATACAAAGTGGAACGACGCCCGATCAAAGAGAGAACATTTTCACCACAATTATAAATCCGACAAAATTTCGAAATTTTTCATTACATTGTATGAGAAATTTCAACATTTTGTCGGCTTTATTATACCCCCGCAAACGAAGTTTGGAATCAGCCTGTCGGTCCAGTGGTTGGATGGTTGGATGGTTGGTATGTTGGTTTGTTGGTTTGTTGGTCTGTCTCCAAACTTTGTCCGGACAACTCCTCCTACACTTGTGGACCGATTTAGTTCATACTTGGCACAAATGTTCATTGTGACCTGTAGATGTGCAAGACGCAAATTTCACGGAAATCGGACCGATACTTTTTGAGTCATGACCCCTGATTTGACCCAAATATGCTTGTCCGGACAACTCCTCCTACAGTTACTGTCCGATTTGCTTCATACTTGGCACATGTGTGCATTAGGACCTGTAGATGTGCAAGACGCAAATTTCACGAAAATCCGACTGTTACTTTCTGAGTTATGGCCCCTGATTTTACGAAAAAATGATTGTCCGGACAACTCCTCCTACACCTGTGGACCGATTTAATTCATACTTGGCACAAGTCTTCATTGTGACCTGTAGATGTACAAGACGCACATTTCACGGAAATCGGACCGATACTTTTTGAGTTATGGCCCCTGATTTGACCAAAAAATGTTTGTCCGGATAACTCCTCCTATACTTGTGGACCGATTTAGTTAATACTTGGCACAAGTGTTCATTGTGACCTGTAAATGTGCAAGACGTAAATTTCACGGAAATCTGACCAATACTTTTTGAGTTATGGCCCCTGATTTGACCCAAAAATGCTTGTCCGGCCAACTCCTCCTTCAGTTACTGTCCGATTTGCTTCATACTTGGCACAGGTGTGTATTAGGACCTGTAGATGTGCATGGCGCATATTTCTCGAAAATCGGACCGATACTTTCTAAGTTATGACCCCTGATTTGACCAAAAAATGCTTGTACGGATAATTCTTCCTACACCTGTGGACCGATTTAGTTCATACTTGGCACAAGTGTTCATTGTGACCTATAGATGTGCAAGACGCAAATTTCAAGGAAATCGGACAAATACTTTTTGAGTTATGGCCCCTGATATGACCCAAAAATGCTTGTCCGGATAACTCCTCCTACACTTACTGTCCGATTTGCTTTTTACTTGGCATAGGTGTGCATTAGGACCTGTAGATGTGCATGACGCAAATTTCCTGAAAATCTGACAATTACTTTCTCAGTTATAGCCCTTGATTTTACCAAAATTGTTTGTCCGGACAACTCCTCCTTTAGTTACTGTCTGATTTGCTTTGTACTTGGCACAGGTGTGATTTAACTTCTGTAAATGTGGAAGACGCACATTTCACGTAAATCAGAACAACACTTTCTGAGTTATGGCCCCTGATTTGACAAAAATGCATGTTCGAACAATTCCTCCTACATTTACTGAAGGATTTGCTTCATAATTGGCACAGGTATGCATTACGACCAGTATATATGCAAGGTGCAAAATTGACGGAAATCAGACCGATACTTTCTGAGTTATGGCCCCTGATTGGACCAAATTTCAAGAAAATCGGATTGACAAATTTCTGAGTATGGCTCCTGATTCAACAAAAACGCTTGTCCGAACAAAGGTGGTGGCGGGGGTATTTTTATCACCTTCAGTGATAGATTTCTAGTTTACTTTATTTCTTATTTTGAAATAGCGAATCAAACTTACTAAATTGTTTGTAATCATTTTTTGTTATAATCTTTCCCAGAGGGAGACTCTTGCTCATCGTCACCATGTGCAAACGGAGCTACGTGCGAACCACTCCTCCATGGTTTTCAGTGTTTTTGTGCGGCCGGTTATGCCGGAGACCAATGTACGGACGATTTTGACGAATGTTTATACCAACATCCATGTAAAAATGGAGCCACGTGCCACAACAAACAGCATGGATTCGACTGTGTTTGCGCAGCAGGCTTTACTGGGGTGACGTGCGAGACACATACAGGTAGGGTAGGGACCTATACGAAATCGTCGCTTTTCAACAAAAATCTCGTAAGTACAGCTTGTTTAAATCTGTAGTTACGAGGGGGTTTTTTTGTTGAAAAGGCGCAAATCCAAATCTAATTGGCTGTATATCTAGTCATTTTTTCATAATTCCATGAAATATATTCTATTTTGAATAGATCTTAATATTAAAAAGTGTGATTACGTTTTTATTGAAAAAACAATCATGGACCATGTCTGACAAGTATTATTTAAAAAAAAAACTTTATAATAAATCAAAAACATAGTTCTAGAAAGGGGGGGTCTCACCCTATTAGAAATTCCCATAGGGTTGTGCCCACGCTCAGAATTTCATGAAATTTGGTATGAAGTTAGTATTCTTTATTACCACGTTATTCCCGAAATGTTTTTTAAAAATCTTTTCTGGCAAATATTTTTTTAAGAATTTTAAGATTTTTGCTTAAAAATGGGGGGTATCCTTACTTAACGAGGCCATATACACATAGCTTTGTCGTATTCGAGCCAAATTGTCCCCAAAAATAATGTCTAATAATTTCTCATCGTGTATAAACAAGAATAGTATATATTACTCAACAAAAAACAATTTTCTAGAAGATTTTGTATGGCCTCATCGCCAAATTTTTTAGTTTTCAAGTATTTCGACCAAATTCAGGTCTTAATTTCACCCAGTTCCAGTTTTTGTCAACCTATAAAATTTACATTAAAATTGCCCTTATATATGCCCATGATTATGGTAAAATATGAAGAAAAAATAAAACCGGTAACAGTGTTGTTTTTTAATTTAAGTGTAAAGGGTCCAGATTTCTAAGAATGTAAAATCTAAGATTTTACTTAATTATTTTCAAATACATTTGTAAATAGCTCATTATGCTTTGTTGTGTCTTTGTTTAACATAACCAACTTACACATGGCATTAATTTTATCTTTTTTCACACAAAAACATGATTTTAAAGAATAATGGGCACATTGTCGTACCCCACCCACCAATAATATAATGGAAGAAAAAATCCCAAACAGCAGAGTTAATTATAAAATGTGGGGATGAAAAATAAAGGAGATGCATAATGTTACATATTTAATCTATTACGTCACCCTTTTCAACTTTCTTTTGTGGCTTATCAGCACTTAGACTACTTTCTTCTTCTTCCGGTTACAGTGCTGGGCCCTTATAAGAGCATTATCGCACAGTTATTAAAAATATTAACATTTTTTCTTTACTACACTGCTCAAGATAATAAAAAGAACACAAAAACAGTTTTTATTGTACATTAATTGTGCCTTTGAATGCAAAATTGCTAACATTTCTATTGTAATGATGAACTAGCCACTGCTTTGTTGACATATTAACTTTTTGATAATCTCAGATTTGAGAAGAACATGCATCATTTTCGCATGTTTGTATCAACAATATTGATACAAAAATGTTGTACGATGACTCCTCTTGCTATTCTGATTTAAGATTGGGGACTGATATCAATACTTTGTAGGCAATACTGAGCTTTTGCTAGATGGGTACCATTAAAATCCGGGAGCATTCTAAGGTGCATTTGTTCACAATTCTCATTATTTGACAATGTTACCGGTTTCAAATTTTCACCAAATTCTGCATACGACTAGGAGACATATATGGCTAACCGTTTTTATCAATTTCATAGGTTGACAAAGACGGGAACATACAAGTAAAATTATTTGAATTGAAGGCTTTGAAAATTTCTCGGCAGTTTTTCTGACAATTCCTGACCAAATAAATTTCTGAGAATTTTTTTTAGCATGTTGGCATCAACATTGTTGGTACCAAAATGTTCTTCAATGACCCCTCTTGCTATTTTGATTCAAAATTTGGGACCGATACCAAAACTAGGTAAGCAAAATTGGGCTTTTGCTAGACGGGTACCATTGAAATTCAGGAGCATGTTAAGATGCCGTTGTTCACATTTTTTATAATTTGACAATGTTACCGGTTTCAAATTTTCACCAAATTCTGCATGCAAACAGGGATCAATATATGGCCAACTTTCTTATTAATTCCATTGGTTGACAAAGATGGGAACATATAAAAGAGTTTTGATTGAATGTTAGGTTTTATATAATTTTCTGGATAGTTTTTCTGTCAATTTCTGACTAAATAGATTTCTGAGAAATTATGTGGCATGTTGCTATTAAAAATATTGGTCTGTAAATGTTCTACATGTCCTACAATAACTCTTCTTGCTATTCTGATTTATAATTTGGGGCTGATATCAAAACTAGGTAAGCAAAATTGTGCTTTTGCTAGACAGGTACCATTGAAATCCGGGTGCATCTTTAGGTGTCGTTGTTCACAATTCTCATTATTTGACAACGTTACCGGTTTCAAATTTTCACCAATTTTTTCATGCAAACAGGGGACATATATGGCTAATTTTCTTATCGATTTCATAGGTTGACAAAGACGGGAACATACAAAAACAAATTGATATAATTTTAGGTTTTGAAAATTTCTCTAGTACTACTTTTCTGACAATTTCTGACTAAATAAATTTCTAAGAATTTTTTTGTTCATGTTGATATCAACAATATTGGTACCAAAATATTCTACAGTGACTCCTCTTGCTATTCCGATTAAAATTTGGGGCTGATATCAAAACTAGGTAAGCAAAATTGTGCTTTTGCTAGACAGGTATCATTGAAATCCGGGAGCATCTTAAGGTGCCGTTGTTCACAATTCTCATTATTTGACAACGTTACCGGTTTCAAATTTTTACCAAATTTTGCATACAAACAGGGAACACATATGGCCAACTTTCCTATCGATTTCATAGGTTGACAAAGACGGGAACATACAAAAAATTTTGATAGAATTTTGGGTTTTGAAAATTTCTCGGCTATTTCTCTGACAATTTCTGACTAAATAAATTTCTAAGAATTTTTTTTCATGTTGATATCAACAATATTGGTACCAAAATATTCTACAGTGACTCCTCTTGCTATTCCGATTTAAAATTTGGGGCTGATATCAAAAGTAGGTAAACAAAATTGTGCTTTTGCTAGACAGGTATCATTGAAATCCGGGAGCATCTTAAGGTGCCGTTGTTCACAATTCTCATTATTTGACAACCTTACCGGTTTCAAATTTTTACCAAATTTTGCATACAAACAGGGAACACATATGGCCAACTTTCCTATCAATTTCATAGGTTGACAAAGATGGGAACATACAAAAATATTTGATAGAATTTTAGGTTTTGAAAATTTCTCGTCTATTTTTCTAACAATTTCTGACTAAATTAATTTCTAAGAATTTTTTGCGCATGTTGGGACCAACAGTATTGGTATCAAAAGTTTCTACAATGACTCCTCTTGCTATTTGTATTAAAACTTGTGGATTTATACCAAAACTAGATAGCCAACATTGAGTTTTTGTAAGACGGGTATCAATGAAAACAGGGAACACTTTAAGGTGCCGCGTAAAGACATATATGCACTCTTTGAGTAAAACGAATATATTTTTGTAGTTCATAGGTCAGGGGCATTATATGAGTAAAGTTACAAGAAAATCTGTGCGTGGGCGCAAATGAGACCCCCCCCCTTTCTAGAAAACGTTGATAATAATTTGATCTTTTATTTCATCTTTCAGATTGCAGTACATTCGATGTGTATCCTTGCTGGCAGTTATTGAGTCTGCATATGTGTAATGAGAGACATATCACCGACACGTGTATGAAGACTAAATGTGAAAATTGTCGTCTAGAATCGGGACCGAATTTAATTGGATAACAACGTTTCTTGGATTCGTTCTTCGCTCTAAGTCATATGGAAAGGACCAATTTGAAAATATTAGATGCTGCGACTATATTGTAGTAAAATGCAAGTTTCCTCCGCATAGCACGTATTTTGCTTTCTTCTTAATTTATATGAAAACAGTTTAGTTCTGTACAAAAAACCCTGTTTTAACGTTCTTGGTACTAGGACAGGCTTTATAATCAGCATTTCCTCATTTTCCATTTGCTATTTTGTAGATAAACACTAAATTTTCATCAATATTCATTTTGTTGTCTCCGGCAGTCTTTAATCTGTTGTAGTCCAAAACTTTGACATTTGTGAATGGGAAGGCCAATATCAGATGCCGCCATTTGTCTGGTTGGCTGTAATATCTTCGCTAGATCTATATGTTATTTTTATGCAGAAACTTTCCATTACTTATCTTTTCTAATTGTACAACTTGTCATAAGAGAACTCGGACGAACCCCAAAACATACTGTTATGGAATTAAAGAATAATACATGAATATTTTATTTAATATGTCATCATTCCATTTCATGCCATAAATGATCATATGTATAATAGAGTAGGGCGCTATGTAATTCTGTGTGCTTTTGATGATACAGCTTGCCAACATTGTCCATTACGAAGTCCATACACCGAAGGTGGAGAAACAACATCTTGACATCTCGCGGGAGATTTTTGAGACGTTACGTCAAATATGACGTCCGGAAACAGGACTTTTGAAAAATAAAAGACGTAAATGATAAAAAGTTTGATGAATATACTTTCAGTTCTTCAAAGTGCATTTAACTTGACGTAGAAAAACGTATGTTGTGTACTGTGTTTAACCTTAAACGCCATTTCTGACGTCACGACCCAATTTAAACGTTGTTAATAAAACAAGCAGACGTAGGTATTTTTGGGTATATAAACAGATCATGTTTAAAATCACTCATTGAACAATTGTAAAAAAATCAAAAATGATTTTTATGCCACCGTGAGTACGCAAAATAAACGTTATTGAAAACCGGTGACGTCACTTTAGTATTGTTTTCAAAGAATACGCATAGTAATTAATTTTATTCAATACTGTCCGATCTAAAGCAGTCAGTAAAATTGGCCATTTTTTATTTCAATTCAAAGGCAGATAATTCAAGAACGAAAAGAGATATCTGAATTCCGTAAGCGGTGTGCACAACTAGACACCATGGAAAATCATTGTGGCAAGTTTGATTAAATTCCGATCAGAACTGTAGGAGTTGCTGCGTTTGTAGGTGGCAATCGCTCAGATTCGTATTGCTTCCTACGAAATAGCCACCACCGAGGAGCTCCCAGTTCTGTGATCTCTGTTCCAGGCTGATGCAACTGCAGACAAACTGCAGACAAACTTTTCAAGAGACGCTAATGTTATCCCAGTTATGGAACGCCCCGCAGAGATAGCTTTAAAAGCGTCTATAACACTGGTGTTTGCCTGTTCAAATGACTTCCAAAACAGAATTTTCACCTTTCTAGTGAATGACCCTGTGTTATCAGCGCCCGAAAAGGCATGTGCGGCTGGTAAAGCTTCGGCTGCGTTTTTTCCTATGGCATCAACTACGGCTGTCAAACGTACAATGCATTTTGGATCGCCATTTCCTGAAACAAACACGGTGTCTCCAGGTAAAAAATTTGGAATTCGCCTCAAGGATAGCACAAATACACCTGTGTCTGGCGAATAAATATTAAAAGAAAATGAAGCAACATTTGAATCAGTCAGTTGCATGGAGCAGAATCTTTGTATCGGCATCTTCTTGTGAACTGGAAAGATATGACATTTCTCCTTTCGTTGAACGTTCAATGTTACGGTATGCTTTCTTTGAGTTTTGTGATGACCTCTGCTAGGTAAACAGTGAGCTCGTCTTTAGTAGGAGAGAAGAGTTGCCATCGACACATTTTCGAGCGGTGTACTGTCTGTGATGTGATACGATACCGCTTGTTTTCTTGCCAAGTCGTTTCAGGCGTGTTGCTGTTTTCAAAGAAGATGGTCGATCATAGCGATCATACGTTGACTCAAGTACAGAAACAAAATGGTCGCCCGATTGTGAACCTGTTTTGATGCTTTTAGGGTTATGAAGTGCCTGCACTAAGTTCATCGCATCTATTACCGCAACTTCCTTGTTCCTAGGACCAAATGCAGGCTCGAAGAAGTGATCAGAGGTAACCTTCTCTTTCAGAATCGTCATCAACCGAGACTTGTTCGAACGACGATGAATTGAACCATCAGCGTCATACAGTGCTCTTGGGACGACTGAAAGTTCATAATTACTGAAGTTATTTTCTAGGCTGATTACCTTCCGAGAATTCGCAATTACCAGTAGCCATGCAAACTGTCCTCTGTCCTCTTTGAGCTCAGTAAGCTTGTTTTGTACTTGGACTACAATAGATTTGACAGATGACCTGTACAAATCGAGAGACGAATTTGTCATCGTACATCCAAACTGTGTTTCATTTGTGTGAAGCCTCTTTGCAATAAAGCCATCCAACATGGTAACATGGTTACTAGTATTGCTATGACGTCAATGAAGTTGCTGTAATTTTGCCTCTGAAGCCTAATAGATTATATATAGGTTTACATGTATATACTGAGAGACAAAAGGAAGTATGCAAATTCTATTTCTCAATATATATCTTAATTGCCATGATATCGACTCGAAATTTTGAACAAAATACGTTTATTCATAAAGCATTTACACAAGTGTGAGAGATGTCCCCTGGAATCAATCGATTATCCATACTCGTGCTACATGTCGGTTTTGCAAACTTTGCATGTGCGACTTAGTGGAGTATCGGATATTGCTGTTGATTATGCTTTGTTTTCTCTATTCTTTACCACAACATATCACAATGTTGTTATTTCTATTACATTAAAACACAAGAAGAGGTGGCGGGGAGAAATTGATCAATATGCCAGCTTTTTTAATTAAGTCCAATTTTTCTATGATGCAGCATTGAATGACAAAAACACGTGACAATATACACATAATCATGTGTATAGAAACACTTTTCGTATTCATTTTCAAAATCGGCCGATAAATTTCTAAGGCATTATGTCAAAGAACGTTTTTGCGTCCTCTTTTGCCATGACGCAGCATCAAATGGTAAAAACATCAACAGAATGTACATGATCAGGTAACTGGGAACATTCTGTGAAATTTTGATCCAAATCCGTTCATAAATGTAGGAGTTATATCAACTAGAATGTTTGCATTGAATTTGTGACGTATTTAAGGACAGATCCTCCATTTATTTCCCACGGTAAGATTTTTTTTTATTTTTTCTGTACTGATATTTAAATATATGAGAAGTAAAAAAATGACTTAAAAACTATAGGTCACCAAGCGAATAAAAAAGTTATTGGATTTCAAGGGAGACTACTCTTGTCTAAAATTGCAAAAATTAGGTGTCACTTAAATACCCACAAAAAATGTGTTTGAAATGACTGGGATTACATAAATAAGTCTTTATTGTGTTCAATATGTTTTATTCTGTCTAAATGAGTATCAATTTGTGAAAATTTAGTGATGATTTTGAAATTTTTAGTAAAACATTCTTTCAAAAGTAGCTGAAATTGCTCTTTTTTCGCAACGTTTCTGATAATAAAAAATATTCCAGCGGTAAGAATTTTTTCTTTTTTGGTATAGACATAGTGCTTGGTCAAACCTACAAAAACAAAAAAAGAAAAACATATCAAACCAAGCGTTTTTCTTAGTTATAAGTAAAATTTGGTTTAATTTTTTCAGCTCTGTCCGAAATTGTTTCACTACTTTTATCCATTTTCTTCCATTTCACCAGCTTAAGATAATAAAAAGTGTCATCTTTTGTGTCCATCTGAAGCGGACTAGCTCAAAATCACACCACTTTGCTTTTGCTGCTCCGTTTCCTATCGCCAACGCAACATGTTGAACGCGTAACAAGAAGCGAAATGTACCATCCGAGTACTATTACACTTTAACTGACCAAACTGAGAAAATTGAAATAACCGAAATGGGTCTTGCCATTTATCAACCAAACAATAACTAAATGTAAAAAATACATTTGCTGAAAAGGCCAATTACTGAAACAGCTTTATTTCGTTATATAGGATATGCGCAGTAAGTTGCGCAGTAACAACTGGAGGATCTGTCCTTAAGCAACCTGGAAATGGCCGAATTCTGGGAACACACTGCCTCTCCCGAAATGTCAAGAAACGGATATCGATAACAGGAACATATGAGATTACAAAAATGCATGTTGGCACCCTGTATCATCAAAAGCACACGGGAGCCAATTTCGTTACATGTATAGCGCCCTACTCTATAATGTAATGATGAAATTTCTTTTTTTAAATAGATCTACATGTATATTAAAAAAAGACATCGGATTACATTGTTTGTTTGATTTGGTTTCACCCACCTGCGAATTAAAAAAGTGAATATTTTCCTCAAGCAAAATGTTCCGATGTCAATTTTATTCGGCTTAAGCACTTGTCGTCGTCGTAGTGACCTCGTCGCTGAACATGCTTCAATGATATAATAGCCTTGGTTTCAGCCTGGATCTATAAAATGTCTTTGCGGTATCGAGCGATGATTTCAATCGCCAAGTTCATTTTAAATCGAGAATCAATCGCTAGATGACATATCATGGTACCAGCAGCTTAGATTTAATCAGCCACTGGTGAATACAACGTAGTGGAGTTTATTCTTGGATAGCGAAGATTTGTATACTCAAGCTGACCTGGATCGATGATGAACCTAAGGTTTTCCAAATCCCATTTCTATTTTAGGAATGGATGAATTATGCCTATAATTATGATATTAGCATACATTTACAAAAACATAATCTTCTCAAGACCAAAAGACCACGCAATCGATTTGGACAGTCCCCGTATTTGTAAATAAACGTCTAAATATTATATTTATATTTGATGCTGTATGTCCTCAGGAATCATATTTAAGCTTTAACCTCATTACCTCTGTAATGAGATTATGGTTTAAAGGGACATTTCATTCCAATTTCAATTTTTTAAAGTATGTCTTGATGCCAAGATTGGTTATTCTAATGAGTATAAATATTATTAGTTTTTTCAAGTTGTTGTCAATAAGCGAGAAACACGCATTTAAAGTTGAGACATAATCGATAAATTGCACATAAATCCGAACTGTTGTCCACAACAATTTGTTCAATTTTAACACAATAATATAAATTTCTCGTAAACGGCGCAATATTTTGGCTTGAATTTTTCAGAATTTTCATAAGGAAATATGCTCTTTCAGATAAAATCAAAAGTAAAATTTATGACAAACAATTCTGAAATGTCACTTTAAGCCTTTTTCAAAAACGACATAATTCCACAGGGAACTGTATATGTATCCTTTATTTCTAATTCACTCTTATTCCTAAATATGAATAAGAGTGAATAAGAAATAAAGGATAGACATAATTTCAGACTACACAAAGTTTAAAGGAGTTGCATACGACATGACAAAAACACAATAGGCCTACGTGTATATTATAGCATAGAAATATACTAGTCAAAACTCCTGACCGGCCACTTTGTTTTTCGAATTTTTGAAATGTTTACAAAAATCTGACCGGAAAGTAGTTTTCTTTTATGGAAAGGGTGGCCCTTTGAAGATCATTTAGCACAAACGTCGCGTGTTAGAATGTTAATGTGACTCTTTGACATTACATGAAAGACGAGGACCCCCATTTTTGAAAATCGCAAAAAATGAGAAATTCGACAGAAATTCAGATTTAGGACGAAATGAAATCTTGATATTATCATTTTTCCCCTATCAACATTACTAGTAAATTGACAAAGAAACATGATTTTCGAAAAAAGGAATTTAATTCTATTCAATATTGCCCAGATATGAACTGATTTTCTACAGAATACCCCACCCGTCAATGTTAAAATCGATGAAAATCAAAATTTGGGGTATAGTGAAACTTGTGTCAATTTGAAAACATTCAATACGGAATTTTGGTAACATTTTCATCTGTTTTAGTTCGAAAATGGTTATTCCAAACAATGACTAACAATGATTGTGGTTATCCCGTCAATAAATATGTCATAAATGGCAGAAACTAAGTGGCCGGTTAGAAGTTTTGACTAGTATATAACTCGTCGTTTTTTTTTTTTTGTTGTTTTTTTAATAATTATAATTTTCAATACCATTTTACAAGGCGCGTTAAAATCAGGCATTGAATGTTAAGAGTGTTAAGAGAAGAAATTCGTCAATTAAGCATTAGCACAGATAAATATCAAATAAATGTCGCCAAGAAGTGACTAACTGTCAAGCAAGTGTTGAAAAGTAAATTGCCAACATAATTATTATTGCAGACCCGAAAGTGCACATAAGGAATATTAGAGTACGTTGATAGTTTTCAAATGGGCCTTTGGTCTGCACTGCTACATCCTGTTTTCCCACGTTAATGTACCAGGTTTTCGAGAATGCAGATTCCATGCGTTTTATATCTGCGACTCCTCCAGTAAGTAACAACTTTCTGCAATCAACCGCGCGTATTTTTCCGAGAAATGCATGTTTAATTTCCACTAGGGCAGATATACATTCTTCAATGTCGTTGTCGTTTACGGGTTTTGCAGGTATGGTCAACATCTGCGGAAGACCCAGTCTTAGACGCAATGCTAAGTTTGAATTAGCGTTTTGGTTGAGAAAGTGTTCCTTTGGCGTAAAAAAATATTAAGCCACCAAGATACACATATATTGTGCTCATTATATTCAAATAGTGTTTCAATGCCACAAATAACATACACCTTCTGATGTTCTTTTCAAAATTGTTTTCATCATTCTCGTTTTCTCCTTGGCGTTCATTTGATAATCCCTCATTGACGGTTGTTTTTCTTGCATCAAGCAAGTTGACCATCAGCAGATTCTCGGGAAATGCTTTAAGGTGTTCTTCCATTGAAATGTTGTCACGACCATCAGCAGATTCTCGGGAAATGCTTTAAGGTGTTCTTCCATTGAAATGTTGTCACCACCTCTAAGCTTACAGTCTCTGCGGCAAATCGGACAAGGAAATGCACGTTGTTTTACACTTCCATTTGCATTCAAGCAATTCATGGATATCAGCTCGATCAAACACTCTCTACAAAATGTATGCTGACACGGCAAAATGCGGGGACTCACAAACTGTTCCATGCACAGTGAACATTCTAGAATAGTTTCTGAACAACGTATCGTTATCTCTTTCGGTTTTCCATGTCGTTCCATTTTCATAGAATGTTCCAAAACTTGATCAAAAGAAAGAAAACTACTCTAACAATTCTTCTAATATCGTAAACATTATTTTATTTTCTTCTCTTTAAAATCCTGAAGTAAAACAATCTTACAAATATTATTAAATACCATATTTCTCTTATAAAATGTCAATCTCCAAGCAGAGTTGTCGTTCGTTACACTCACCATACATCTCTGCAACGGGCTGGGCGGCTGAATGACAAGAATCTTGTCAAACCGAGGAAAACGTGTATTATTACTGTTTAACTGTTTCATGTGTAACATAATAAAGTGGGCAAAGAATTGATGACTCTGGGTACATTTGAAAGTTATTATAGCTGATGATTTTACCCATATAAAATGGAACTATTTTCTCAAGCCTCCTTACCAATGGCAGGAATTTTGTGCTAAAAATAGACTAGGTTTATTTTTTTGTTTTGATAAATCGTCGGTGTTGTTATATAATATCGAATCTATGGCTTGAATCAAGTCGTACTTGCGAGATTTTATAACAACACTTACGAAATACAATTGTTTGTCCGAAATACGCCACGTTTAGCTGGATAAAATCGTTCCCTATCAGAATGAAACGTACAGAAAATTTGAATGAATGACATCAATTTAAAAAAAATCAAATTATTATCGTTGGAAAATGATATTAAATTTTAAGCAACGTGAAGTATGATATATTTTGGACTTCGGAAAAGAAAAATTATTTGTTATTGCCATTTTGATGTGATAGAAAGTGACGTAATCTAGCAGATGATGACGCAATACTCTCTGAGCCAACCACAGAGGTGAATGTAATGAATGAACCGTGTGCAAGAGAGTGATAAAATGTTTCCTCACTTAGAGCAATCACTTTTCAATGTTGATGCATAAAATCCGTAAATGTCGTTTGTTCACTACATTTTCGTTTCACATTTGATTGAGCAAAGAGAAATGCGCTCAGATTATTAAGTTTATAAACTGAAAACGATAATTATTGCACTGACTCGGATGAGTCGATGTCATGTACGGGAATCCAGGTAAATTATCCGATATGGTTGATTGATTTAATCTTTATTAGATATAAACATGCTTTTTGGCACACTGAATTGAAGTCAGTGTGGTCAAATGGTAACGACCACGGACGTGAAACTCATTTTGCCTTTTGGTGTTGGTTCGAAACTCACAGTCTTCTACGGATTTTATTTTGTTTTTCATTTTTATTTCTTTTTTCATGCACCAAGATAATAAAGTTTTATTTAATCTTTTATTATGCTATACGCATGCAAATATAGGCCCATGTTTTATTGTAAACGGAAGATTCCACGTAAACGCACAAACTAGAACTATATTTTTTCATATATCTACAAATGTTTAGAGAAAAGAAACAATAGCAAACAATAATTATAGATCTGTTTATGAAAATGTGCCATTTTCCAGTAATATTTGATTGTGACATTTCACATAGAGAACATCGAGAGAAAAACATGGAGAAGCGACCACTTCTATTCCCTCAAAGATTTCTCTTTTTCACAAACGCTTTTCTTGTGTCGTCTTAAAAAATGGTTGGACATATTCGCATTCAATATAACTGTTGTATGTAAATGGGTTCAAGAACAAATATCAAACAAATGAATAAAATAATATAAAGAAAACGTTTAAATTAAAGTTACCATGTCTCGTAGCGGAATCGAACTTGGTCCGTTCGGGTAGAAATCCTACGTCTTACCACTGCGCTATCACAGACTTGACCAAGTTCGTTTTCATAAACGAATACTTTCTAAATTCAAAACCTGTGATTTGTTTTCAATAACATTGGGCTGGTCTATGTAAATAAACAAATGATCAAATTATCGTGCAGCCTTTATAGGTACGACGAGATAAGGACGAAAAGTATATTGATTTTGACCTGTTTATCTCCAGGGAGCTATTATTAAATTAAAGGGGCATATAGGCCTACAGGTAAAAATGCATTCAAGAAATAGTGTATGGATAAGTCATTCTGTTTAGATAGATTCTTTCTGTACAAGGGATTTCTTTAACTTAAAGTAATTTCGAAATGAGAATTGTTTGTGCGTTAACTACTTAAAATAACCTTTAAGATAACAATACAACAATTTCGGTTGTTATCCGACGCCTAGTTTTGGAGAAATTAAGTCTCAAAGTGGCGATATTTTACCTGTAAATTTTTCCAATAATCGAATTTCAGCTAACAGTCGCTTTACCCCGATAGGCATGCGTGACGTCACTTGATGTAGATAAAATGGCTTTCGATGATCACGGTTCTAAATGCTACGACACCGCGTCTAATTATTTTGAAGAAAACATAGAATTAGACCCACCATTCAGCTCAAGCATTTTTGAAGATTTGTGTGACGAATGGGAACGAAATAACAGAGGTACTTTTTTGGAAAAACACACAACTTGTATTAGTGTTACCGCTCACAAAAATTGCTATTAGCGATAAAAATCGATAAGAGGCAAGCTTTTTTAAAAGAAAAACAATCAACATTCAGCCGATCGTCTCAACAATTGAACATTTTATTTGTATATGTTAGCGGCAATAAGTAAAATAAGGCATTAAGCTTAATACCTAGGCAATAAAACCTGGGTAAAGGGCTATGACTGTGACAAGTTATGGAACGAAATATCTATGGTGCGAATAGACGATTTCAAGGGAGGTAATTTTTATTGCGCTCAAATTTTGAATTTTTGACTTTTTACATTTTCACAAAAACTGTTATATTCCCCGGAAATCTGAGCATGCTCGATTATTTCCGTTGTTACGGAACATGTGATATTGCACAATGGTTATCGGACTTACGGAAGTCACGGATTAAGTCGAAATATAACGATCATACAGGAAGTGCATTACCCAGGTCTTACCTTAAACTAAATTCATTTAGTCCTTTTAAATCAATTCTGTATCTAACTTTATCTACCCGCACTTTCTATTGATATACTGACACACAGAAGGAAACGTGCATTTGGTTACAGGAAACTATTGTACACTTATTTAAGTAAAAAATCACTATCATATGTGGTATAAAAATTTAAAACAGTGTATTAGCTGTAAGAAAATTCACATTTTCTTAAATCTTGACATTTGTCAGACGTTGGCTGTATGGGAAAATAAGGGAAGGTGAAAATTTAAAGGTGCAGACTCATTGAATTTTTTCACGTTGGTTTTCCATTCCAACTGACGTAATAAGACTTTATGAGAGATCTATGTGACCTAGAACATTATTTTTTGCATTAATCCATACACGTGGAGGACACGCCATATGCAAAGTTTATTTCGAATAACTGGACAAGCCCCAAATGCAGAAGAAAACATTCATACACAAAATGCCACGAGTTCTAGTGTTTAATTTTATTTTTTTTTTATTTTTTTTTTACTGTTCACCCTTTGTTTTTTACATTTAAATCAAACGTCCATTAATGGCAAAGTGTCCGTCGAATGTAAACCTTATGTCAGTTATTGTCCATCCAAATCAACCCGGGACAACTTAATTTTCGTGCGCAAAGTCCGTTAATATAGCGTCTAAACAATGCATTGCCGAACATATGCAGATGTCCTGGGTTAATCTTGCTGGACAATACAACATGATTTTATACAGTATTTTGAAACTACATATATACCTCACGATAAATGAACTGGCAGAGCAGCCCATGCTAACTGAATGGAATGCTCTGCCAGGTCAATTCTCGTCCGCTATATCACTGTGACATTATTTTGCTTAAATGCAGTCTGTGTGCTCTTTCGATGCATATATTGTTGGTCTCTAGACCCAGATCATTCTGCACAAAATTTCTAACCTTTCTCTCTGTGTCATCCCATGATTCCCCTGCAGTTTCTGGAATGTTATAAAACTTGAGATTTTGTCGTCTAGACTGGCCTTCAAGATATTCACATTTTGTAACTAACTCCTCGTTTTTCTTTGTTAAGTCAGTAACCTGTTCTTGTAGATTTTTAACATTGTCACATAATTCCTCATTTTTCTGTTTAAGCTCTTTTTGTTCTCTTTTCAGACCCTTCACATTTTTGTCTATTTTGTCAAATTTACTTTCCAGTCTCTTCATGCTTTGTTGAAGATCAAGAAGGATAGATAGGGACATACTTCCACCTTGATTTTGTATATGTGGGTCTATCTCATCACTTGTCTGGAATTCGTCATCATCATCATCATCATCATCATTTTCGGATTCTGATGAGTATTCACTCTCGAGGCTTTGTTCATTCTGATCCAGATCTTTACCTCTCCGATTTCTTGTAGTCTGTGATCGAACTTGAGGAGTAGCAAGCCATTGACTAATAGAGGCCTGACTTGGTTGATCATGTATTGGTTGAGTGGAGGTAGTAGGCGAAATGTCCTTATCATTACTCTTCGGCTGTTTAGGACCTCTCCCAGAACCTCTCTGTCGCGGTTTAATCTGTTTAACCTGTTTGTTTGAATTACCTCCCCTGCCTCTAGTCTGAGGCCCTGGATTACGTTCCACTCCCTGCACAACAAGTAACAAGAACAACAGTAGCTTAATGTGGAGTGAAATGCTGGGTAAACCGGGACCATTTCCAACATTGCTAGTCAGGGCTCTCGCCGGCTGGGAGAACAAGCCAATACACACTCGCCACTGCTGTAATGAGACCCCCATGACGGGCCTCACTTGAAAAATCGGGCGTGACCCTCTTTATATAAGTTCAAAATCAATCGCTAGCGTTCCGCTCCATTGGTCACTCTTTGTATATATAGAGTTTTTAAACAGCTCTCAAAGTCTAAATAACAATGTCAAATGATGATTTTCTTCTTTCGGTGGATAGATACCTCTTTCCGATGGATGGTCGCCAAGTTACAGTTCTGCAATTTTCTTTGTTTTCTTGTTTCAAAATATTTTTCTCTCGGCAATTTGTAAACAATTCATTCTCAAGGGACGTCACTCGCACTCCTCAAATAAATAAATATATAGTATTTTCCTTTACCCAAATACAAGAGTTTGTCAGTTTGTCAGTATAGTAACATTTATGAGAAAGTTGACCCTGATAGATAGTGAAAAACTTTTGTATAAGCGCTAAAATCCTTTCTTTTTGGCCCTATAGATAATACAATACACTACGCAACAATGCAAACACTGACTGTCCCCCACGTTTTTTCTAGTCCCTAAAATATAGCTTGGGTTCCTTTAAATGAAATAGGGTCGAGACGTTATCAACATTGAATGGCGATTTATATGAAACGTGACAACTATACCACTACAATTTTGATAAACTTTAGTATTTCGAGATCTTTTGTGCGAATTGAATAACATGTGATCAAATGGTTTTGATCTTTTCTATAATTGCCGTTTATCCATAATTTAATGAATAACTTCTTTTTTACATATTTTGAAACTGTGTCGTGTGGTAGAAAAACACTAACTCGTGTTTGTATTTTAACCATTTTCAAAACAAGATTGTTTAAATATTTTCTGTACTATATCATACAGAAATTTTACCCAATATCATTTTGCTGTCGGCAGCAACTTTCAAATTTCGTGTCGTTTGTTTTTGAAAGGGTTGAATGACCATGGACGTTTCTTCTTCTCATTTTTTTTTTTTTTTTTTTGTCAAACGATGTTTGTTTTCGAACTGGTTACCAGGAACGAATGGTTATGTACAGTCTGTGCAATATAACCGGGAACTTGTTGAACGCGACATTGCGCAATCGATCAAAAAGCAATAAATTGTTTTTGCTAAAGATAGACTTGGTTTACTGTTATGTTTTGATAAATCGTCCAGTGGCGGATCCAGAGGGGGGCGGGGGTTTCTAACGACCCCCCCCCCTTTGTAGCCAGATTATTTCATTTTCATACAGGAATTCAGCCACAATTGTGTTAAACCACAGGCGTCCGTAATTTGAGCCTTGGCTCCATCTAGACTATTCTTTATCACAAGGCATTTTTCTACGTTCAATCTGATCGTCACCCCTCTATCACAAAATACGGTGGAACTTTTTCAAATTTACAGATAATCTGTCCAATCTTTCGTTAACCGAGAGCCAACATATTTTTCTTCAAAGAAAATGCAATTGTTTTGGGGTGGGTAACGAAGTCTGACTGCTACAATGGCTCAAAGTTGAAATTTCCATCGAAGTTTGGTTTCATTTACACTCTCAAGTTCAGTCGATTTCAAGATATGAACACGCTTGAGATCGAACAGAGCGCCCTTTAAACTGCATGAACACCAAAAGCAAGTCTAAATATAACACTAACCTGTCACATCCGTCTTCTCTAATGGCTTAGAATCAAACATTTTACGATTTCCCCGTTCAGCTAAAGTATTGACATGAAAGTAGACATCTTGAAAAGGTGACGTAATTGGCGAAGAATAATTTCATTGTTGACTCGTTTCTGTTAACTTGTTCGTACATTCCCCCGAAAATCGAGGCACTACTACTAGCGCTAGCGCCACTAGCTTGACTAAATGTGTTTTGAATAATCTAGATTCTTATAAACTACTCATTACTGCTGAAAAAAAAATAACATGAGCGAACTTTTCTAACTTTCCTTTGTCTCCGTAAGGTAAATGTTTAAATACCCTCTGGTTCCCGCTCTTACGTCATGATACTGTTTAAAAATAGCTTTAGAAATCGAGTACCAATCTCGCGCGAAACTGTCAAAACGATAGTCGACCAATAAAATCATTCGCTGCTAATTATGTCACCAAAAACGTGACATCGATTATCCAACGAAATTACCCATCCTTACATATGACCCAGATTGGCAGTTTCCTTTTGAAAATTTGACAACAAACCTCAAAATCACCGAATTCTCAGTTGTTTGCGTTTGTAGAAGACGAATGTGACAGGTCAGTGTTTGATTTAAACTTGCTTGAGGTGTTCACGCAGTTAGAATGACGTTCTGTTTGATCTCAAGCGTGTTCAAATCTTGAAATCGACTTAACTTGAGAGTGTAAATGAAACAAAACCTCGATGGAAATTTCAACTTTGAGCCATTGTAGCAGTCAGACTTCGTTACCCACCCCAAAACAATTGCATTTTCTTTGAAGAAAAATATGTTGGCTCTCGGTTAACGAAAGATCGGAAAGATTATCTGTAAATTTGAAAAAGTTCCACCGTATTTTGTGATAGAGGGGTGACGATCAGATTGAACGTAGAAAAATGCCTTGTGATAAAGAATTACAAAATAATTACATAATAATCATAGTATGTGGAAGCAACTGTATACACACGACAAAAAAGACAATTATTCGTAGATATTCCTTCAATAAATCATGATTTTCCCTTACAAATCTAATGCTGATAAATAAATTACCAAACACACGAAGAGTATAGCTACAAATGTTTTCAGTATATGTTCACAACGTATGCGGCCGTTTGAGGATAGACCAACGACTGGCTCTCTAGTTTCGCGTGTATCTCTGAAAAAGTCATTGGGGTAAATCAAAGGAATATTTTCTGTTATATCAAGTCTCACCCCCAGTATGGCCTTTAGGTAGTCGCCAACATGCTCGTTGTTTTCAAATTGGGTCCACATCATGGTCATACACAATGTTAAGCGAAATGCAAGTTCTTCGTCGATTTTCCTTTTTATGTGTTCTTTGATCGTACTCGAATTGAATTGTTTTGCGTACAATAAGAAAATGTGTAGTATAGAAAGGTAATGTCTCAGCGCGTTACTAATACTTAGATCGACTTGTACATCTTTATGTACTTCGTTTTCTTCTTCGGCTTCATTTGCTCTTTGTTTTTCGTTTACAATATTTTCCTCATCTGAATTTCTTTTTGCGTCAATCAAATTGATCATCAAAAGATTTTCAGGAAATCCTTTAAGGTGTTCCTCCAGTGGAATATCGTCGCCACGTTTCAGCTTACAATCCCTGCGACAAATCGGGCAAGGAAACGAACGTTGTTTTATACTCCCATTCGCATTCAAGCAATTTGTTGATATCAGCTCAATCAAACATTCTCTACAAAATGTATGCTGACACGGTAATATGCGGGGACTCACAAACTGTTCCATGCACAGTGAACATTCTAGAATAGTTTCTGAACAACGTATCGTTATCTCCTTTGGTTTGTCCAAACGCTCCATCCTCAGCAGTTAGTCCCCAACAGTTTATCAATTGAAGAACATTGTCAAAAATCACTGTCACATTGTGCGCGTCAATATCTTTCTATCCTCTCTGTACTTAAATGATTTAACCATGTCAGATATACATACTCTTACATGTACATTATGTAGATGTGTAATCAGATAAGCGACTTTTCACATGGATACCTAATTGATAATTTGCCTGCAAAGTATCCATGTACTTGCAAGGGCGGATTCAGGATTTTTTCCAGGGGGGGGGGGTGTTCCAAACCCAAGATTTTTTCCCAGGGGGGGGGGGGGAGGTCCAAGCTCAAATTATGGCTTAAAATGTAATAAATATGTGACGTTACACTAAATCTATAAAGTAAAATTTTGATTTTCGGCCAATGCCGGGGGGTGCGGACCCCCCGACCCCTCCCCCTTCTAGATCTGCCCATGACTTGTTATCATACACTATTGACGTTTGATATCTTGAAGTGACATATTACAATTTAAGCTTAAAATGAATATAAACACGTGACTCAGAGTTACCGATAATATTCAAGAACTTTTTTAATAATTGACCAATTTGAATTCGGTTGAAGCAGAGAAGGTGTGAAAATTCCAGGAATAGGCTGGACTTGTTGGATTTTTGAAGAATCAACTAATAAAAAAGTTATTGAAGATAAACCAAAATTTTGTTTTTTGTTTATCTTCAATAACTTTTTTATCAGTTTATTTTTCAAAAATCAACCACGTCCATCTAATGCGTGACGTTTGTTCACAATCTCTGCTTCAAACCGAATTCAAATCGGTCCAGTATTAACAAAATTATTGAAGATTTTCAGAAAATATTGTATCACGTGATTATCCACCGTGATTAAATGAGCCACTGGAACCACCATGTTTTTCAAATCAACCTGTGCCCACGTGCAGTCTGATTGGGATCCATTAACCCATTACCACACGTTGACTCTTTTTGACTTCCAAAAAAGATAAAGGCATTGGAAAAAAAAACATCGTGGAAAATGAAGAAATTGCTTGTCACAAGCAATTTCTTCACTTCCCACGATGTTGTCGTCTGCAAATACACATTGTACTTTGAATTTTGACCAGTCTATGTTATTGCTGTTTAATAATGGGTTAAGTTCTCTTGTATTAATCAATTTTAGCTTACGTCATGAAAAAGCTATTATGGATTATGAACAACATGGGTATTTATCAGAGTGTGTGTGGACGCATGCTGATATAGATTCATGTTCGTCTCTTATGTCATAAAGAGATTTTCCATATATATAATTAATGCGAAAAAAGTTAATAAAGATATAAAACCAATTTTATTTTCTGTACGCGATGTGCCAGAAAATGTCTCCTTTACATGAGGAAGTAAAATAATGTTATATAATTCTTATTAAATTATTATATCGTCGATTTCAAGCTATAGTTACAATGTTTTGACCTCCCGCTGACAGTAAAATTAATGAGAAACAAAAGCTCGTCATCTTTTCTCGACTTCATCCTGAATAGTATTAAGGGGAGGGGTGAATTATATAGAGGTTCATACTCAAAATGTTCTTTGTCAATATCCTTACACTTTAGGAAAAGGTTTGCTGATAAATGAAAAAAAAACTTTTCTTTTATGGACGTTTTTGTTTTTAGATACAAATAAGACAAAAATGTTTGCAATGAACATAACTTCAGATGCATGTGAATAGTTTTATAGTCGTTCTTTTCAGTATTCTTCAACGAAAGGACAGATAGGCCTAAGGGTTAAAGGAAAGAAGATCAACTATAGCCTAGGTACTATTCGATGGAGTTTTTTTTTTTTTTTTTTTTTTTTTTTTTTTTTTTTTTTTTTTAAAGTTTAAAAAACGTACACTGAATTCACATTTCTAAATATATTACATAATTCCTAAGCATAAAACAAGCAATCTTATTGGTCGGGTGTCTCGACCAAAAAGAGTGTAACTTGCTATATAGCCTAGTCTTCTTTTGTAACATATTTTACCTCAAATAAGACTGTTAAATAAATAAATATCCGATCAGTTGATATCTTGTTTGAGAAAGCTTTCTGTCCAATCTGAATTTTGCTCATTTGCTCATTTGTTTCTATACTGTTGGTAGGAAGTGTTGTCGAAACGGTCATCGGAATAGCAGCGTGGCTTAACTCTTTCAAAAACAAGCCCTACTTTTGGTGTTCCTGTTAGATAAAATTTTGGACAAATGATAACAACAGCATTTTCTTCTTTTGTATCAATATTTTGTCTGCGGTATCTGTAATTTTATTGGTACTGTCGTTCCTTACATCTTGTATTTGATGATCATATTCCAACAAAAACAGAAGCCGATTGTTAAGATTTGCAACCTGAAATTCGATCATGAAATGTGAAGTTTAGTAGTGTTGCAAACGATCACCCATTTGTAAATAGGCCAACGTGCAGACCTATTAGACAAAACTTTAGAAAACACACATAGAACACATAGATGGGCTGGTTTCCAGTATTTTTTTTTCTAATTTTACTTGGCGTTTCTTTACTTTCGACAATAACATCGAGGGTGCAAGGGTTTTCAACCGAATCGGCGTCCCAATTTGCTAGATTGTATAATTGACCGGTGTGACGCCATATACAATATTTTTAATTGCATATCTATTAGCTTTAAAAAGTGCAAGACTTTCGGATTGTTTATTGGGTCTTTTCATTCAACAGCCAGAAAGAGATTCTGATACAATTCGGGCGGATTTAGGATTTTTGTGCGAGAATAATATTCGTTTAAAAAAGATTCGATCATTTCCATGACTCCCGGCCTGTGTGACAGGTAAATGGGAACCAGCTAAAACAAATCCGGAAGTGAACTAAATGTCTGCAAAACAAACCGGACACGTATGGTAGAGCAAAAATGCTGAGTTATTTCACCGTTTTCGTTATTGTTTCGACTTCGGTCAACTGCTTACCGAATCCTATAGCAAAGAGAAGTATCGACACATCATTTTATCACAATTTCGATGCACTGACAAACTTTTTACACAACATGACAGCGACCTATCCGACGATCTCAAAACTTCACTCGATAGGTAAATCAGTGCAGCAACGTGATCTCTGGGCTATTGAGATAACTGACAACATCGACACTACAGAAATAGGGGAACCAAAGTTTAAATATGTTGGTAATATGCACGGGAACGAAGTGATAAGTAGACAAGTTCTTATTTATTTGATACAATATTTACTCGAAAACTATGGCAAAGAGGACAGAGTCACACGACTAGTGAATACGATTGACATCTTCATCATGCCGTCAATGAATCCTGATGGGTTTGAAGTTGCCAGTGAAGGGGATTGTAGGGGCATCCATGGCAGGGAAAACCACAACAGCGTGGATTTAAACAGGAATTTTCCAGACCAATTTGATCCAAACTCAGGGAAGAATATTCAACCGGAGACCCAAGCCCTCATCAACTGGATAGAAGGAACAAATTTTGTATTGTCTGCAAATCTCCATGGTGGCAGTGTTGTTGCGTCTTATCCATGGGATGATTCAGCTTCACATATTTCCACTGGTAAGCATAACTAAAGATATGAACAGATAATTGCTTTTCAAAATGCAATATAGTTAATTTGATAATGATCAAACCCTATGTTTTGTGGACTCATTTGAATAGTCTCTCAGAGACCATTCATATTAATACCCACAACATAGGGTTTGGATTTAAAATTACAAATTTAGTATACCTCCTAAAGGCTCCAATCACCTGTAGCTCTCTGGATAAATATCAATTTTCAATTCCGAGTTGAACACTTTCAAAATACTGTATAGCTTTGTGTGTAGTAAAGCGGTCATTTGTGTAATTTCGTCATGCAAGGTACCCTTTTATTTTTTTGGTAACTCTTTCGTTTAAAAGTTACAGTTAATAATTGGATTTTTTCAATACCAGTTTAAAATCTAGACAAGTGAGTTGAAGTGACCAAGTTGTAATTGTAATTCCATTAACCCATTCCTGCACAGTGACACCTTTTGATGCCCCACAAGATAAAGGCTTTGGAAAACATTGTGGAAAATAAAGAAATTGCTTGTGACAAGCAACATCTTCATATCAATGTTTATACCCAAAAAGTATAAACTTTTATCTACTTGAATTTGTTGTCTGGACCATATTTGAAAATGGAGCAGTCTAAAAATATGCCTTCTGGTTATAGGCTGCGGCAGACCCAGGAATTCAGTGACGGGTTTCAATCATATAAATAGGGGGGCGTTGTCATGAAAATGGAATAATCAGGGAACAGAAGGGTGTTCATTTGAACCCTCAACTGGATCCACTACTGATAGGTTAATACTCAAGATTAAAAAAAGAATAAGAATGTTCATTACATGTTTATGAATCTGTTTTTAGGTGTTTACAGTGCTGCCCCAGATGACAAAGTGTTCCGGCTTCTGGCCTCCACATACTCACAGAACCATCTAACCATGCACAAAACAGGACAGAGATGTGGAGATTACTTTACTGATGGTATTACAAATGGAGCCCATTGGTATGATGTGCCCGGTAAGTAACAAAGCTGCAGATAAGAGGGGATGATGGCTTTTCTAAATGAAACATTTCTCTAAAGATTTATGAATTCAATCATTTGTTGTGGTTACTCATTAGAATTGTCTCATTGAGACAATGAGACAATTCAAGTGAGTGCCCACAACATAGGGTTTGGATTTGATATAAAACTTTTAGAATGTCTTCACCCCCTCTTTATCTGTTTCTCTGAAGTAATCAACATTGCTTTTGTATTTTACACTTTGTAACATTACACTCGATATTTTCTACTGTACTGCTCAAGATATTGCGATTTTATTAAATTGAATTTCAACAGCATTTAAGCAGACTTCCAAATAAGTTCAGAAAAACTATTAGTCATTTGGTCTTACATGGTCTAAAAAACTGTCAGTCCAAAAGAAGATCTGTCAGACTAAAAAGGAAAAAAATGTTGGTCTAAATGTCGGTCAATCAAAATAAAAACAAATGTTAATACAATTTATTGCAAAGAAATTATATGTGAACAGAAGACATTGGTACATAACTTTGTTTACATGTCGAACTTAAAAAAATGTTGAATCTGATCTGCATTTTACTCTATCCCCCCATGTTGTTTGGCTTGAAATTGAAAATTTACCAATCCTTTCAGGTGGAATGCAAGACTATAACTATTTACACAGTAACTGTTTTGAGATCACAGTCGAGCTGTCGTGTTGTAAATACCCACAAAAATCTGAACTCCCGAAGGAATGGGAAAATAATAGGGAATCCCTTCTAGCTTACATAGATTTGGTAAGATTTGTTTATGAACATATTGCTGCTTTACAACAAAAACCGCGTAACTACAGCTTAAAACAAGCTGTAGCTACAAGAATTTTGTTAAAAAATGACATTATGAATTTATTCTTTCCCAAACGACAGAATTTTAGGGTCATCCAATTTGAAAGCTGCTTTAACCGACAAAATATTTTGTTGATAAAGATATTGTTTGTGTAAAATATTACAAAGAAAATTTTGAGACAAAAGGAGAAACTGCTGGTTATCAGCAGTTTCTTCTTTTGTCTCAATGTTTTCCCAAATCTTTTTCTATTATAGGCCGTCAAAACCAGGTCTTGTTTGAGAAAGGGTTAAATGTATGCTAGGATGTAGAAAAAAGTCTTTATTGTATTTTAGACCAATCTGGATCTAGATCATCCTGCACTTGCTCACAGTCTGATCAAGATCCATGTTGGTCTCTAATAGCTTCTTCATGACCTGTTACTGTTATTGTAGGAGAGCAATTTGGGTACTGATCATACTGCACTTATGTAAAGGCATACCAGGAAAAATGGATATTTAACTTCCTATTACCATACAAAGATGATTTTGACACCTCACAAGATAAAGACTTTGGAAAATGTTGTGCAAAATGAAGAAATTGCTTGAAACAACCAATTTCTTCATTTCCAACAATGGTTTCTACACAGAAAGATAAAAAAAATATAAAAAAAATATAAAATTTCATTTACTTGACATTGAAGTCTGCAACATCTTTGAATTTGGATCTGTCTAAAAATTTTCTGTGTGTTAATGGGTTAAAATGCCATAAGAATCCTTTTTTTAGATCCCAGCTAAAATATGTATGTGCAATTGTATTTATGTGATCATCGTCCTTGTTTCCTTCAAAAGAAACATTGACACACAGGCCACATTTTACTAATGAACTTATGAACAATATTTGCGTAAATTATGTAACAACACATTTAATTCAATGAGAAATATGCTACTGGCCATTTAGAACCATTCAGAATGCTTGTGTTCAGATTTACAAAAAAAATGTTTGTTTAGTAAAACGGGGCCACAGTACTTAAATGTTTTGAGATAACAATGGAGCTGGTGTGTTGTTCATACCCACAAAAAACTTAGCTCATGAAGGACTGTGACAGAAATAGCCCTTTCTCAAAGGACAGAAATTCATGAAGGTTCAATTTAAAAGCTCCTGCAGATGACAAAATGGTTATTCCTACGGGTAAAAAATGTGACTTAAATTGCATAGGAAACATTAAGACAAAAGGAGAAATGCTGATTGTCAGTATACACATATTAGCTGATTATCAGCATTTTTAGGTCACCTGACCGAAGGTCATGGTGACCTATTGCGACCGTGTTTCGTCCGTCGTCGTGCGTCGTCCGTCGTGCGTTAATTTTTAACATTTTCGACTTCTTCTTGAGAACCATTGGACGGATTACAACCAAAATTGGCAGGGAGTATCCCCATGGGAAGCCGCCTCAGATTTGTACAAATCATGGAGTTATCTCCCTTTGGGGCCCCATAAGGGGCCAAAAAAGGATTAAATAGGGTACATCTTAAAAAATCTTCTTCTCATGAACCGGCAGTTGGATTTGATTCACATTTTGTATTTAGAGTCTTTAGGGCAAGGACAACAAAGTTTGTACAAGAGAAAAAAATCCGTCCAGAAATGGCCGTGCTAGGGATGGGGGATGGGAGGGGGGTAGCGTTATTAGTTAAATTAACATTTTCGACTTCTTATTAAGAACCATTGGACGGATTTCAACCAAACTTGGCAGGAAGCATCCTAATAGGAAGCCCCTTCAGATTTTGTACAAATCATGGACTTATCTCCCTTTGGGGTCCCATAAAGGGCCAAAAAGGGGGTAAATTGGGAACATCTTAAAAAATCTTCTACTCATGAACCGGCTGTTGAATTGGATACACATTTGGAAGTTAAAGTCTTTAGGGCAAGGACTACAAAGTTTGTGCAAGAGAAAAAAATCTGTCAATAAATGGCAGTGCTGCGGATGGGGGATGTGAAGTGTTTGCGTTATTACTTAACTTTGAACATTTTCTACTTCTTTTTGAGAACCATTGGACAGATTTCTACCAGACTTAGCAGGAAGCATCCCAATGGGAAGCCGCTTCAGATTTTTATAAATCATGGAGTTATCTTCCTTTGGGGCCCCAAAAGGGGGTAAATAGGGTACATATTAAGAAATGTTCTATTGTTGGATTGAATTCACATTTGGTATTTGAGTCTTTAAATAAGATTGTACAAGATGAAAAAAGACTCAAGAAATTGTGGTGCTGGGGGGTTGCGCTATTAGTCTAGTTAACTTTTAACATTTTCCTTAACTGTTTCTGCTCATTTGATTCAGGTGACCGATAAGGCCCTCTGGGCCTCTTGTCTTCTTTTGCTTCAATATTTTCTGTGTTTAAAATGCACATTATTCACCTTTCACATCTAATGCTTGTCATCTACAGCTTCTTTCAAATTTGACCAACACAAAATTTTGTTGTTTGAGAAAGGGTTTATTGATCCTAAATTGTCTTAAACAGTTGCTGCATTTTGCCAGTCTAATATTTTCTTATTTGGTAAAAGGTAACAGGTTTATTTACAATGATAGATCTGCTGCATGGTGTGATAGAAAAGTCATTTTCAATATACACCGTCTAACCCCCAAGCACATTTAATTCTGATATGGTAATAATAATTTGTTATTTATCTATAGAGTACATTTTATCAGTGTTGGCATGTATATTTGTAGACCTAAAGGCAATTCTTCTTGTCTTAACCCTTTCACAACAATGGTGTCTATTGATGCGTCTATTTATTGTTAAAGCTTAGGAAATTTTTTGGGGAAAAATGCTGATTACTTGCATTTTCTCATGTTTTCTTAACATTTTCCACCATATAAAAGAGAAGTTTCTTTCTGACATTCGGACCAATCTTATGGTTCCCAATACATTTGAATTTGGACAGGTCCAGTGCTTGTTGCATAGGAAAGGGTTATTTAACATGAACCCTTTCCTACACAAGACCTGGTTTAGTGGCATGTAATAGAAAACACTTGGGAAAACTTTGAGACAAAAGAAGAAAATGCTGGTAACCAGTATTTTCTCCTTTTATCTATATATACTGAGAGGCAAAAGAAAGTATACACTTTTTGTTTTTCAATATCTCTTCCAATTTCCATCATATCGGCTCAAAATTTTGTATTTTTTATTTCTACCCATCAACCAATGATACAGTGCTAATAGATTTTACCTGAAATTACTTGACTAATACTCTTGCTACATATGGGTATGTTCAAAAATAATGAAGCAAGATTTCATTTTTTTGATGAATTTTAGATGTTGAAATAGGACAAAATCTTTGTTTGCATCGTGAAAGAAAATGGTTCAAATTTGATAAATTACTAGGGCCGTGATGATAAGTGCAAATATAAATTCACAACTAAGGCTTTGCTTTAAACTTTTGGTTAAATTTTGTGAAGAAATTGACAGTTTTTGGTACCTTATTGGGGCCAAATAAATCATCCAATCAATGTTTTTTCATTCTTCCAAATAAAAATAGGTAATATTCAAAGCTTGCAATGCCAAAAAACATTGCATAGCTATAAACAAAACTGAAAATTTGAGATTTTTAACTTTTTTTACCTACTTTTTTCATATGTGCACATCTAAAAGTTTTGTTTATGTTTGTCTGGAGTGGAGAAGGATTAAAAAACTCAATGTTTACTAAAATTTATGATATTCCTAAAAGAAAGACAAAGTTTCGTCAGTGTATGTCAAAAGTTGCTTCAGATATTGCTTGTTAAAAATGGTGCATAATATGGAGATATTTCGTACACTTGGGACAATTGATCAAGATAGGAACAATGATTCAAAAATTACATATATAAAAGCAACTATAACACACAAAATTAATATTATTTATACTTGGCATTGAAAAGCCATGTTCCCATTTTCAAATTATCAAACTTGCAGTTGTTCTAGGAAATCTTATAATAAATAACAAGAGCATCATGTTTTTTGAAATTTCAAAAATGTATTCGTCTATCACTAAAGCCGCCAACAGCATATAAGTGTAAATTTGAAAGTATTTACTGATCTTTATCCTTACTATGCTAAAACAATTAAACACAAGGAAATCTTAAATCATTTTTTTTTCAAGAATAATACTTGTAAACCATGTTTGTACACTTGGGACATTTATGTATGGAAAGGCATTAAACACCTAATTTAAAAATAAATGTATTATCCTTTTGTGATTTAAAAATATCTCTGAAAATAATACAGATGGACTCACATACACATGGAATTGTGCTTTTTATTTCACCTTTGAAACATCTGGATGTTTGAATCATATATGAAAATCGACAAAAACAAAGGCACAGATCATCTATGAAATAATTGCCTGACTGACTAATGAGCACATTTGCTTAAAATTTGCTACTTACTAAATAGCACTTACTGTACTACCCCTCTTTTCTTATTTTTCTGACCCTTCTAAACCCCTTCCCTTGCTGTGCAGCCTGGATTGTGTCCAGATTGATGGGAAACCCAGACTACAGGTTCTCTCTCAAATATCACATGATCAAGACTAAATTTCACATTTTTTTCACAAGCCCCTGTTTCCCTTAATAAGATATTCAATCAGCATCCATCAATAGATTTTTAGTAATTAAGTTATTTAACAAGAACTTGTATATACATTTCTAAAAGTAAATACAAAGAAACAATTCTCTGTATGCTAAGCAAAAGGTGTATTGACCAAATACATGTCAATGTTCACAACAAAGGAGGTGCATCTCTGAATTGATTCCTCTGAGCTTGATTCTTTTCCAGGGAAAAGTTCTGATTGTTTGACTATCACAACAATGACTATCATGGACTTGCAGTTGCAGTTACTATAATGTTTGTCAAAATGATCTTGGAATGCTAGGTTAACTTATTAATGCCCCTTTGGAGTGTTAGAGTGGTACACATATATCTTTCATATGTTGCTCTAAAACATAGTTTGTTTTAATAACCAGTAAGAACTGCTCATGTCAGACTTTTCTTACAAGTATCCACAATCTACTAAAACAAAATATTGTTATTATTTTATGACTGAAAATTTCTTTTTGCAACTAAATGAATTCCACTTATACTTACATAGTTATGGATTTTTCATGTGAAGAGGGTTCAGAACATCTACATATTTTATTCTAAACAAAGGTAGTGGTTCTATAGAACCAAACTGTAAATGCAGCTCTTAAATGTAGACATTTTCTTAAATAATGATAATATCAATTATTTTCACAGAAATATGCAATTTTTGGAGCTAAAAAAGAGAATACACAGACAAGTTTTTGTACTGATGACAAATTCTGTTTTTTTTTGTCCCAAGTGTACAACAGTTAATTACCTTTATCAGTTGCATATAAATGCAAAGTGGTTATATATTCTGTTGTAAAATTGATATAATTTTAGGAAGAGAATGTTGTTTTCTTTAATGGACACATTGTTTAGTCAAATATCATTAATTTTAGATACTTCTGGTTTATTTTACCTCTTACCTGAAATATTAGTACAAGATGTTTCAGCAATATTTTTTTTCAAGCAACCAGAAATGACAAATTCAATGTTTCATGTGTAAATTTGTTCATTTCTGTAAATTAGTTAAAAAATGTGTGCCTGAAGCTAATGTAGTAAGAAATTAGAAGCTGTCAATCAAATGTGACAAAATTTCGTACACTTGGGACAACACAAGATCGCATCCTGGACAAAAAGTACAGTCCACTATGGCATTAGGGTATATTACAACTTGTTCTGAGTGACCATATTGTGAATGTAAAAGTATAAAACTTTAAATAAATCATTTCTTGAAAAAAATATCTGAAATTTAAAGCAAAATGTACACTTGGGACAAATTCAGAGTGCATTAGGTATATGACTTATATTTATTGACTGTTACAGATTTTTACACAAAAACTTGGAAAACCTTGAAGAATAAACATATGTCTGCTGAAATGTGCAAGTTGTTCTTGTAAATATTCAATCACATTGTATTACTACACCTTTATTTGTAAACAATGACAAAATTTATGGCATGAAAATGACGAGCACCTCAATGCTTTTAACCTGTATAACAAGAAAACAAGATGTAGACAAACTTCGAAATTCCATTTTTCTGAACCTTAATATATCTGCCTACTTGATAAACAATGATAATTTAGTGGAATCCTTCACCTTAAAGTATAGTGAAGGGTTGAAGTTGAGGCTTAAGTTAAAATGTCACGCAAAAACAGTACACTTGGGACAATTTTGGGGTGTTTTTTCAGGATATCTTTTTACCTAAGTGAGATATCACAACGAAACTTTGCACTCAAGTTTGCCTCATGGAAACACATCTTTTAGACCTAAAAGCAATTTTACAAAACCCCATACTAAAGAGATATATGGATGTTTTACTTTTGCTTCATTATTTTTGAACATACCCATATCGATTTTACAAAATTTGCACGTGCGACTTAGTGTAGCATCAAACATTGCCGTTAATCCGTGTTTGATTTCTTTATTCTTTATCACAACAAATCACAACGTTAAAATTCCTCTAACGCTATAACACAATTTTCGGTGGCAGGTAGAAATCGATCACTATGCCACTTTTTTCCATTAAGACCCATTTTTCTACGACGCAGCATGATAATGAAAGAAACGTTACACTATAATACACTTTATACACTCACTCAAGTGACCAAGGACATTTTGCACAAATTTCATCAAATTCCGTCAATAAATTTTGAAGGAATAATGTCGGATATCTTGTTTGCATCAAGTCCCATTTTGCCATGACACGTCGTAATAAGGAAAAGCAATAACCATGTTCGCATGATCCTAGATGACAAGGCACTTTCTGTCAAAATTTTATCAAAATCCGTTCATAAATGTAGCGTCTGTATCATCGTAAATGATTGCATTAATTAATTGACTACACCCCCCTTTTTCGATGACGCTGTATGCTATGAAAACACATTCGCAACGGAAAGAAAATCGGATAGACGGATAGGCGGAGAAGGCATCATCAATAAACAAACACATTCGGTGGCGATTAAACATCCTATATAATCTATCTGTCGTTTTCTTAGAAAACGTGGAATAACTAGGGCGTATACTTATTTTTGCCTCTCAGTATATTTTATGTGCTATATCATAATGTAAATACTGTCTTATCAACATCTAATTTTGTTGTCTGCAGCAGCTTCCAAATTGCATGACCCCAAAAATTTGGGAAAATGTTAATTTAGGTATAAAACAGTGAATTATTTTGTTTTTGAATTCCTATGTTGTAGGTACCTCAAATATTCAGGAGGCAAAATAATGGCTTTTCAATGTTTGTATATTCAGGTAAACATTGGTGTAAGTGGGCAAATTATAGATGACCAGACCAATGAGCCTATCCCAGGAGCTATAATAGCTGTGGATGGAATAAAACACAACATAACTGCTGATGAACATGGATACTTCTGGAGGCTTCTAACACAGGGAAACTTTGTACTTAGGGTGTTTTCTGAAGGGTAAGCATTGCTTAATCTGTATTTGCCATATTTACAAGACCTTGATTTAAACATATTTATTTTACATAGATTGGGAAACAATTTCGCACAAGTTAGAGTAATCCCTCTCGATTCTACTTCCTAGAAACCGCACCAGTACTCACGCTTAATGTTAATCCGAGTCTTCTCTGATGAAAATTCGCTTTTTGATATTCTGTTGACACTCATTTAATGAGCGTTATCCGAATGTCAAAAAGCGATTTTTGATCAGATATGATTCGGATTAGCTTAATGTGTGGACCGATGAAATATATCCACTACTGGGGATCTAGCTTGTAACATCTTTGTCGCAAGAGCAACTTTACCTTTTGACCATGGATGTACCATGTAGGACTCCAAGACCTTACTTGTTTGTAACTTAAAACTAATACACTGATAGATCACATTATGGAGATTGAGAAGTGCCATGCACAAGAATCATTACTCTGCCATCTTTGCCATCAACTCCGCCATCATTTTTGAATAATTGCCATTTGTTAATTAGTGTATAAAGCTTTATAGCAGGCTCATTTTTTTTGTCTCTTGACAATCATGTAGTGTTCTTAATTTTTTACCTTGCTTTCAAGTGTAATTCCCTTTGGCATATATGTGTAACCGGAATAAGTAAAATTAGGCAGTAAGCTTAACTCTTTCGCTGCCAAATTTTCTTAGAAAACAGATTCCTCAGTGCCAATTAAATTTCAGGAAATTCCAAAAATTATACTCTATATAAAGAAATTACTCTAAAATATTTATTTGTTGTTAGATTGTAATGAAACTTTCAGGAAATTAAGTTTATATGTTATGCTTAATAAATATGCTTTCAAATATGTGATTGTATGACCTTGACCTTGACCGTGACCTTGGCTGACCTTGAAAAATAGAAAAAATGGTGTTTTTATGTAAAAAAAGTTATTTGGTATGGACAAATCTACAAAAAAAATCAGTTTTAAGGAATATCTGTCTAATACATTACCAAACTAATACTTATGAGTAAAACTAAACACTTTTTATACATTTATTACACACCAGGGGCTGCCAGATTATATAAAAATACTGACAAAAATCCTCTGAAATCACTTTGTGTAGACAGTGCACACCTTCAACCAGATAAAAGTACGGTTAAAATTTTGTACAAACATCTAATCAAATGTTTAGAGAAGAAAATCAAAGTAGGAGAATATCTATGATCAAAATAGACGAGACTGGCATGTTTTTCATCATAGGTAGGTAAAGGGTTTTAGCTTAACACATTATGTACAGGTGAGAACAGGTGAGAATAGAATAAAGTACGGTATTTTACGAAATAAACATGAAGAATGTACAAATAGGTCAGTAAAAATTATAAACATACATTTTCTATCAATTTAAACTCCGATCCTGAGTCTGAATCGTTTGCAATCAATGTCAGAACATCATCCACAGTGAGGCGAGCCGCCATTTTGTTGGTCCTCACTGATCTGAGAATTTGTCGTTTAGAAACGGCTTCAAAATCATCGAAAATCCAGAATATAATCTAATTTCCTGGTCGAATGCCGTAAAGTAAATGAGTCAAAAGTTGTAAATAATCGATGCCGTAAAACATGTTAAAAACATGTGTAAAGAAACGTGATCGTCAGGTCGCTGAAAGGCGACATTGGCAGTCTCCTGGTATGTCGCCAAAAGGCGACATTGGCAGCGAAAGAGTTAATGCCTAGGCAATAAGCTATTGCCTAATATATTAGTTATTGCCTAGAAATTATTATTGATATTTGGAATTGTTTGGATAGAGAAATATGTTTACATATATTTTCCATACAGGTATGAACCATTTGTGAGTGAGGCTGTCACTGTTCCTGACGGTAATGGAGTTGAGGTGAAGTTTCGTATGAAGAGAGAAGGCCAAACCACTCCCAGGTGTGTAAATAGGGAACAATTTTATCTAGCAAACCGTGACATAATTTCAGACAAACAAATAGTATTTCCTGGCTGTTGTTATTATCCCCCGCCGAAATTTTTTTTATCCCCCACCGAAAAAAATTTTCGGGGGGGATATTGTTTTTGCCATGTCCGTCCTTCCGTCCGTCCGACATTCGTTTCCGGGCTATTTCTTGAAAACTATAGACCGGATTTCAATGAAACTTGGCACACAGCTTCACTACAAAGAGGACATGCGCATATCGTTGGGGTTACTCGGTTCGACCATTGAATTTAGAGTTACTGCCCCTGACTGTTTAAGCCATATACATACAGAGTGATATTTGTTTCCGCGCTATTTCTTGAAAACTGTAGATCGGATTTCGATGAAACTTGGCACACAGCTTCACTACAAAATGGACATGCACATATTGTTGGGGTTACCCGGTTCGACCATTGAATTCAGAGTTACTGCCCCTGACTGTTTAAGCCATATACATACAGAGTGATATTCGTTTACGCGCTATTTCTTGAAAACTGTAGACCGGATTTCGATGAAACTTGGCACACAGCTTCACTACAAAGAGGACATGCGCATATCGTTGGGGTTACCCGGTTCGACCATTGAATTTAGAGTTACTACCCCTGACTGTTTAAGCCATATACATACAGTGATATTCGTTTCCGCGCTATTTCTTGAAAACTATACACCGGATTTCAAGGAAACGTGGCACTCAGCTTTACTACAATGAGGACATGCGCATATCGTCGGGGTTACCTGGTTCGACTGCCGAATTTAGAGTTACTGCCCCTGACTGTTTAAGCCATATACATACAGTGATATTCGTTTCCGCGCTATTTCTTGAAAACTATACACCGGATTTCAATGAAACTTGGCACACAGCTTTACTACAATGAGGACATGCGCATATCGTCGGGGTTACCCGGTTCGACCGTCAAATTTAGTGTTACTGCCCCTTACTGTTTAAGCCATATACATACAGAGTGATATTCGTTCTGTTGAAGCCATATACATACAGAGTGATATTCGTTTAGTTGAAGCCATATACATACAGAGTTGTATTCGTTTCCGCGCTACTTTATTGACAATGAAAATATGTTCGGCGGGGGATATCAATTCAACGAATTTGCTTGTAAAATCTTGTAACTACGGCTTGAATCAAGCCGTAGTTAGGAGATTGTATAACAACACCGACGGTTTATCAAAACATAAAAGCACAAAATTTGTTGCCATTGATTGTCAGTGATGATCATCTGAGTTACAGATAAGAGAGAGAAAGCGCTGGCTTTTCAAAGTTTATGCAATATTTCATTTATTGTTCATCAAACCCTATGTTGTGGGTAATCATTAGAATTGTCTCCTTGAGACGATTCAAATGATTACCAACAACATGGGATTTGGATTTGAAATAACAAATTTAGAATAGTTTCCACCCTTCTTATCTGTTACTCTGAATCATTCATATGAAAGTCAATGGACAACTTTTTTTGCATTGGTGGATCCAGGATTTCTGCAATGGGGGTTCGAAGATACAAATAGGGGGGTACGTTTTTTATATTATTGTCCAATTTGGATTAATTTCTGCATGGAAATGAAATAATCAGGCTACAGAGGGGGGGGGGTTCGTTTGAACCCCCGGACCCCCTCTCGATCCGCCACTGGTTTGGAGAGTGTTTCTGTTCTATGACCGTAAGATATGCCCTTTTGTTTATGGACTATCTTGCCCATAGACCAATGTTAGATGTCAACTCTGTTTTAAAAAACTCCTTTATCCTTTAAGTCTTGAATCTTCATAAAAAGCAAAAAGCTGCTATGTCAAAACTTTGTCAAAGGATGATTTTAACACAAACTCTCTATATCCCCAAATACTCATGGAAGGTATCACAATATAAAAATATCACAAACGGGGTGATTAGCAATTCTGCTGCCTGTCTCTTCCCCAAATAAGATTTGGTTTTGATGTGCCTAATAGAATTGGCTAAGGAAATCATTGAGGGAAAAGAAGAAAATGCTGATATACAGTATTTGCTCCTTTTGCCTCAATGTTTTCTATGCTATATTGTTCACTAATCCAAATTTTATAAACATCCATTTTGTTGTCTGCTGCACCTTTCAAATAGGTCCACCCTAATATTTCGTCATTTTGGAAAGCATTAAACTTTATGCTGGTTGTAGTTACAGGTTTGATTAACAGTTTTTATGCTCCCCGAAGGGAGAGCATATAGTCGCCGCTCTGTCTGTCCGTCCGTCATTCCGTCCGTCCGTCCGTCCGTCGGAAGTGATTTCTCCATAATTCTTAGGCCAAATCAAATGAAACTTACCATGTGAACTCCCTATGACATAATGCCGATGTACTTTTCCCAGTTTTTGGATTTGAGGTCTCGTCATGGGAAAAGGGGACTTAAGGTAAAATACAGTTTTGTCTCTAATTTCTCCTAGTCTAATGGTCAGAACTTTCATATTTTAGTAGTAAATCAGATGCCCTTGACAATAAACCTTGTGAAATTTGGGTATAAAAATTATGTCATGGAAAAAGGGGGCTTAACATTTGTTAGCTTTATATTAGCTCTGCATGGCATACATTTATTGTGACAATGCCTTATTCGGGGAGCATTGTCCGTCTCTGACTGCTCTTGTTTGATTTATTTAACAATAATGCATGACATTTTCAGTACTACCCCTGTACCCCTCTACAACTTGGACACCCTAGTTAACCAAATCAACATGTTACAAGACCCAGCTCATAGACAAGACCTACAACTTGTTGAGCCAAGAGAGTAAAACCTGATTTATGTCCTCCTTTTAATATGTTAACTTTGTCATATTTTGGTACATTTTCAGTACTACCCCTGTACCACTCTACAACTTGGACACCCTAGTTAACCAAATCAACATGTTACAAGACCCAGCTCATAGACAAAACCTACAACTTGTTGAGCCAAGAGAGTATAAACATCATGATCAAGATCAGTTAGAAGAATTTCTACACCTCTACAATGATCAGTACCCACATATTACAAGACTTTACGATATTGGGACGTCGGTTCAGGACAGAAAACTTTGGGTGATGGAAATATCAGATAATCCTGGAAAACATGAGCCAGGTAAGATTACTCTTTGTTGGATAATCTCACACTCCTACTCAAATTAAATGAATGTGTCCTTTTCTGTGGTATACCATGATATCTTATACCTTATATGGTAATGGTGTCTCATTCAATCAATTGATTGCCACAGATGGACAATTCAGCTATATTTAATAACTAGCTTTTTTGTTTGCTTGTTTGTTTGTTTGTATACTGGTGCAAAAAAATCATGGAGTACATATTAGATAGGCCAGTATCTGCAATAATTGAAATGTCATTGACTGGGGCATGATGACTCATTCAATCAATCTTAAGAATTATAGAGATAATCTCAGTACTGTGTGGGTATATCTGTCCTTGAATTTGTCTTCACAACTCCTTGTAAATCTTACTGGATTAATACTTGTGACAGTGTGTCTATTATTTTTTTGTTGAGCATGTACTTATATATGTTTGAAAATCATTTTAGCTCCTAAATCATCTAGTCTGGAATAAAAAAAGCATTTTTGTTGAAAAGTGCTCTATAAGTTGTATTTGCAGAGGGATTTAAAGCTTTTGTTTGATAACATATTCATATGTTTTCTCGCAGGAGAGCCAGAATTCAAGTATATCGCTAACATGCATGGTAATGAAGTTGTTGGACATGAACTGTTGCTTAATTTGATACAAACATTATGTGAAAAGTGTTTATTTATTCATCGATTATTTGTCATTATAGGAGAGCCAGAATTCAAATATATTGCCAACATGCATGGTAATGAAGTTGTTGGATGTGAATTGTTGCTGAATTTGATCCAAACATTGTGTGAAAACTACATGATCATTGAGTAAAGATTTTGTGCACATTTTAGCTCAGAAAATATTGAGGCAAAAGTAGAAAATGCTGGTCATCAGCATTTTTCTTCATTTGTCTCAATGTTTTCCCAGCATTTTGGATATAATAAGGGACCTTAAAACTAGGTTTTGATTAGTAAAGTGTTTTATTCAACCATTACTTGTCATTTTAGGAGAGCCAGAATTCAAATATATCGCTAACATGCATGGTAATGAGGTTGTTGGGCGTGAAGTGTTGCTGAATTTAATACAAACATTGTGCGAAAACTACATAAATATTGAGTAGATCTAAAGAATTTGTGCTCATTTTAGCCCAGAAAATATTGAGGCAAAAGTAGAAAATGATGGTCATCAGCATTTTCTTCTTTTGTCTCAATGTTTTCCCAAGCATTTTGTATAAGGGACCTCAAAACTAGGTTTTGTTTGGTAAAGTATTAATTTATTCATCCATTATTTGTGATTACAGGAGAGCCAGAATTTAAATATATAGCCAACATGCATGGTAATGAGGTTGTTGGGCGTGAAGTGTTGCTGAATTTGATCCAAACATTGTGTGAAAACTACATGAAAAATCCTGTCATTACACTGATGGTCAACTTTACAAGGATACATATCATGCCTACTATGAACCCTGATGGTTACGCCATTTCTAAAGAAGGTAAATGTTTGTTTAGCCCTTTTTCAAAATTAAAAATTTGTCCATCTGAAAAGCATTTTGAATGAGCATTTTCTTCTTTTCTTTGAGTTATGTTATGATGTTTGGAAAAGGATTAAGGTTGTAAGTACTCATACAAACTACATAAAAAATCTGTAAACTTTTGAAGATAAAGAATCCTTAAAAATGTGATCCGCAACACTAAAAGGGATCTTGTGTTAAGTCCATAAAACCATATTCCGAGAAACGGTCTAGACTCGGCAAAGATCAACCACATGTTGTATTTGGTATATTCAAATTTTGTTAGATAGAGAAAACATTCTAGATTGAAAAAAAATTACCTTAGGTTTTCCAAAGCCTTTATTTTGTTGGGCGTCCAAAATCGTCAATGTGTGGGAAAGGGCTAAAATTGTCAACTGCAACATCTTTGAATTTGAACCAGTCTGAAAATGTGCCATCTGATAATGGGTTAACTTTTACAATTACAGGGGATATTATGGGCACCATGGGACGAGAGAACTCACATGGTATAGACCTTAACCGAAACTTTCCGGACTTGTTCGAGAAAACCAAAATAAACAGTAAACAAGAAAAAGAGACGCAGGAAGTCATTGACTGGCTTCACGAATATCCCTTTGTATTGTCTGCGAACCTACATGGTGGGTCACTCGTTGCAAACTATCCATACGATGATGGAAAAGGAACAGGCACATATAGTAAATGTCCGGATGATAAAACCTTTGTCAAACTGGCGGAGTCCTATTCATTGGTAGGTGTTTTGTTTTTAAATGCTGTTCATTTTTGCATTATCTTTCCTGTCTATCGTCATAAAGATGCAATTAAAACATGTTCCCACAAAATAGAGATTGGAAATGGAATGACAATTTAAAATGCTTTCACCCCCCTCATATCTGTCGCTCTGATAAAATTGATACTTTTCAGGCTTGAAATAATGATATTATTTTATTCTTTGTTGAATATGATGCATCACATGTATGTCGATACCAGCATATTATTGGTGTTTTAGCAAAACCTGATAACTCCAGCTTTACACAAGCTGGATTTACAAGACTTTGCAAGAACACAGACAATATTTGATTCTTTTTAGGCCCATTCTACTATGCATGCAGGCAGACCATGTCCAAACATCAGCAATGACTATTTCACAGAGGGCATCACAAATGGAGCACACTGGTACAGTGTAGCAGGTATGCAATCATTTTTATTCAGGAATTTATAGATTTTATATGCTTGAAATTTGAAGGTCCTGAATGTATTTCTGATTTTGGTGTTTCAAAATAGCAGGTGACAATTTCAAGTGAATGAAGTTTTACATTTTTTCCACTTTTAGAGTGAAAAACATTGTTGGAAATGAAAAATTGCTTGTCACAAGCATTTTCTTCATTTTCCATGATGTTTTCCAAAGCCTCTATCTTGTAGGGCATTGCATGGCATCACTTTGCCGGAATGGGTTAAACCTCATTTCCTATCTAAAAGAAATAGCATGCTTCACTGTATATTGATTATTTTTTTAACCATTTAATCAATATGTCTTCTCACCTGATGATTGCAGGAGGCATGCAGGACTATAACTATGTCCACACCAACTGTTTTGAGATCACTCTAGAGCTAGGATGTGTAAAATATCCAAAAGGTAGTGAGTTACAGAAGTTTTGGAATGCCAATAAATATTCACTGCTTGTTTATATGGGACAGGTAAGTTATCTCCCATTGGAATTACAAAATTTAAAATGTAAGATGGTAAAATATTTTTATTCAAAAATGTCTACAAGATGTCCAACTTTCATACAGATCTATATACTAGAGGTGTGTGTATCAATAACAGTCCAGGAACCATAATTAGTCCCCTACCGGCGAAGCCGAAGGGGACTTCAGGTTTGCACTCTGTCAGTCAGTCTGTCTGTCCGTCTGTCTGCCCATCAGTCCGGTGAATTAGTTTTCCAGACTTTTTTTCTAAACAGGGGTAGCTATTGAGCTGATTTTTGGTCTGTAGACCCGCATTGATGAGTTACAGAACAAGTTTTAGTTTCGTTCCGGTCCAATGATTTTTGAGGAAGATATGGATGCTGGATTTAGAAAATTTATGGGAAATAACAGTTTTCCAGACTTTTTGTCTCAATGCTGGCAGCTATTGAGATGATTTTTGGTATGTAGACCCGCATTGATGAGTTACAGAACAAGTTTGAGTTTTGTTCCGCTCCAGTGATTTTTGGGGAAGATATGGATGCTGGACTTAGAAAATTACTGGGAAATTACAGTTTTCCAGACTTTTTTTCTTAATTCTGGCAGCTATTGAGCTGATTTTTGGTATATGAACACATATTGATGAGATACAGAACGAGTTTGAATTTCGTTCTGCTCCAGTGATTTTTGGGGAAGATACAGATGCTGGACTTAGAAAATTTCTGGGAAATCACAGTTTTCCAGACTTTTTTCTAAACGCTTGCAGCTATGGAGCTGATTTTTGGTATGTAGACCCGCATTGATAAGTTAAAGAACAAGGTCGATTTTCATTCCGGTCCAGTGATTTTTTAGGAAGATACGGATGCTGGACTTTGAAATTTTTTGGGCTTCTTTTTCTAAACACATATGTAAAGCCGGTAGGGGACTTGGTATTGTTTTGCAATACTTCAGAATGCTTGTTCAAAATCTTTAGTATGTATGTTGTGGTTGTGGTACTCTTATTACCCATTTTCAATGCCATATTTTGCTCTTGCTTTTTGTTTTGCTTCAATTATATTCAGTTCTAGCATAATATAGTAGAATGAATATATAAGTGATTTCTATACATTTCAGGTGCACAAGGGTGTAAGAGGTTTTATCCTGGACAAGACAACAAATGCTCCATTAGTGAATGCTAGTATTGATGTAGAAGGGATTGACCATACTATAACATCAGTAGATGATGGGGATTACTGGAGATTGTTGGCCCCGGGGACTTACACCATTACTGCCGCACTGCCTGGGTATGTTATATATTTGTACTGTGTGTAGTTATACATAGAAAAATTGATGATATTCAAACTTAACATGAAAACTCTACTGAAAACTTTTGCATCATTTTTGGGACATGTATGACATGTTTCAATATGCTCACAACATGTTTATGTATGAAAAATATCTAACAATGTTGGAAGAATGGCTGAATGCTGAGCTTGATGTAGACAATTGACCAAACGCCGACTCCCAGTCTAAAAAATCGATTAGCCAATGAAAGACCAGGAAATAGGTCACGACCGGGTCACGACCTCGGCGTAAAATAAACAAACCACGCTTCTAGGACAGCGATCGTTTTTTGACAGATATCAATATTATGCATTTATAAAGCAAAGAAAGTAATATACTGTTATTTGTGTGGACATATTGTTTATTATGTTGTAAATTCGACGAGGGAAAATTGTGAAGCGATTCCGATGGTGCATTTGTAACCAGACTGTCGTTAAACGGATCGTACTCAAGGTGTTTCGTTCGGAGATTTCGGGGAAAAGTTCGAAAAATGCATCAGAATCGGATGGATTTAAACATACGGACGCCCTCATGACATGCTAAATGTGAAAACTGTACAGGGGAATCAGATTGCTGTTTGTTTGCACGAAGGTGAGCAGAATTATCGTCGACTAATTTACCCCCCCCCCCCCCCCACCCCCACCCCCGGCCAGTGTCGGTTCAAGTTCGGCTCCCGTCAGTCCCCTCAAGTAGATTTGTCTAGATATGTGTGAAAACTACTAATTTACATCTAAATATTTTGTTGTGAAACTAGAAATGGTAACCATTTCCCAAAATGGGCAGTTTTGGACTGATCAATACAATGGGCTAAAATTTAACTGCTTATCTTACCTATGTCAATTGATGAATCATTGATGCTATGCAACATCTCGTAACTATAGCCTCGATCAAGATGTAGTTTGATCAAGATGTAGTTACGAATTTTTAGAATTACACGGATGAAATAGCAAAATGAAAATGATGTCACGATTAACTGATTCCTATTTGAAACCAGTTGTGGACAACAAATATTTATTGTCAAAAGTATTAAATCTACATGTCATGCATGATAATATTAAGGAAATGAGAGAAATTGCTGTTATTCAGCAAATTCTTTTTTCTTTATGTTTTCAGAAGTTGCATGGCAATTCGTCAAATAACAAAATGCCGAAAAGTGTTGAGTTTCGTTTAGTATAGCAAATCTTCGAAATATTGTTTGAAAAGGAAATTTATCGTAAAATTCAATTCATCAGAAAAACAGGACACTTATTCTCAGCCAAATATTCTTCACCGGAGTTAAACCTTTCCCAAACAAGATTATATTTTGATGTCCATAATAGAAAAAGCAGGGGAAAACATTGTGACAAGACAAGAAATCCTTATTATAACTTGCGTTTTATCATTTTTCATTACTATCTGTGCTCTGCCACACCTTAATTTCGTCTTCAATCATCAACATCATCTTTTTGTTTTCCGACTTAAGCTTTAGCTTTCAAGTCAGAACCATCTAAAACGTTGCTGTTTGGGAAAGCGTTACAAGGAGTTTTTACAAAAGGTTTTCTTTCTTTCTACCTTCAGCATTTCCCAGAGGGCAGTCCAATAGACAATTATTACCCTGTTCCAGATCCAATTCCAGCAGATTTGACAAGAGAATTTTGCTAAAAGGCCTCCTGCGAAGAAACCAGCCCGATCAGAGTCGACAAAATAAAAGATGCTTTGGCTTGAAGAAATTGCAAGGTACATACTAGGACAAAACCCAGTCACATGTATACACACAAATTTTTATCATTTGTTCACATGTTTTCAAGGAAAAAAAACCAACAAAATATGAAGCTATACACTTTTTATTCTTTTGCTCAGACACTACAGACAGCTATGTTGTGTCTTAGCAATGGACTGCTTTTTGGTTAATCTCGTATGTAAATAATTAACAAATTTCAAAGAAGCCATGTACTAAGGTAGTCAATCCAAATGAGATTTTAGCGACATCAAATTATTCGGACTGTGTCATAAACATTCGGCGGTGGAACAATATACACAGCCGGATCTTTACGGCACCCAAATAGATTGGGATACATAAAAAAATTTAACGATGTCATGAAAAATTATGACCTTGCATGAATCTCATTTGGGATGGACTACCTTAACATAACTAAATCATTATAGGGATGTAAAGATTTTTGACTGTTCAGATTTAAAAGCTGATGCAGAGAACAAAACGCATTAAGGTAGTCCACCCATAATGTGATTCGCGCAAAGTCTGAATTATTCGGGTGCGCTCGAAAGCATTTGGCAGTTGAAACTTTCCACGGCCAAATGTTTAAGATATTGCACGAATAGGTTCGGACACAAAAAGACAACACTCGAAAAAAGCTGATGTTTTATGAATCTCAAAATGGCCGCATTACGGATATTCTACCTTAAAACACAGACAATGTCCAGGCAAAAGTAGAAAATGTGGGTTATAAACTTATAAGCATTTTTTTCTTTTCTCTCAATGTTTCCCGAAAACGATTTTTATAAGGGATCTCAAAACCATGTCTTGTTTCAGAAAGGCTAACTTAAAAAAATAAGTAAACAATATCATGGTTTCCCAACATTTAAATGCTAATTATCAGCATAATTTTCTTTTGTCCCAATGTTTTATGAAGCCTTTTAAAAATGGAATGCCTACAAGAATGAATGACATCAAGAATTTGTATAAAATAATTTGTGTACTTTCAGCTGTATCACTACAAGAATTTCTGGTCCTGATGTCTAAAACAGCATATGAAAGGAGAAATTGGCTCAACAAAAACTGGGATAATAAGGATGCCAGGAGTACAGATAAAGAACAGTCTGAACAGAATGGTGCCAACAGAAGAAAATCCGCATAGTGTCTATGTTGTCTGTTTGTTACTGTCAAAACCTACATGTATTAAAAATGCAAAAAAATATTGCTTGTTTTGTATATTGAATTAGTTGCAACAGTATTGTGAATAAAAAGTTTCATTTCCAACAAAACCTCTTCCTGTTCAAGCCTCAGGGTACCAGGTTTTGCAATTACCATTGTTGAAACAGGTTCTGGTTTGATCCTTGACCCCTTTGGTTTATCTCACTGTTGTGTAGGACTTTGTGCATGAGTTGTTTTCTGTGACAGGACTTTGTGGGTCAAGTGAATTAAACCTTTCTCAAAAATTAAAATTTCAGACTGGTTCAATTTGAAAATTTTTGCATATGACAATATATTTATAATCAATAAAAGTAAAATGCATTAAGACAAATGGAGAAATTGCTGGTTACCAAAATTTTCTTTTGCCTCATTGTTTTCCTAGATATTTTCTATTTGGACAATAAAAACATTTGTACCAGTTACCCTACCCCTTCACCCCCAACCCGGCCAAAAGATAGTGCTGTGAAGATGAATGGGCTGTACTTTTTAACCATTTCCCAAACATGACCAACAATACAACTTGATTGGGAAAAATATGCTGATGAAGAAACTGTTGATAATGAGCAACTTATCATACTGGCACCTGACTGGCACATCCAAAAGTTTTGCTTTTGAGGAAAGGGTTTTCTTCTTTTGTCTAAATGTTTTCACAAATCTTGTTAAGAGTGTCAAAAGGCGTCATTGTTTGGGGAAGAATTAAATGACATGCTTAGTTTATAATATGATAGGACGTTTACGCTTCACTGATTCCTTACACAAATACGTGTAGAGTCTACATAATGTAGGAAGAAGATATTGATGTCCGAATTTCTTTACTGCCGAACAAGTGTACACTTGCAAAACAAATGTATGCGTGCTAAACGTCCGTTGGGACGAGGCTCAGGGAAAATTTTCATTTATTTGAAATCAAAAATAACAACCCTTGCACTCAAAGAAAGCTTCTTGAACAGCTTTCTTTTGTGTGTCAACCAACTTTGTGTTGATCTGCATTCCGTATCTTGCTTCAACAAACACTTGCCTTTATAGCGATGTTGTAGTTATTTTTTCTTCGAAATTTAACCCCATCAACGTAGCTTTCTTTAGCAAACTTTCTGCCCTATCGGCGTTGTTTAAGCGTCCTCGATATTAGCACAAATAGCTGACATGTACCGATACCGGCCGGTAATCCTTCAGTTTGTTTACATCCGCCATGTGTAGTTTTGTACTAGATTCCGAGTCGGTACGTCACGTGATATTGGGGGCGGAGCGATCTATCGATTGGCGTTTGGTCAATTATCAATGGTTGGCACCAAGTTAAATATTTTAATGCCCTCTCATTCATCGGTTTTACCCATTCTGTCTGTTTCTCTGTATGTTAAGATTGTTTTCATTATGACAAGACCTTACCTGTGATGTCTAGTGTATTGTTAGGTAAAAAATAAAGGTGATTCTCTGATACAATTCTATGGGTACCCTAAATATAGGCTTTCATGAACAAAAAAAGAAATATTGCATCTTAAAAAGCCATTAGCCCCCCCCCCCCCTGTATCTGTAGCCTGTAGCACTGAGGGTCATTGTAGTTTTACAAACACTTCTATTCTGTTTTACAGGTATCTATCTCAATCAGTAGTAGTCCATGTTAGTGACAATGCTGCCACTGAAGTCAACTTTACACTCGTACGATCACCAACTCAGGAATGGTCAAAAGGCTTCGACTTCGGCATTAAAGAAAACATGGAGAAATCCTACATATCTAACTCGGCCATGCAGACAGAATTGACCAAGTTACAGAGCATGAATGCTGATGTCATGCAATATGAAGTGATGCAGACGACAGATGAAGGGTCATCAGTAGCCATCGTCCATCTGTCCAAGTCACTGACCAGTCATGGTCAAGATAAGCCTCATGTACTTCTAATTGGGGCCCTCCACGGGGATGACCCGGTATCAGGGGAAATGTTGATTAGATTTATACGGCATGTACTCCAGGGTGAGAATTTTTATGAATCTTTGTTAGGTTTTTTGGTCAAAAATGCATTTTTTGGATAGAATTGCAAGATTTTTTTTTAAAGAAAATGAAAAGTGTATTGATGTGTGGTCATATTGAAAAAATTAGGTTAAAATTCCTTGACAAACAGACAAAATTTACCATTTTCTGTTACAAAAACATGTAGAAAAAAGAAGAAAATGCTGGAAATCAGCATTTTCTTCTTTTTTTCTACATTTTTTGAATCTCAGTCCTTGATGTATTGCGACAAAAAGTTTTTGAATAAGATCACGAAGACTCATAAAATGATAAGTAAAGCCCCCTTAAAAGAAATTCTACCAATCCAACTGGACCATGAAATGATAAGTCTGATCATTCAAACACAAGTAATGCTCCCCTTAATAGAAATCCCTACACCTTCATGCAATATGAAGTGATGCAGACAACAGATGAAGGGTCATCAGTAGCCATTGTCCATCTGTCCAAGTCACTGACCAGTCATGGTCAAGATAAGCCTCATGTACTTCTAATTGGGGCCCTCCATGGGGATGACCCGGTATCGGGGGAAATGTTGATTAGATTTATACGACATGTACTACAGGGTGAGGATTTTTATGATTCTTTGTTGGGAATTTTATTGAGAATCAAATTTTTGGTTAATAATTGAGGTCATTTAGTTCTGGTTATTTTCCAAAGAGACAATTGAAGTGAAAATATTTTGATTGGTTTGTGGTTTTGTAAGTCATTTATGTAAAAAAGCCAATAAAAATTGCTTAACACTTTCCCAAACGACCAGTCTGTGGGGTTGTCCAATTTAAAAGCTGTTGCAGACAACAAATTAGATGTTAATCAGTTCAAATTTTGACATAGAAGATATTGAGGAAAAAGGAGAAAATGCTCATTTTCAGCATTTTCTTCCTTTGCCTTAAAGTTTTCACAAGCCTTTTCTTTCAGGGATTTCAAAACCAGGTCTTGTTTGGGAAAGGGTTAAATGTATAGTTAAAATATTTAGGAAAAGAGGAAAATGCTGGAAATCAGTAAGTTATAATTATGTTTCAGGTAATTTAGAAGAAAACAGTGATATAGTTTCCTTGCTAGAACAAGTCCATTTACATATCATACCTCAACTTGACCCTGACATTCACGTTTTCTCCCAAGTTTTTGTTATGAGTTCAAGTTGTGATTATATTTCACAGGTAATTTAGAAGAGAACAGTGGTATAGTTTCCTTGCTAGATCAAGTCCATTTACATATCATACCCCAACTGGACCCTGATGGGGTCAGTAGGGCCGTGCAGGGAGATTGCTCAGGGGAGAAAAGCAAGGGAACTTCAGAGTTTCATGGACTATCATTACAGGTAAGGCTTAACAACCTTAACCTTTTCCCAAACAGCGAAATTTTGGACTGGTCCAAATTCAAAGATGTTGAAGAAGTGAATGATAATGTTCCCCTATGTTTCTTTCTGTATGTAAAACATTGTGGGAAATGAAGAAATTGCTTTTTATAAGCAATTTCTTCATTATCCACAATGTTTTCCAAAGCACATATTTTGTAGGGCATCAAAAAGCATGTTTGTATAGTAATGGGTTAAAGATAAAAAAATCCCTATTTACACCATGGTTTCCTTGCTAGAACAAGTCCATTTACATATCATACCCCAACTGGACCCTAATGGGGTCACTAGGGCTGTGCAGGGAGATTGCTCAGGGGAGAAAAGCAAGGGAACTTCAGAGTTTCATGGACTATCATTACAGGTAGGAGTCAAACAACCGTAAGCCTTTCAAAACAGCGGAAATTTGGGATGTAAAAGTTGGAAGCTGCAGCAGACAATAAGATTGGTGTCAATAAAGAAAAGATGAGTGCAGATAACAATACAGAAAATATTGAGGCAAAAGGAGAAAATGCTGATTATCAGCATTTTCTTCTTTTGACTCAATGTATTCCCAAGCCAGATCTTGTTTGGAAAAGGGTCAACCATTTCACAAACAAGACCTGGTTTTCTAAAGGCGTCTTAAAATATATAGGCAAAGGAAGAAAATGCTGAGACCCAGTATTTTTAGCTCACCTGAGCACGAAGTGCTCAAGGTGAGCTATTGTGGTCGCTTTTTGTCTGTCAGCGTCCGTCTGTCCGTCCGTCCGTCTGTCTGTCCGTCTGTTCACATTTTGTTGTTACCACTCTAGCACCTACAAATATTGACCAATCTTAACTAAACTTGGTCAAAACATGTATGACCATAAGTTTCGGATGAGTTCGATTTTGAGTCAGATCGGATCAGGAAGTCCGGAGTTATGCGCCCTTGAATATCAAAAATAGCTAGTTTTGACTTTGTTACCACTCTAGCATCTACAAATATTGACCAATCTTAACCAAACTTGGTCAAAACATGTATGACCATAAGTTCTTGGATGAGTTCGATTTTGGGTCAGATTGGATCAGGAAGTCCGGAGTTATGCACCCTTGAATATCAAAAATAGCTAGTTGTCGAGCCCGCTTGCGGTGAGCTCGACATAGTTGTCACAATGGCGGTTCGGTGTATGTGCGTTAGTGCGTTAGTGCGTGCGTCCGTCCGGATGGAGCTTGTCCGGGCCATAACTTCACCATGGATGGAGGGATTCAGAAATAACTTGGCACAAATGTCAAGCTCAGTAAGGCGGAGTGTCGCGTGCAAGAACCAGATTCCAAGCTCAAAGGTCAAGGTCAAACTTGGAGGTCAAATGTCAAAAATCAGAAGATTTTTGCTTGTCCGGGCCATAACTTCACCATGGATGGAGGGATTCAGAAATAACTTGGCACAAATGTCAAGCTCAGTAAGGCAGAGTGTCGCGTGCAAGAACCAGATTCCAAGCTCAAAGGTCAAGGTCAAACTTGGAGGTCAAATGTCAAAAATGAGATGATTTTTGCTTGTCCGGGCCATAACTTCACCATGGATGGAGGGATTCAGAAATAACTTGGCACAAATGTCAAGCTCAGTAAGGCGGAGTGTCGCGTGCAAGAACCAGATTCCAAGCTCAAAGGTCAAGGTCAAACTTGGAGGTCAAATGTCAAAAATGAGATGATTTTTGCTTGTCCGGGCCATAACTTCACCATGGATGGAGGGATTCAGAAATAACTTGGCACAAATGTCAAGCTCAGTAAGGCGGAGTGTCGCGTGCAAGAACCAGATTCCAAGCTCAAAGGTCAAGGTCAAACTTGGAGGTCAAATGTCAAAAATGAGATGATTTTTGCTTGTCCGGGCCATAACTTCACCATGGATGGAGGGATTCAGAAATAACTTGGCACAAATGTCAAGCTCAGTAAGGCGGAGTGTCGCGTGCAAAAACCAGATTCCAAGCTCAAAGGTCAAGGTCAAACTTGGAGGTCAAATGTCAAAAATGAGATGATTTTTGCTTGTCCGGGCCATAACTTCACCATGGATGGAGGGATTCAGAAATAACTTGGCACAAATGTCAAGCTCAGTAAGATGGAGTGTCGCGTGCAAGAACCAGATTCCAAGATGAAAGGTCAAGGTCAAACTTTGAGGTCAAATGTAAAAAATGAGTTGATTTTTGCTTGTCCGGGCCATTCCTTAACTTGGCACAAATGTCAAGCTCAGTAAGGCGGAGTGTCGCTAAGTATTTTCTGAATCTAGAATGTTTTCTCTACCTTACAATATTTTCGTTTTCCAAATACGACATCGGATGGACTTCTGCTTGGTCTGGTATATTTCTCGGAATTTGGTTTTATGGACTTAGCATAACGTCCCTTTTAGCGTGACGGGTCACATATGTATACTCAAATTAATCCATTCTGGTATCTCGTTATAAATACATAGACATGTAATATTTTGTGAACAATAAACTGTCTCACCATGATCCCCATCATTCCAACTTATTTTGTCCCCACTTTTACAACGCCATTGTAATGACAGCTGTAGACATAGGTATGGTCTTCTTTCTTCAAAATGAGCGGGCTCGACATGTTGCCCTTCGGCATCTAGTTTTGACTTTGTTACCACTCTAGCATCTACAAATATTGACCAATCTTAACCAAACTTGGTCAAAACATGTATGACAATAAGTTCTTGGATGAGTTTAATTTTGGGTCAGATCGGATCAGGAAGTCCGGAGTTATGCGCCCTTGAATATCAAAAATCACTAGTTTTGACATTGTTACCACTCTAGCATCTACAGATATTGACCAATCTTGACCAAACTTGGTCAAGACATGTATGACAATAAGCTCTTGGACGAGTTTGATTTTGGGTCAGATCAGATCAGGAAGTCCGGAGTTATGCGCCCTTGGATATCAAAAATAGCTAGTTTCGACTTTGTTACCACTCTAGCATCTACAAATATTGATCAATCAAGACAAAACTTGGCTAGAATGTTGGTAACCATGCAATAATGAATGAGTTGGATTTTCAGTGTCATCGAAGAAGGAAGTCTGGAGTTATGTGTCCTTGAATTTGACAAATTTGCCGTTTTCGACTTTGTTTACACTTTAGCATCTACATTTATTGAACAATCAAGATAAAAAATGTCAACAATGTTGCTAACTATAAGCTGCTGAATGAATTAAATTTTCAGCTTGATCGGACCAGAAAAAACAGAGTTATTGGCCCTTGAATTTCACAAAATTGTCATTTTCAACTTTATTTTCACTTCAAAAAACACAAATATTGACCAATCAAGACTTAACTTGGTCACAATGTTGGTGACCATGAGATCTTATATGATTTTCATTTTTCATATTGATCGGACTAAAAAAGCCAGAGTTGTGTGCCCTTGATGGTGACAATATTGCTAATTTCGTTTTTAATTTCACTCAAACAGCAATAAATATTGACCAATCAAAAAAACAACTAGGACATAAGGTTGGTGTATTAAGGTCTTAGAGATACCCTGCCAGTAATACCCGAAAGGGGAGTTGGGCAGTATATATAGATAGATAGATAGATAGAGAATATCTTTATCAGAACAGAGTTATGTGCCCTGGATTATGACAAAATTGATGTTTTTTATCGACTTGGTTTTCACTTTAACAGCCACAAATATTGATAATTAAAGATTAAGAATGCTGTTTTCAGCTGGATCATAATCTCGCATCTTAAGTTTTGTGTTCTTGTCTTAGAGATACCTAGGTCATGTAAAAGATGGGTCTTGTTCTGCATGGAGAAAGTTTCAAACTTCTATCAGGTGAGCGATCCAGGGCAATCTTGGCCCTCTTGTCTCCTTTTGCCTCCACATTTTCATATCTAGATCTATACAGTCGAAACTCATGTCGAACTCGGATGAGTCGATTTTCCGGATAAGTCGAAGTGTTTTCAAAGTCTCGACTTTGTCCCTTCTTTATTTCATATAAATTTCGATGTTTGTGTCGAGTTGGGAAAATTGTCAATTTCGGATGAGTCGAATTTTTTTGCCGTTCGGTAGACAAATTTCAGATTAAAATTACCTGTTCAGGTCATTAATTGATTAGCATAGTCACTTTTTCTAGGCTGTCAAACCCTAATTAACACAATCTCGAACTATAGGGATTAAAATCTTGATCGAAAGGTGTGAAAACTGGGTGAAAACCGGATGATAGCAATCTGCTGTCGGTTCACCGTAAGATTACACAACCCGTGAAAAATACACACGAAGGAAAATCTATGTGCAGACGACGCTTGTTACTCTAATTTTGTCAACGGCAGTAATAGTTATCAGCCCCCGTTTTAATTTTATTCGAAATAATTCATCATGGTATAATAATTACATGTACACGGGTATATACGACCCCTCCTCCCAAGAGTTATTCATATCGTCGTATTACCCCGAATTCTGCCGAAGACTTCCGTGAAAACTTTCAGTTTTTGATGGCTGGTGTTTGTGTCGAACTCCGGATAAGTCGAGATATTTTCAGTGGCCCACAAAAGTTGACATAACGAGTTTCGACTGTATTTAAAAAAATTCAATCTTTATTAACAACGATTTTGTCAAATCAAGGTCACCAACTACACAAGGACATAAATTGACCAAATAAGATATTTTAATATAGCTAAAAGGGTTTTATGATGTTTCAATAAATTAAAGTACTACCACTTCACATGGTAAATTACTAGGTTTTAGATTGGGGAAGAATTGTAATACAAGAGGAATTCAAAACATTGCCATTATAAGCACTTTGGTGATTCACGATGGTATCTCATTCTATTTTTAGGATCCAAAGCTTTCAGCATTACAGCAGGCCTTTAAAGATCACTCTTTCCACATGGTCATTAGTCTGACTGCTGGTGGACAGTATATTGTGTAAGTGTTTAACCCATCACCAAATCTCAACATTTTAGTCTGGTCTAAATTCAGAGAAATTGCAGACGACAATTTCGAGTGAATGATATTTTACATTTATTTGTCTTTCTGGGTAGACAAGTAATCTCTTTATTTACCACAACTCCAAAGTCTCTATCTTGTAGGGCATCAAAAAGAAGGTAGCAAGTACAGTTCAGCTTAATTCCTACATTTCATTTGCAGTAAGTTCAAAGTTGCTATATATAACCTCTTATGATGTCTAGTTCTGTACCTTTGATATTATAATAAGAACAGTTTAATTGATCCTTATTTATCTGCCCGTTGAGTTATAAAACTAGCTTTATTCACTGAAATGCACTCATTTAGACATACTTTCATTTTTCTGCATAGCGGTTTGTAAGGTATTTGCTATCTATCCGTGTTTTAACTGAAGCAAAAGGAAAACTTCTGAATTATTGTTCTCTCCATTTATCAGTATACCATGGGAAAACCCCCAGGATGTTCTAGCACAGACAGACGACGAGGACGTATTCCAGATGATTGCACGAACATTCGCGGACTCGCTCCCGTCTATCTACAAACCAGACACATGCTCGAAGGATCTACCCAGCGGTATTGTACATGGGGCAGATATAAAGGGAGATAGTAATGCTGTCATGATGGACGAAGTGTATCAGAATTATCATTCTTTAATGGTGAGTTTTGATGTCCATATCTTTTTTTTATTAGTGAAGGCAAAATAAGGGCCTGTTTAGGAAAGGTTTTAAAAGATTTATCCAGCTGATTCATATGTGTAATGAATGGTTTTAGTACATGTGACGGATATAACAGGAGATAATAATGCTGTAATGATGGACAAAGTGTATCAGAATTATCATTCTACCAAACAACAAAATTTTAGCCTAGTCCAAACTCATAGGTGTTGCAGACGACAATTTCCATTGAACAAAAGTTACCATTTATTGGTCTCTCTTGGTAGAAAACATTGTTGGAAATGAAGAAATTGCTTGTTACAAATAATTTCTTCATTTTCCACAATGTTTTCCAAAGCCTTTATTTTGTGGGGCGTCCAAAAGCGTCATTGTGCATTAATGAGTTAATGGTGAGTTTTCATCTCCATTATTATGAGCTGTGATCTGGAAAACAGTCCCTTTTGGCATGATTGGCATTTGGGAACAAAATGGATCTAGATCAGTCTGTATATACGCACAGTCTGATACAGATCCATATTGTTCTGTAATAGCTTCTTCATTAGATGTAGCATCTTCCAATCAGACAGAAGAATAGATCTTGATTAGCCTGCATTAGGTCACATGTTGATCTTGATATTTGGATTTTCAAATTAGTACAAAATACCTTTTTAGTCCTTTGATTTTCTTATTGCTTTGGTGCTCAATATTTATGCCCCCTTTCGAAGAAAATGGGGGTATATTGTTTTGCAAGTGTCGGTCGGAAGGTCGGTCGGTCGGTCTGTCAGTCGGTCGGTCGGTCGGTCGGTCCGTATGTCGGTCGGTCTGTCCGTAGACCAAACCTTGTCCGGAGCATAACTCGAAAAGTATTAAAGGTAGAATCATGAAACTTCATAGGTGGATAGATCTCATTATGGAGAGGTGCAGTGCACAAGAACCGTAACTCTGCCGATCAATTTTTTTGAGTTATTGCCCTTTGTTGATTTTATAACTTGATTCTTGTCCGGAGCATAACTCAAAAAGTATGTAAGGTACAATCATGAAACTTTACAGGTGGATAGATCTCATTATGGAGAGGTGCAGTGCACAAGAACCGTAACTCTGCTGATCAATTTTTTTGAGTTATTGCCCTTTGTTGATTTTCAAACTTGATTTTTGTCCGGAGAATAACTCAAAAACTATGTTAGGTAGAATCATGAAACTTTACAGGTGAATAGATCTTATTATGGAGAGGTGCAGTGCACAAGAACCGTAACTCTGCCGATCAAATTTTTTGAGTTATTGCCCTTTGTTGATTATCAAACTTGATTTTTGTCCAGAGCATAACTCAAAAACTATGTTAGGTAGAATCATGAAACTTTACAAGTAGACAGATCTCATTATGGAGAGGTGCAGTGCACAAGAACCGTAACTCTGCCGATTAGATTTTTTGAGTTATTGCCCTTTGTTGATTTTCAAACTTGATTATTGTCCGGAGCATAACTCAATAAGTATGTAAGGTAGAATCATGAAACTTAATAGGTGGATAGATCTCATTATGGAGAGGTGCAGTGCACAAGAACCGTAACTCTGCCGATCAAATTTTCTGAGTTATTGCCCTTTGTTGAGTTTATAACTTGATTCTTGTCCGGAGCACAACTCAAAAAATATGTAAGGTAGAATCATGAAACTTTACAGGTGAATAGATTTCATTATGGAGAGGTGCAGTGCACAAGAACCGTAACTCTGCCGATCTATTTTTTTTGAGTTATTGCCCTTTGTTGATTTTTACACTTAATTCTAAACCTTGCCTATATCTCATGTCCTTTTACACATACAGCCTTGATATCTCACACATAGATACCTCCTATCAACATCGTTCAGATTTAACCATGACCTTGGACCTTGTGACCTTGACCTTGGAGTTTGACCTACTTTAAAAAAATTAAACCCGGCAAATATCTCATGACCTTTTACAAATACAGCCTTGATATTTCACACATGGACATATCTTACCAAGACCTTTCATAATTGACCATGACCTTGGACTCTGTGACCTTGACCTTGGAGTTTGACCTACTTTTGAAGAACTTTAACCTGGCCGATTTATCATGTCATTTTACACATACAGCCTTGATATTTGACACATGGAAACCTCCGACCAAGACCTATCACATACGACTATGACCTTGGACCATGTGACCTTGACCTTGGAGTTTGACCTACTTTTAAATAAATTAAACTGGGCCTATATCTTATGTGCTATTACACATACAGCCTTGGTATTTCACACATGGACACATCTTACCAAGACCTTTCACATTTGACCTTGGACCTTGTGACCTTGACCTTGGACTTTGACCTACTTTAAAAAATTTTAATCTAGCCGATATATCATGTCCTTTTACACATACAGCCTTGGTATTTCACACATGGACACCTACGACCAAGACATTTCACATTTGACCATGACCTTGGACCTTGTGACCTTGACATTGGTGTTACTCTACTTTAATAATACATTAACCTGGCCTATATTTCATGTCATTTTACATATACAGCCTTTATATTTCACACATGGTCACTTCCAACCAAGATATTTCACTTTTGACCATGACCTTGGACATTGACCTTGGAGTTTGACCTACTTTTAAAAAAATAAACTGGGCCTATATCTCTTGTGCTATTACACATACAGCCTTTATATTTCACACATGGACACATCCTACCAAGACCTTTCACATTTGGCCATGACCTTGGACCTTGTGACCTTGACCTTTGATTTTTACATACTTTTAGAAATCTTTAACCTAGCCTTTATCTTATGTCCTATTACACCTACAGCCTTGATATTTCACACATAGACATCTCCTACCAAGACCTTTCACATTTGACCATGACTTTGAATATTGCAACCTTGACCTTGGAGTTTGACCTACTTTTAAAAAGACTGAAACCAGGCATATATATCATGTCCTTTTACACCTACAGCCTTGATATTTCACACATGGACACCTCCAACCAAGACCTTTCACATTTTACCATGACCTTGACCTTGGCATTTGGCCTACTTTTAAAAACTTTAACATGGCCTATGTTTCATTTTGCTTTTACATATACAGCTTTGAAATTTCACACATAGACACCTCCTACCAAGACCTTTCATATGTGACCATGACCTTGGACCTTGTTAACTTGACCTTGGACTTTGACCTACATCAAATGTAGGCCCTTGAGGGGGCATATATGTTTTACAAACATCTCTTGTTTATATTGCATAGATCTTTACTGAATATATCACAGCAGAAAATCGTGAGACACAACATTTTCAATATTTTTCAATAATTTAGTTTATACAGTTGACACTCATTGTGTTGAAGTCAGAGGGGCCATCAAAATACTTCTACACATCCGAAGTTTGACTCATCCAATTTTTGTTCAGTTTCTATCAAAATGATATTCATGACCATCAAGTACGTCCATGATCAGGAAAAGGAAAGAAATTGCTTAAGACGAGCAATTTCTATCCTTTTCCTACTATATTTCAATCACTAGCCTATATGAATTTCAAATTAATTCAACATTTTTGTTGTCCATTGCTGAAGACAAGATAATAATGCTTTTCACTTCGACTTAAGCCTGAATTTGTCTTATTCGATGTTGACACAACAAGTGTAAACTATATATGACCGATTTGAAAAAGATTTGAAGTGGAGGAGGGTAAAACGCCAGTGATTTGCTGAATAGGAAGGATTTTTTGTTAAAAAAAACCCAGCTGATAAAAGAAAATATTCACAACAAACCAAAATTTTGGTTGGTTGTCAATAACTTTTTATCAGCTGATTTTTAAAAGATCTACCACATCCAGCTAATTCCTGGCATTTTCCAACCTCTACTTCAAACCAAATTCATATTATTCAAATATGAACAAAGTTATTGCCGATTTTATGAAATTGTTGTGGCACGTGATTCACCACCACATTTATTGTATATTGTTTGTCTGTATTGTTTGTGCAGCCTTAGCGCAGTTGGTAGCGCTTCTGACCCTCATTCGAGAGGTCCCGGGTTCGATACCCGGCCGCGGCTAATACCCTTTCTGACAAAATTGTCACCCACCAATGGGTTTGAAATCGTTAACCTAAGTGGGCGAGCAGCTGGAGGCTCGGTAAGGGTGTTGTGGTAGTACTGGTTTGAGAAACAACAGGAATCCATGGGTAGGTGCTCCAGCTGCGATATGACCCTGGTAGTTGAAAACGGCGTAAAACCCCAATAAACTCAAACTCTTTTTGCCAGTTATCAGTACACATGGTGTGTTTGTAAATATCCAGAAGGGGACCAACTACCTGATGTCTGGATGTCTTCATTAGAACCATTAGAGTCAGATTGGCTTGCAGTTAAATACAGTTTGAATGGACTTGTGCTTCTTTCTAACAGTTGATATGTATTATATAAATGCTACAAGAGAACAACATGGACCTAGATCAGACTGCATGTATATGCAGGCTGATCTAGATCCATGTTGGTCTCAAGTGCTATAAAAATTGATTTACAATTACATGCTCAATCAATTAATTAATTAGAAAATGCCTAGATATTTGTTATGTCGAAGAATCATTCTGAATATCCTCTTTGTCCCACAGTTATCAGTACACATGGTGTGTTGTAAATATCCAGAAGGGGACCAACTACCTGATGTCTGGATGTCTTCATTAGAACCATTAGAGTCAGATTGGCATGCAGTTGAATAAAGATTAATTAGATCCATGCTGCTTTCTGACAGATCTAATTTGATATGTTTCATTTAAATGTTACGGAGAGAACAACATGGATCTTGATCAGACTGCATGTTACATGCAGGCTGATCTTGATCCATGTTGGTCTCAGAAAGCCATAAAAACTAGTTTCCATTTACATGCTTAATTAATTAATCTATTAATTAATTAGAAAATGCCTAGATATTTGTTATGTCAAAGAATCATTCTGAATATCCTCCTTTTCCCACAGTTATCAGTACACATGGTGTGTTGTAAATATCCAGAAGGGGACCAACTACCTGATGTCTGGATGTCTTCATTAGAACCATTGCTTAACATTGTCAAACGCTCAAAACAAGGTAAGAAATGTATGAGCCAGCATCTGGAAAAATAGCCAGCATCTGGAAAAATAGCCAGCATCTGGGAAAATAGCCGGCATCTGGAAAAATAGTCAGCATCTGGAAAAATAGCCAGCATCTGGGAAAATAGCCAGCATCTGGAAAAATAGCCAGCATCTGGAAAAAATAGCCAGCATCTGGAAAAAATAGCCAGCATCTGGAAAAATAGCCAGCATCTGGAAAAATAGTCAGCATCTGGAAAAATATCCCTTTACTGTTTCAAATAAGACCTGAGGCGCCTTCTTTAGAGCGAGATTTCTTAAGATATCTCGAGATTTCTTTAGATAATTTAACATAAAGCAATCTTTAGATCAAGATTTTAAGTCGCTCAATGGGAGGTGCCATTACTCTTTACTTCATGCGGATCCCTCGGTTAACTCTGTAGAAACGATATAAAGATCATTGACCGAGTGGTTCCGAACGCTCCATAATTGATAAACTGCGGTATTCCGAATGCTCCATACTTAATACAAATGACGTCATTATGACATCATTTGTATAAAGTATGGAACATTCGGAACAACTCGGTGAATTCTCGGTCTTAAAAACGCTTTATCTAAAACATCTTTAGAAATCTCGAAATATCTCGGTCTAAAGAACGCGCCTCTGGTTTTTGCTGTCACATATTATAAGGGTTTTTGAAAACATAGAGGCAAAGGAAGAAAATTCTGATAATGGAAGATAAATACAGTTTAACAGTCTCTGGAAAAACTTGAATGATTTATAGCTTTGACATGGAAAATGGAAAATAAAATGGAAGTTTAGTAAACATTGTTTCCCAAGATCTTGTTTAGTAAAAAAACATTTTAACTTTATATATGTCATTCATGTTACTTATCTGTTACCTTTATTTTTATACAGCACTCTACGGTAAAATCACTGACAACAAAGATCAGGGGATTATCGGGACCAAGATTAAAATAGATCATCATATTTATCCATTGAATGTCACCAACACAGGAGAGTTTTTCTACATACTGACAGAAGGAAGGCATATCATAGAGATCTCAGCCCCAGGTTTGTAAGACTAATTTTTAAACCATTTCGGAACTGCTAAATTGTAGACTGGCCTGAATTCAAAGACGTTGCAGACAATAATTTCAAGTGAATGAATTAACAAATTTCTAGTCTTTTGGAGTAGTAAAAATTGTGGAAAATGAAGAAATTGCTTGTCACAAGCAATTTCTTCATTTTCTACAATGTTTTCAAAAGCCTTTATCTTTTGGAGATTCAGAAATAGTCAATCTGTAACAACAAACAACATTCACTGACAACAAAGATCAGGGGATAATCGGGACCAAGATTAAAATAGATCATCATATATATACATTGAATGTCACCAGCACTGGGGAGTTTTTCTATATCTTGACAGAAGGAAGGCATATCATAGAGATCTCTGCACCAGGTTTGTAAGACTAATTTTTTAACGAAACAAAGTTCAGGGGATTATCGGGACCAAGATTAAAATAGATCATCATATTTATCCATTGAATGTCACCAGCACAGGGGAGTTTTTTTACATACTGACAGAAGGAAGGCATATCATAGAGATCTCTGCACCAGGTTTGTAAGACTGATTTTTAACCAAACAAAGATCAGGGGATTATCGGGACCAAGATTAAAATAGATCATCATATTTATCCATTGAATGTCACCAGCACAGGGGAGTTTTTCTACATACTGACAGAAGGAAGGCATATCATAGAGATCTCTGCACCAGGTTTGTAAGACTGATTTTTTAACTCATTACCAAGCAGATGAATTTTAGGGGTGGTCTAATTTGAAAGCTGCTGCAGATGTCAAAATTGATGTTGATAATGATGGAATTTGTGTAGAATATAGTATAGAAAATATTGAGGCAAAAGAAGAAAATGCTGATAGTCAGCATTTTCTTCTTTTGCCTCGATATTTTCCCAAGTCTACTTGTGTAGGGACGACAAAACCAGGTTTTGTTTGGGAAAGGGGATCAAAGATCAGGGGATAATCGGGTCCAAGATTAAAATAGATCATCATATTTATCCATTGAATGTCACCAGCACAGGGGAATTTTTTTACATACTGACAGAAGGAAGGCATATCATAGAGATCTCTGCACCAGGTTTGTAAGACTAATTTTTTAACCAAACAAAGATCAGGGGATAATCGGGACCAAGATTAAAATAGATCATCATATTTATCCATTGAATGTCACCAGCACAGGGGAGTTTTTCTACATACTGACAGAAGGAAGGCATATCATAGAGATCTCGACTCCAGGTTTGTAAGACCGATTTTTTAACCAAACAAAGATCAGGGGATTATCGGGACCAAGATTAAAATAGATCATCATATTTATCCATTGAATGTCACCAGCACAGGGGAGTTTTTCTACATACTGACAGAAGGAAGGCATATCATAGAGATTTCTGCACCAGGTTTGTAAAACTAACTTTTTAACCCATTACCAAACAGATAAATTTTAGGGGTGGTCTAATTTGAAAACTGCTGCAGATGTCAAAATTGATGTTGATAATGATGGAATTTGTGTAGAATATAGTATAGAAAATATCGAGGCAAAAGAAGAAAATGCTGATAATCAGCATTTTCTTCTTTTGCATCGATATTTTCCTAAGTCTACTTCTGTAGGGACGTCAAAACCAGGTTTTGTTTGGGAAAGGGGATCAAAGATCAGGGGATTATTGGGACCAAGATTAAAATAGATCATCATATTTATCCATTGAATGCCACCAGCACAGGGGAGTTTTTCTACATACTGACAGAAGGAAGGCATATCATAGAGATCTCGGCTCCAGGTTTGTAAGACCGATTTTTTAACCAAACAAAGATCAGGGGATTATCGGGACCAAGATTAAAATAGATCATCATATTTATCCAATGAATGCCACCAGCACAGGGGAGTTTTTCTATATCTTGACAGAAGGAAGGCATATCATAGAGATTTCTGCTCCAGGTACATTTCTTGTTGATTGTTCTTATGCCGATAATTGAATATTCATTTTGATATGCCTGAAGGATGGTATTATGTTATTGCCTTGGTTGTCTGTCTGTTCGTCTGTCCCTCCGTCAGTTAGCAATTTCTTGTGTGCGCAACTCCTCCAACAGTTTTGATTTGAATTAGATCATACTTGCCACAATGAATCTCCATAATGTCTTGTTGTACACTGCTTACGGAATTCTGATAACTTTTTGTTCTTGAATTATCTGTCAATGAATTAAAGAAATGCCCATTTTCTTTGTGTGCAGCACCTACAGTTTCAACCTGAATTAAATCAAACTTGCTACAATGAATCTCCATTTTGTCAAGTTGTGCACACTGCTTACGGAATTCATATGAATTTTCATTCTTGAATTATCTGCCATTGAATTTTAAAAAAATGCCCATTTTATCGTACGCGCAACTCCTACATTTTCAAGCAGAATTTAATCAAACTTGCCACAATAAATCTGTATGATGTCTGGTTGTGCAAACTGCTTACAAAGTTTAAATAAGTCTTTTCTTATTTGAATTATCTACTTTTGAATTGAAAAATGGCCAATTGAGCCCTCAGGGGTGTATATGTGCGGCTTTGCGAAGCTCTTGTTATGTGTAGGCAACATAGAACAAGATAAGTCTACAAGTAAGTGCGGTCTGATCTTATTCTATGTTGCCAGTAAAATAAATGGGATTCTTAAACTAGTGTAATGGGTTTGATTTGGTGCAATGGTAACATGTTTGACTCGTAACACATGAGTCACAAGTTTGATCCCTAGCCTCATCAGTCTTTTGAATGATACTTTAAATCAAGGTCTGGGTACCGTTTTACTAAGATTGCGTAAGTTTTTGCGTAACTTTACGTTAAAAAAAAACTTACGCAAATTCTTAAGTGCGTTTTACTAAACGATCGTAAGAAAATTTTGAACGTAAGAAAAAAATTGTCGTAACTCTAAAAATAAAACAACAATGGCGGACATTTTTGCTCTCATCTCGGATTAGTTTTCCGACAAAAATAACAAATCTTGTAAAGTTATCTTTGCAGTATAGTATTTTTTATTCATAACTAGCGATAAGAAGTTGATAAATAATGGGAAAAGCTTGCAAAATACTGAAACAGGCCTGGGCACAGCATTGAGTGCAGCACTCGGCCGTGAATATTTGAAAAGCACCGAGGCTGCCGCTATCTGTTCATTCAAGTCAACCTCAAGAATGTTCATTTCAAATCTCAAAGCACAATTTCGATTTGCAAGTACTGACAAAATAATGTTAACTTAAAATGAGCATGCAACTGAGCGATTTATGTCTGGGCTGGGCCCGTGTCACGGGGCGTGTGTTGTCAGTGTGGACTGGGATTAGAAACATAGAACAAATTTAACATTTTGTTCAAAACTTGAACAGGAAAACGGATCAAACTCAAACAACTACATGACACCTACCATCGATAATCCATTTGGCTTTCGGATTAAAAGAATTCCACAATCACTTTCCTAAGTTTCCTCAGTCCAAAGTGTCCTTGAATAGTGTTTGTACAAGTGAAGTTTCCATTACTTTTACACGAGAAATCGTCATATGTTGTGTTTGGTAAGGTGGCAAATTCCAAAGATAACAATGGCCTGGATTCATAATACAGGCCAATCATTTCCTTGAAATAAGTTGACTACCCATTCATATCTATCCTTGCCTGTCAACAAAATCCACTCTTTTCTATGCTGTTTACATCGGTTGTTTTACACGTTATGAATGAGGACAGCATATGCCGATATATTACGTCACCACAACACACGATAAATTTTTGGGGTGCACAGGGGCTCATTAAAAAAATTTAATCGAGGATAAAAGAAATGGCAATAATTAGGCTTTATTTTCAGTGTTCTGAATCATTTAACATGCATTATGGGGCATTTTAAAGGTAAATTGATGCACTGGCATTAGTTACGAAAAAACTTACGCAAACATTTTTTGACCGTAAAGTTACGCAAAAACTTACGCAAATCTTAGCTGCGAACATTTTAGTAAAACGCACTTACGCAAATAATTTGAACTTACGTTCAAATCTACGAAACATTCTTGCGTAAGTTCGTTAGTAAAACGGGCCCCTGGTCTCCATTTGACCCTAGCTTTTTAGTGGGACATTGAAATTTGTTCAATCCAATTTAATTACAGGCCTCCTATTAAAACCTTTAAAAACCTTCATTTTCCGTTGCAAATTTTTAGCTCACCTGAGCACAAAGTGCTCAAGGTGAGGTATTGTGATTGGTCGTTGTCCGTCGTCCGTCCGGCCGGCCGTCCGTCCGTCCGTCCACAATTTCTTTAAAGATCTTCTCCTCCTAAACCAGTGGACCAATCTTCTTGAAACTTGGCAGGAATGATCCTTGGGTGAAGGGCTTTCAAAGTTGTTAAAAGAATTTGATTCCACCAAAGACTTTGGCTGCCGCAGCACGAGAAAAGCGGAAAATAGCCAAATCGTTTAAAAATCTTCTTCTGCCTAACCAGTTGGCCAACATTCTTGAAACTTCACATGAATGATCCATGAGTGAAGGGCTTTTAAAGTTGTTAAAAGAATTTGATTCCATCAAAGACTTACGCTGCTGCGGCATGAGAAAAGGGGAAAATAGCCAAATCTTTTAAAAATCTTCTTCTGCCTAATTAGCAAGCCAATATTCTTTAAACTTCACATGAATGATCCTTGGATGAAGGGCTTTCAAAGTTTTTGAGAGACTTGGATTCCATCAAAGCCTTTGACTGCCGCGGCATAAGAAAAGGGGAAAATAGCCAAATCTTTTAAAAATCTTCTTCTGCCTAACTAGTAGGCCAATATTCTTGTAACTTAATATGAATTTTGATTCCATCAAAGACTTTGGCTGCGTTGGCATGAGAAAAGGGGAAAATAGCCAAATCTTGTAAAAATCTTCTGCCTTCAACTAGTTGGCCAATCTTCTTGAAACTTCCCATGAACGATCCTTGGGTGAAGGGCTTTCAAAGTTTTCGAGAGACTTTGATTCCATCAAAGCCTTTGACTGCCGCGGCATGACTAAAGAGGAAAATTGCCAAATCTTTTAAAAATCTTCTGGCTTACTACATGTAGTTGGCCAGTATTCACATGAATGATCTTTGGGTGAAGGACTTTCAAAGTTGTTATAAGAATTTGATTAATATCAAAGCTCTTAGTGCAGCGGCATCAGAAAAAGGGCAAAAGAGCAAACACTTTTGAAAAGGCTGAATTTTGTTTCATTCTTTTGAAAAACTAAGGAAAAGGGGCTTTATTGCAAAATTCTTAATTTGCTGCTATACAGGTCAAAATGTTTATTTCAACAAGGCAAAAAATTTCAGGTGAGCGATCTAGGGCCATCATGGCCCTCTTGTTAAAACCTTTACTTTTTACCAGAAAACCTGTCAAATGTCAAATAAGCCTGTAATTTTAACCCTTTCCCAAATAACAAGATTTTAGTGTTGTCTAATTAGAATAATCTTTTTCAACATCCATATTGTAGTCTGCATCAGCTTTCAAATTAGACAACACTAAAATTTTGTTATTTGCCAGGCCAGGCCATTTGACGTTTGCTATAACAGCTTGTGATATTTTGTATTTATCATTGCAGGATATGAGACACTAACTCAGAGAGTGTTGATAGAGAAAGACAAAACCACCAAGATATCTCTTCAACTGTCCAAGGAGGCCTCTAGCATTAAATATCATCCATATAATAATCTCAGGACATATCTCAATAATGTGACTAAATTCTGTGAAGGAAAATCAAGGTTAAATAGGTTAGTATTATTGAGCTGTTTCTTCTCATTTTCTTGACAATAAATTCTACTGTAATGAATTATTATAAGTGCCATTTTATCCACTAATGAATTGGTGCAAGGGAAATACACTGGACTTTTAAGAAAGGAATCTCTGGTCTGACCATCTGCCTCTTTTGCTGATTCACATGAGTCATGTCTGCAAAAGATTTGAGCCGAAATTTTGAAGAAGAACCCTCATGGTATTTGAGACCATCATGTTTACTGATCCGAGGCGTGTTCTTTAGAGCGAGTTTTTTAAGATTTCTTAAGGTGTTTTGGATAAAGCGTTTTTAAGACCGAGACTTTGACAGAGCTGTTCCGAATACTCCATATTTATACAAATGACATCATCATGATGTCATTTGTATAAAGTATGGAGCATTCGGAACACCGCGGTTTAGGAATTATGGAGTGTTCGGAACAACTCGGTCAAATCTCTTTTATATTGTTTGTACAGAGATGACAGAGGGGTTCCGCATGAAGTATACGATAATGGCGCCTCCCATTGAGCGTCTTAAAAATCTTGCTCTAAAGAACGCTTTATCCTAAAATATCTTAAGAAATCTCAAGATATCTTAAGAAATCTCGCTTTAAAGAATGCGCCTCAGCCTGTGTATAAACACAGCTCAAATAGAGGATATTTGAGTACAAAGTCGGGCATTAACAGCACATGAATTTACTGAATAATGTTCATTTGCTCCTGTAAACTGCCCAATTTTTTCCAGATAATGCATGCCAAATATAGCAAGGAAGCACACTTCTTAATGTTTAACTGTATGATTTCAGTATTGGAATGTCAGAGAAAGGCCAGGACATCTGGATGATAGATTTTGGACCAGAATCAGGAGATGCTCGTTACGTTCCAGAGATCCTCGTTGTTGGCGGTCTCCATGGAGACGAGGCAGCAGGATACGAGATGATGATGCAGCTAACACAACATTTGTGTGTCAACTATCAAAAAGATTACATCTCTAAAAAGGTAAATATTTCTGATCAATCAGTATAATTGCAGTAACCTGTATATTTGACAACTTCCTTACAATAATAAAGCAATAATATCATCATAGAAATAGGAATATATCGTTACTTTTCAACAAAAATCTTGTAACTGCAGCTTAAAACAAGCTGCAGTTACAAGGTTTTCATTGAAAAATGACTATATATAGTTGCTCCCTGCAATGAGTGAAGGGATGAATCTTGTTAAGCTGACTATACATTGTATATTGATGAATGTTGCCGTTAGCGTTTAAGTATGCTATTGGAATTTGTTGGAATTAAGACAATTAAGAATAATAGCATGCAACATGTATGATATAATTTGAGCTTATATGTTTATACATTTTAAAGATGCACCAGTGAAATATACATGTCGTGATATATTAATTCTTACATTTATGTTTGTTTTAGATTCTGGATGAAACAAGAATACATTTCATACCTACACTCAACCGAAATGGGTTTGTGTAATTGTACGAGAATTTAAATTTATGACGTTTGAAAATCTTTCCATTTTGGGTTAGAAAACATTGTGAAAAATGAAGAAATTGCTTGTAACAAGCAATTTCTTCATTTTCCTTAATATTTTCCAAACATTTCTCTTGATGGGCCTTAAAAAGCGTCCCAGTGTGGGATTGGGTTAAAATTCTTGTATTTATATTTGTTATAGATTTTGGATGAGACTAGAATACATATCATACCTACACTCAACCCAGATGGATTTGTGAAATCTGATGTAGGTAAATGTGATGGAGAGAAGGGGCATACAAATAACAATAATGTGGATCTGGATCAGACTTTTCACTGTAAGTGTTCCTGTCTCTTTATTTGTACACCTAAAGGGTCATATTAAATTAGCACCCTAGTCATCTGTCTGTCCATTTGTAAATGCTTGTGCACTCAACTCCAATAGTATGAATCCCAGACAATTAAAACTAACCACTTTGATTTTTATGTCCTCGTATTGAAAGATCGAGCATATTGTTTTATTGTTGTCCATCTGTCTGTCTGTCATTCCAAAAACTTAGCATGAAACATTAGCCTTTCTTTGGCATTAGTATTTCACAAACACATCTAGTTTATTATGTAAAGTAAAGTATTCATCCACATATATTTTGATACCTTTCTTGGCTATTAGGAGTGCTTGCTTCATTAGAGAACTTCGGATAAGTTTGGGCGGATTAGAGAAAATGCTTGTTTCTGGAACTGATTTACATTTTTAGCTCGACTTTTCAAAGAAAATGAGAGCTTATACTGTCACCCGGGCGTCGGCGTTGGCGTCGGCGTTGCAACAAAGGTTAAAGTTTTTTCAAACATCAATAACTTCCATAATATCAAAGGGATTCAACCCAAACTTGGAATACTTATTCACCATCACACCATCTACCTTACTATTAGGGCTTATGACCCTGGGACCACTATATTTGGAGTTATGCCCCCTTTATACTAAGCAACTTAGAAAGTCGATCATGCTGTCTTCGGACAGCTCTTGTTAATTCTTGATGGAAAGTCAAGACAGACTGGGATTTGCAAAGACTGATTTTGAATTTCCATCGGAGAAATGATAAAGATATCTTAAGAACAATATAATCAATAACAATTCAATTTTCAGTACCAGGGACCAACAAGACAAATTCTCAGAGAGAGACGGACACAATGACAGACTGGCTGAAGAAATCCTTCAAACCAACAATAACAGTAGTAATGAGAAGTGGTGATATGATGGTGCTGTATCCACACCATACGAAAATGGGTAAGCAGAATAGTCATCAATTATGTTAATTTGATGTTAGATTGTGATAAAAATTATGTGATGCAGCCTAATGTTTTAACTTCAGATCAATTACATTCCAAAGCTATTGAAAATAGTTATTTAGGAATCCTTCAAACCTACAATAACAGTTGTAATGAGAAGTGGGGATATGATGGTCCTGTATCCACACCATACTAAAATGGGTATGTTTAATTGTCTTCAATGGAGTCAATTTGATGTTGAATTGTGATAAATTTTATGGTGCAGCCTAATGTTTTAATTTCAAACCAATTACATTCCAAAGCTATTAAAAATAGTTATTTAGAAATCCTTCAAACCTACAATAACAGTTGTAATGAGAAGTGGAGATATGATGGTCCTGTATCCACACCATACTAAAATGGGTAGGTAATAACCCTTGATGCATAGGAATGGTAGAAAGTTATCAATACTCACTGAAAATTGTAGAAAATGGCATGAAAACCATTTTTACCTTTATGTAACAAATTGTCAGTGCATCAATGAAGAAATTCCTTTTTATAAAAAAATTCATTATTTATCATACTTTTCTCTTAACCTGTAAAAAGTTGTGGTTAAGCGGGGATGTGTTAGTGCAGGCAAAAAATGTGGCCCATTAGTAATTCCATACAAGTGTGAGAAGGGATATTTCTGTTTATGAGTTTTTACTTCTGATTATTCTTATTCTACACTACCTGCTTGACATCATTCATACAGACTTTATCTTTTGTACCTATCTTTTAATTTCAGCTCAGCTTGCAGAAATAGACAAAAAGACGCTGGTTAATCTAGCCTTGGTTTACACAGACAACCATCCTTTGATGCAGACCAAACAGTTTAGATGTGGAAATGACTCGAGTGCAAGAGGTGAAACATTTACATTTAGTTCTCAACTAGAATCTATTATCTATCATCTATGTATCATCTATTTCATGGTTAAAAGTTGTTTACAAATTAATGTTTTCTGTTAATCTTTCTGCATGTGTTTATGTAATGCCTAATGTTTTGATTCAGGTAGTTCATCCCTCATGAGATCCATTACGGCGTTGGAATATTTTGTGCCATGTCATAAACATTTGTAATATATCTGATCTACATGGACACATAGAGTTGAAAAACATAGATACTTTCCACATCTGAATGTTTACAGTGTCGCCCGAAAAATGTCAACGTCGGATGAACCTCATTAAGGGTGGACTACCTTAAAAGAGCATTAATGTCAAACAGTCACATCCAAGATTTTGTACATAGCCTTTTCTAATAAAGATAGCCTCAATTCAAATTAAATCTGTATTTATGGTTAAATTGCACAATGATATTTGACCCAGTTAGTCCAAAATGTGTAAAATTTTATTCACTTGAGATTGTCGTCTACAACATCTTTGAATTGGAGAGGACTAATATTTTGCCTAACGCATGTGCGTTTATTTTAGGAGTTGTAAGAAGTGGTAGTGTTGGTATTATGGAGGCATCTGATTATCATCAACACAGTGGTAGCTTTATGGTAGGTTCATTTAAACCTATTTATACACCGGAAGGGTCGTATTATGTTATGGCCCTGGTTGTCTGTCTGTCCAACCGTTAGCAAATTTTTGTGTGTGCTACGCCTCCTACAGTTTCTATTGGAATTTGATCAAACTTGCCACTATGAATCTCCATGGTGTCTAGTTGTGCAAACCTTTTACAGAATGCAGATAACCCTTTTTATGCCCCCGTATCGAGAGATCGGGGGAATATTGTGTTAGTCGTGTCCTTCTGTCTGTCTTACGGAATTCAGATAACTCTTTTCGTTCTTGAATTATCTGCCCTTGAATTAAAAAAATGCCCATTTTCTTGTGTGCGCAACTCCTCCTACAGTTTTGATCAGAATTTGATCACACTTGCCACAATGAATCTCCATGGCGTCTAGTTGTGCACATTACTTACGGAATTTAGATAACTGTTTTCGTTCTTGAATTATTTGCCCTTGAATTTAAGGAAAAATGCCCATTTTCTCAAAAATGCCCATTTTCTCATGTGCGCTACTTCTACAGTTTCAACCAGAATTTAGTCAAACTAGCCACAATGAATCTCTATGGTGTCTTGTTGTGCAAACAAAATTTTGATAACTTTTCATGTTTGAATTATCTGCCCTTGAATTGAAAAAATGGCCAATTTTTACTTACAAGCCCCTCTCGGGCGTATAATTATGCGCCGCTCTGCGAAGCTCTTGTTTTTATCATGTTATTAACTTTGATTGCAGGATTATGTCTATGATAATCTACACAGTGCAGCTATTACTGTATACATGAGCTGCTGTAAATATCCACAAGAAGAAAACCTCCTGGATTTGTGGCATCTCAATAGTAAAGCACTTCTAGCACTCTTACAACAGGTAAAAGACTTTAATCATATTTAAGAAAAAAAAATGATTATACCCCACCCTAAGACTATGTTGGTTGGATACAAGGAGTCAGCTTGATGGTCGGCTGCTTAGCCTGTAGCCTTTTTTGTCATCTTTATTTCTCAACATCTGTTAAATGGATGTACATAAAAATTCACAAGTAGACTTGGTATCAAGCATAGAGGTGCCAATCCAATTCAATTTTAGTTATTGTACTTTATTATTATATGCCCGAAGGGTCGTATTATGTTATGGCCCTGCTCATCTGTCTGTCCGTCTGTCTGTCCGTCTGTCTGTCTGTCCGTCCATCCGTTAGTAATTTCTTGTGTGCGCAACTCCTCCTACAGTTTTGATCGGAATTTGATCAAACTTGCCACAATGAATCTCCATGGTGTCTAGTTGTGCATCCCGCTTACGGAATTTAATTAACTCTTTTCGTTCTTGAATTATCTGCCCTTGATTTAAAAAAAATGCCCATTTTCTTGCGTGCGCAACTCCTCCTACAGTTTTAATCAGAATTTGATCAAACTTGCCACAATGAATCTCCATGGTGTCTAGTTGTGCACATTGCTTACGGAATTTAGATAACTGTTTTCGTTCTTGAATTATCTGCCCTTGAATTTAAGAAAAAATGCCCATTTTCTCAAAAATGTCGATTTTCTCCTGTGTGCAACTCCTATTGTTTCAACCAGAATTTAATCAAACTAGCCACAATGAATCTCTATGGTGTCTTGTTGTGTTGTGCAAACAAAATTTTGATAACTTTTCATGTTTGAATTAACTGCCCTTTAATCGAAAAAATGACCAATTTTACTGACAAGCCCCTCTCGGGCGTATATGCGCCGCTTTGCGAAGCTCTTGTTCTTATTTAGCATGGACTTTGTCTTGGGAGCTAATGTCATAGCCCTAGTGTCATGGCTTTTGTTTCTCATTGAATTTGATACCAAAACCCTTTACCTATTGCAAATCTTAAAAATTGTTTTATGTAATGTATTTTTATGCTAAAGTTTTGAACTTTAAAATTCATATTAATTATGTTTCTGAAAGTGTTTCATGAATTGTTAAAGAAAAGTTACTGACTCTTCTCTTTTATGCTGTCCCCCCCCCCCACCTGATATGATTCTTTGACCCAAATTGGGAGATTTTTGGAAAGAATTGGAACGAAAACAGTTACAATTAGATTCCGTAAAATACAAATTTGATACAAATTTGATACTGTTTGTTGTTTTGTTTGCAATAGAATCTATCTTTCAAATTGAATCTGACTGGTATTTCGTTAATTTACATGGGTTAAAGTTATATGATTTCTATCGGTTGCAGGGAAGAAGAGGTATAAAGGGCGTGGTCATGAATAAAGCTCGAGCATTTCTGAAGGATGCCTCAATCCACATAGATGGTTCCCAGCATATCCACTCAGTTGATGCCGGGGCCCGGTTCTGGATCTATCTGGCTCCCGGCTCATATAAAGTACATATCAACAGTCCTGGTTACCAGCAACATGAACAGGTACAGTTAAGAACATCATGAAATTGACATTCTGAGTGGAATGGCAATGTTTTATGAGCGAATGAATGGATGAATGGAATGAGCGGTTGGAATGATTTTGGTTCAACCAATCAAACGTGATCTTTAAATAGTAACAGCCTGATATTGGAAAGTTACCAATATTATAGGTATGAAGATTTATCGATCAAACACCCACGATAATATTTCGGCCAATGAAATGCCTTCTTTTTATAACAACCAATTAAACCAGTGAACGTTTAGAGCGGTGTGAATGTTTTATGAGCGTTTTGAGTGTTTTTGTGATCGGAATGAATGAACGCTGGAGTGGAATGATTTTGATTGGAATGGAATGGTATAAATGTCAATTTCATGACGTTCTCAACTGTGAACAGTTTAGATCTACCAATTATTGCTGTCGATTAATGTATTGATTTATCAATCATATGATTCAATTTAACCCTTTCCCAAATAAGACCTGGTTTTGACGTCTGAAAGAAAATAGGATTGAGAAAATATTGAGACAAGAGAAGAAACTGCTGATAACCAGCAGTTTCTCCTTTTGTCTCAATATTTTCTGTGCTATATTGTACACAAATCCCTTCCTTTTTAGCTCGACTTTTCGAAGAAAATGAGAGCTTATACTGTCACCCGGGCGTTGGCGTTGGCGTTGGCGTCGGCGTTGGCGTTGGCGTCGGCGTTGCAACCAAGGTTAAAGTTTTTTCAAACATCAATAACTTCCATACTATCAAAGGGATTCAACCCAAACTTGGAATACTTATTCACCATCACACCCTCTACCTTACTACCAGGGCCCATGACCCTGGCTCCACTATATTTGGAGTTATGCCCCCTTTATACTTAGCAACTTAGAAAGTCCAGCACTTAGAAAGTCGAGCGCGCTGTCTTCGGACAGCTCTTGTTACATCAGTTTTGTTGTCTACAACAGATTTTGAATAGGACCACACTAATATTTTGTCGTTTGGAAAAGGGTTAAAAGCTGCTGTAGAGGACAAAATTAATGTTAAAAAGGAAGAGATTTGTATACAATATAGCACAGAAAATATTGATACAAAAGGAGAAAATATTGATACAAAAGGAGAAAATGCAGCATTTTCTTGTTTTGTCACAATTATTCCAAACCTTTTCTATAGGGAGGTCTAAACCAGGTCTTATGTAGGAAAAACTTTAACCTGTAGTTAATCATTGGTGTTATTGCAAAACTTTCTAACTCCAGCTTTAATCATGCTGGAGTTACAAGGTTTTGCCATAGCACTTACAATATATGACAATTTGATTGACAGATTTGTAAATGGCATCATTCCTTTCTTTGTTTGTTTTAGGATGTTATCGTTAAGGAGGATGAGGAGAGTTATGAGTTGATTGTAACTTTAGAGTTGGTAGCACAAGCACAGAACAGTTCCAAAACACTACTGGTGGTTGGAATTGGTAAGATTGTTTATTGGTAGTACCGTAGCATTATCCCATTCTGTTTTCCAGCAAAACTCAAAACAACTGATAAATAAAGGGCAATGAAATTTCAAATCATTGTTTAAATTGGATGTAGCTCCATATAACAAGATGAAAAAAAATGAATTCCAACAATGTTGTACCTCATAGAGATTGTCTAAAGTTTTTAAGGAAAAGACAATAGTGTAAGTCATATTTCTGGCAATGTTTTCTTTCCGGGGCCAAACACAACTGCCTATCCTATAATCCATTACATTGAGACTGGAAATTTGAGACTGGTCCAAATTCAAAGATGTTGCAGATGTCAATTTCAAGTAAATGGTGTTTAAAATGTACTGGTCTTTTGGGGTAGAAAACATTGTGGGAAATGAATCGCTTTTTCCACAATGTTTTCAAAAGGCTTTATCTTCTTGGTTGTCAAAGAGCGTCATGTCTGGGAATGGTTTAAATATTTAATTTTTCATCTGTTACTCTATTCAATTAAGACCAGTTTTTTTTTGTTGCAAATGTTTTGAAGTCAAGTTATCATATAGATATAAATTCATTTTATTTTCCTTTCAGGTATAGTAGTGCTAGTGTTTGTATTTGTCGTGACAGTCGTTATGTGTATACGCAACAGAAAACAAGTGCCTTATTCTAAAGTCGGGTTCCGAAGATTAAATCTCGAAGACTCCGATTCTGAGGATGAAATATTCGGTGATCTTGGAAAGAAGCCAAAATCGTTGCTAAAAAACAATCCAAATGAATATCATGACGAAACTGATTCAGGGGAGGAGAATGAATTGTTTGATGGAAGTCGGCTGGCAAGATCGTAAATTATCCTTCTACTGGCAAATTGTGATTTATTTGATATACGAGGGGTGATCCAGAATTAGCGGTACTAATGCTCTAAAATTAATATTTGTGTGTTTTTCTTGATGCAGTTTGGCAAAATACAGGTACTATTGATATTTGACATGATACCGAAATATTGGCATTGTTTTCTAATTACGTCTATGTTGGACGCGTGTCCATAGCAACCAATGTACGGTTAGGCGGGGCAAGGGTAGAGATTCTTGGCCTTTTCATATTCTACATGTTTTCTCAACCCGTTCTAACGCGCCAATTTTACTGAGACGTTGTGGATATCAAAAGTAATTTCATGATATTCTATGACCAAAATTTCAACGTTTTTCCTCGCTAAATGAGAAAATTATGGACCAGTCTACTTTGTCGATAAAAGTCAACTATGACGTTGACAGAGTATTCGAATGTGCGTAATTTTTAAGTTTTGCGCAGAACATGGATATTTCCCATTCGATACGTACAAAATACTGTAGAAAAACTCATAAAACATTCTTTTTTTGAAACGTTCACAATTGTTTGGTACCGAATGGTCAAAAAGGGAAGAACATTGCTGCAGGAAAAGAAAGGGGGGTAGTAGCTAGAGGAGCATCTGGACGCGACGTCAACTAAAGCTGTTATGGGCGTCAACGCTTGTGATCGCCGCTTCACCATCAAACATTTTTGTTATAAGGCGAACCTAAGTTATGGTAGTGAGTTTTGAATACTGGCAGATCATTTAAACATGAATAGGCTCAACTGTCAGTTGATTCCATATCCACTGCATACGGATGATTATGGAAGAACGTGTTCGGACATTGGAGAAATTCTGGACCAAGGTATTTCGTTTAGAAGCAAATTTTTTTTGATAATATCATAACAACAAATGCACTTAGATGCACTTGTATGACCTAGAAAGCAAGGAACAATCACGGCGACGGACGTCACCCGTCTCATCCCCCAATCCAAGAAAGCTTAAAGTGTTCATTCTCATCAGACTAAGCTCCTGTGGAATTTCGGGTATTTCCCTGTATGAAATCGGTACTGTTCAAATGTCACAGTTTCAAGGACTTCGGTGAATAAACTCTAGACATTCAACGGATGTTTTCTACATTTGACTAGCCATGGTTCAGGAATATATTAAGTGGGTGATTGAACGTCACAGTAAATGAATTGCAACTCTAGGTGACTATGTGGAGGAGTAACGTAATTATTTTAACGTTTCGAACTTGTGACGTCGTTACGTTCGTTGCTTACCTGCCCCGCCCTTGCGCTATATACAAAACTAATTTTATTGTAACTTTGTTGTTTTAGGTTCGATTTTGATGATATTTGGTGAACTGATCAGTGGTAAATTGCATTTCATGCTGTAAAAATGCGTTCAACTTAGATGGATTCATATTGAAGTTATAGAATCAGTACCGCTAATTCTGGATCACCCCTCGTATGATTGGTGGGAGGTCAAAACCTCGTAACTACAGCCTGAAAAGCTTGAAAAGCTGTAGATACAAGATTTTGACTTCCCACCAATGATAAAATCTCTGTTTAACCCTTTCCTAAATGGCATAATTTTAGAGTGGTCCAATTTAAAATCTTCTGCATATGACATACTATTGTTGGTTATTAATGAAAAATACCGGTAACATTGTGTACATTACAGCACAGGAAATACTGAGGCAAAAGAAAAAATGCTGGTTATTAGCATTTCCTTCTTTTGCCTTGTTGTTTTTAGCTCCACTGGCCTTTCAGGCCAGCGGGCTATTGTCATGGCGGTGTGTCCGTCGTGCGTGCGTCCGTGCATCAGTGCGTCCGTGCGTCCGTAAACTTTTTCTTTAAAAATCTTCTTCTCAAAAACTACTGGATGGATTTCAACCAAACTTCACAGGAATGATCCTTGGGTGACCCTCTCTCAGATTCCTTCAAAGAATATGGATTGAACTAGAATAACCTGAGTTATCTGCCCTTGAATGTCAAAAATAGCAGGTTTTGACTTTACTTTTCTTCTAAAATCTACAAATATAGAACAATCAAGACAAAACTTTAACAGAATGATGCTGACTACAAGATCTTGCCTTGGTAAAATTTTCAGCTTAATCTGAATTTTACATCATGAGTTATGTGCCCTTGAAATTGACAGAATTGCCATTTTTCGGCTGTATTTTGACTTTGTTTTCACTCTAGCAACTACAAATATTGACTAAACAAGACATAACTTTGGCAGAATGATGCGGACTATAAGAGCTTGCCTTGGTAAGATTTTCAGTTTGATCTGAATTTCATAGCATGAGTTAAGTGCCCTTGCAATTGCCAAAAATTGCTATTTTTGACTCTATTTTGCTGGTTTTGACTTTATTTTTACTCTAAAATCTACAAATATTGACCAATCAAGACAAAACTTGGACAGAATATATATAAGCGTTATATGCTGCCTGGGTGTAATTTTCAGCTTGATCGGAATCTTACATCATGAGTTATGTGCCCTTGAATTTGACAAATTTGCCATTTTCGACTTTGTTTTCACTCTAACAACCACAAATGTTAACCAATCAAGATGATACTTGGAAAGAATCTTGTTGACAACAAGATCTTGCTTATGTGTAATTTCGGCATGATAACATTGTTACAATCTGAGTTATGTGCCCTTGAAATTGACAAAATTGCAGTTTTTGACACTTTTTCCACTCTTGAAGCCATTGAATATTGACTAATATAGACAAAATTTTAACAGAATCATAGTGACCATAAGATCTTGCATGTGTTTAATTCTTTATTTGATTTTAAATATACATACTGAAATATGTGTCCTTGAATTTGGCAAAATCACAGTTTTCAATTTTATTATCACCCTAACATCCCTAAAATATTAGTCAATCATTTACTTTCTTTTTGCATTGACCACATGATTGCTGCTTTTGACTTTGTTTTTGCTGTAAGAACCACAAGTATTCAAAAATCTAGTCAAAACTTGGATTTAATATTAAAAGAAATTCAGGCCTGTGGAGCGACTCAAGACCTTCAGGTCTTTCTAGTTTCAAAGCTTGAACTTCTGAAAATGTCAAAACCAGGTCTTGTTAGGGAAAGGGTTAAGTTGTAAATTATGTCTCAATAGAATTGTCCAAATTAAAGTGGAAAGAAGATGAATAAATCTAATGGAATCCATTCTTGATTGATGGGGTTGAAAACCTTGATGGAAAAGCATTTTTCTCCTTTTCCCTCAATGTTTTTCAAACTTGTCTTTGTAATTTTATGCCTATTTCTGTCAAAACCAGACTTCGTTTAAAGAAAAAAAAGAATAAATCCAAAGATACACATACTGGACGGCGATATTATTATGAATTGCACAGCAAGAGGGGTGAAGACATTCTGAAATTTAACATTTAAACTCCAAACCTTATGTTGTGGGTACTCATTTGAATCATCTGAGACGATTCATATTGAGTACCTACAATGTAGGGTTGGTGAATAATAAATGGAATATTGCATTCGGAAAAGTCATCACTCTCTCTTATCTGTTACTGTAGCTCTGAAATTCACTGGTGGGGAGCTTGGCCAAAGTGAGGGATGTTTTTTCGCGAACAATGTATTCTGTCGGTGTTGTTATAAAATATTGTAAATACGGCTTTATCGAAGCCGTAGTTACGAGATTTTATAACAACACCGACAGTTTGTCAATACAAACAGTAAACCCGATCTGTTTTTAGAACAAGTTCATTGTCATTAGAATAAAAATCTATAAACTCAAATTTAAACGCAAAATATCTATACCTTGTTGTAGCAAAAATTGTTTTAGTTCACCACCAGTGAAATTGCATTACAAATAGCAAATGATGACATTTTGAATCTGGCAGGATTAAAAACAGCGCAGGAAATATTTCTTCCAACATTCCATATGACTTAACCCTCTCCCAAACAAGACTGAATTTGACATACCCAACAAGAAAATATTTTGAAAACATTGAGGCAAAAGAATAAAATGCTGATAATCAGCATTTTCTCCTTTTGTCTCAATATTTTTTGTATTATATTGTACACTAATTCCTTCTTCATTATAACACACAGTTTGTCAAATGCAGCAGCTTTTGTATTGGGCTACACTAAAATTTTGTTGTTTGGGAGAGGGTTAAAGAGTTATTTTTACTGTGTAAATATATTTACTGCTGACGCAAAAACTTATATAGTGCTAAATAGCTTTATAATGTTAACCCTAGTCTTGCTGATCTAGGGATAATCATATTCTGCAAGCAACATAGACAAAGATCATTAACCCTTTCCCAAACGACAAAATTTTAGGGTGATCCACTTTAAAAACTGCCACAAATGACAAAATGGATGTTATTAAAGATACGATTTGTGTAAAATGTGGCTGATGATCAGCAGTTTCTCCTTTTGTCTCAATATTTTCCGTACCATATTTTACACAAATCTTGTCTTTAATATCATCCATTTTGCTATTTGTGGCAGTTTTTTAATTTTAATCATCCTAAAATTTTGTTGTTTGGGAAAGGGTTAAGCAAGCAGTGCATAGAAAATTGCATATTGAAATGGATAAACATTGACCAACTACTGTAGAATTTCAAATTATTTGGTAAAGGGTTAAATTATTCTGTTGTTCTAAAACCTTTGACATTACGAAATGCATTTGCACAGTTTATGAAATGGCAATATTCTGTATAGTGCATATATGTTATCAATGTTTAGTGTATATTATGATAAAAGCTCAACTTTTCGAAGGAATAGGGGGCTGTTCCAGTCACTTAGACATCGGCATCAATATTTATGCCCCCTTTCGAAGAAAATGGGGGTATATTGTTTTGCAAGTGACTCTTTTTGACTTCCTACAAGAAAATGGCTTTGGAATACAATGTGGAAAATGAAGAAATTGGTTGTGACAAGCAATTTCTTCATTTCCCACAATGTTTCCTTTACAAAAATACCAAAAAAATGCAAAATTTCATTCACTTTAAATTATCGTCTGCAACATCTTTGAATTTGGACAAGTATAAAATTTTGCCGTTTGGTAATGGGTTAATAGTATGGCATGCTGTTTGTAGACAGCTGAAGTTTTAAGCATGACTTTATAGATTAGTGGGACTATTCTAGTCACCCGGGCATTGACGTAATGCTTTGGTGAAGTTTTTAACTAAAAGTTTGTCAAATCTCTGTTTCTACTAATGCTATTGCTCTGAAACTTTGCATATGCCTCTGTTACCATTATGTCGGACTCTTGACATGTGATTTAGTTGAATTTTAAACCTTTTTGGAATTAGAATTTTTCACTATCCTGCACTTGATAGGCATGCTTGTCTGTTCTCTGACAGATTTTGTTCATATTGATAAGCATTTTGTGATCTGAATTTTGTATCTTTATTGCGCTTCCTTAATTAATTAACCCTTTCCAAAACAAGAGCTGGTTTTGACACCCATAGAAAGATAGACTTGGGAAAACATTGAGGGACAACAAGAAATTGCTGATCATCAGCAATTTCTCCATTTCCCTCAATGTTTTCCATGCTTCCATAATTTTGTTCTCCTTTTGGTATCAATCATTTTTGTGGTCTGCAACTCTTTTTAAATTGGAGCAGCCTAAAATTTTGCCGTTTGAGATAGGGTTGATCTTACTGCAGTTGATTGTTAGCCTTATTGTCTATCTGTTTGTCATTCTGTCTGTTCAGTGTTCTCCCCAGCCCAATAAGCTGTATCGGCCACACTACAGCTTCATGGAAATCAGTGTAAAGCCCCTACAGCTTCAAAAGTATGCCACAGCTGAATTACCTCCAGAAGGTCACCAAATAAGTGGATTTGTAGACATTTTTTGTCACAAAGTGATAAATAATGCATTCTTATCAAATAAAATGTAATAATTATGTATAAAACATTTTTGGAAAAGAAGAAATTGCTCAAATTGAACAATTTCTTCTTTTCCCATTATGTTTCTATTCACAATCATTTGCATGAACACAATGCATTTCAAGGTTTACCGATACTTATAATATGCCACTACGGCTTCAAATTATTCTGGGGAGAACCATGTTGTTTCTATGTCTCTCTCTCAATCATGGCCAAAATGATCTGGATCCATGTTAGCCTCAAATACATGTACCACTTAGGTCCCTTTTTTCAGACCTCTCAATTTTATTTTATCTGTCCTTTCTTGTGTCAGTGTTTTTCTTTGGGCAGAAGTGTTTCCATTTATTTTGTTTCTAAATTGTAATTGTAATATATGATGTATTTAAATATGATGCTGTCAGCTGCAATTTGTGTTTGGCTAAAGTCAGGTAACCTCATATTTGAATAATTATGAGAAAAATACTAAATTTTCTTTTGACTATCAATATCATGATCCTTTTTCTTGAAAGAAATATCTTTGATAAAGGTCAATCATCCATATTATAAAAGTTTGATACATTAGATTATAGTTTTAATTCTTTTAGAGGTGACATCTTGATTATTGCCCTTGTCTGAAAAGTTGAAGGTTTATTATGTATCAAGTCTTTTTTAACCCATTTTAAAACAACCTCTTGTTTTGACTTCCTTTGGCACAGTGTATTATCACGTGACTCAGAATTTCTGATAATCTTCAATATCTTTTTTTACACTTGACCAATTTGAATTCGTTTTGAAGCAGAGAAGTTGTGAAAATACCAGAAATAAGCTGGACCTGTTGGATTTTTAAAAAATCAACTGATAAAAAAGATATTGAAGATAAACCAAAATTTTGATTTATCTTCAATAACTTTTTTATCAGTTGATTTTTCAAAAATCAACTACGTCCATCTAATGCGTGACATCTGTCTACATTCTCTGCTTCAAACCGAATTCAAATGGGTCGCATTATTAACAAAATTATTGAAGATTTTCTGAAAATATTGTATCACGTGATTATCCACCGTGTTTGGGTCCTGGTAATAGCCCTTTCCCAAGCGGCAAAATTTTAGGGTGATCCACTTCAAAAACTGCCACAAATGACAAAATGGAAGTTATTAAAGATACAATATGTGTAAAATATAGCATAGAAAACATTGAGACAAAAGGAGAAACTGCTGATTATCAGCAGTTTCTTCTTTTGTTTCAATGTTTTCCCAAGCCATTCCTTCTAGGGGCGTCAAAACCAGGTCTTGTTTGGGAGAGGGATAGCACAGTTGGTAGCACATCAGACTCTAACTCACTAGGTCAGGGTTTGATACCCAGTATCAGCATACTTCCTTTCTGACAAAATTGTCTCCTTTACCAACAGATGGATAAATGTTAACCTATGTAGGCAAGTAGCTTGAGACTCCAAAATGACAACTGGAATCCAGCTTCCACAATATGACCATATCAGATGAAAGAGGCATTTAAGCTCCAATCAATGAATTGACATTTTGAAAAAATTGAGACTTATTGTTCACAGGGTCAAGTTTTGGTTACAGCAACATTCCAATATAGCTAAAGTTTATTTGGCTGTCCACAGCAACAAGTAATAGCACTTTAAAAACTATTTTTGTTGGGGATGCGTTAAAATATAATTAGATTTTGTATTACATGTAAGCATCTGAACATTTCCTTACAAAACTTTTCTTTTTCAAATCTGGGGTTATCTAGCTTTCAAGGTGATATTATATTGCTCAAGAAATCCTCCTTAAATCTTTATCACACTATCCCAATTGAAATGAAATTGTGGTAAAAATAGACTTGGTTTACCATTATGTATTGATAAAGCGTTCTGTATTGATAAACCGTCGGTGTTGTTACAAAATCTCGTAACTGTGGCTTGATTTAAGCCACAGTTACGAGATTTCATAACAACACCCACATAACACTATTTGTTTGTCCGAAATTACATCATTATACATGGTTAGGTGAATAAAATCGCTCCCTATTTGATTGGTCAACTTTGCTTCCTATAATGTTTGGGATACGAGATGACAACTCCTTTTTTAACAGTCCTTGTTGAATTGTCTTGAACGCAAACACATTTCAAAAATATTGTGAAGAAAAAAAGTTAACAAAAAGTGTGTCCACCAATTTCTCATGTGTTCAAATTAGGATAGTGTGATAAAGATATACTTATGAATAGTTTTAATTATATATTTGAATTTGAAATATTTTGATATTGTAATATAATGATTGTTTCTTTTTAGTAAATTGTAATGATAAATGTAAATAGTAAATGTACATTGAATGTATTTATAAATTATCAAATGAAAAGGGTCCTACTTGGTTTTATACTTGTTTCTAGACTTTTGAAGAAAGACGGCTATAGTCTTTTTATTACATATGCATTAGGGGTCATATTTGGTACTGCCCCTTTAATTTTTCATTTGCACTTGTTGGTAAACTATTGTTCACTCAATGTATACAGTTTGAAATTTATTACATTCAAATTACATCTGTGTAAAGCTTGAAACCGGTTACTAATCAGCAAAAAAAATGGATTTTTTCCTGTGAAAGCTGTCTCCAGAAAAAAAAAAAAAACAGATACTGATAGATATAGGAATTGTGGACATGATAGAGCAGAAAATTGACTTAAGGGCCCTTTACATGTGATAGCTCACATTTATTGCTTGTTAAGCCTTCAAAATACACTGCCCTCCAAAAGTTCCTTCACACTGATATTTTCTTGTTCTATAATCCATGTAAATACCTATCTTTTTCAGAAATAGTTGTCTAAGTTGAAATGTAGTATTTTTTCAAAACTCTGCTTTGTCCTTGTAAAGAAAATTTCATAATTATGTTATCCATTGAAAATTATTGTGATGGATGTCCGAAACTTGATAGAGGCTTCAGAATCTGAAAATTGAAAATTCGTCAAAAATGCTCCCTTTGCATACCAGTCATAAACTTTACTAAAACAAAATTTATTTTGTATTTTTGTTGATACATTTTAGATAATACATTTTTGAACAGATATCTGCAAAAATTGAAACAAAATTGCTTGGTGATGGGACTTTCCCATGACACTGCGTTCAGTGGGTGTTTTTCACATATTTTCAAAGTTTGGAAAATGTGACCTATTCTGCAATTTCATCTTTTAGTAGTCTGGGTATCATTGACAACTAGACCTCAGAAGTATTCTCCATAGACAGGGAAAACCCGTTTTTGCAAAATTATTTAACGTAACACGAGGATTTGCTTCTTTACAAGTGAGGTATTACATTGATTTCAGTAAAATTAAACTTGAGTGGGAAGGAACTTTTGGAGGGCAGTGTAGTCAAACAAATACAAGGTTAATGGTAAAGTTGAATAGCTTTTGCCTATATTATATTATTTTTCTATAGGTAAATAAGAATGAAGAATATGCTGCTATTTTACATGTTCTCCCTCCATTTAACCCATGAACAGACAAAAATTTTGACAATTTCAAGTGAATGGAATTTATGATTCTTTGGTCTTGTGAGGTAGATATCATAGTGGAAAATGGGGAAAATTGCTTGTCACATGCAATTTCTTAATTTTACACAATGTTTTCAAAAGCTTTTATCTTATGGGTAGTCAAAAAAAGTGATTTATGGGAAAGGTTAACATAATTGTCAAAGTATCATGTAATTTCTTTTACCAATAGTAAAATTTTAATATTATGGACCCAAATTATATTTGATATTTTTCATATCTTCTTAGTTCAGACTGTAAAAGCTTCATGAAATGAAACTTTTAATGTTATCAGAGCTGTATGCATTGTGTATTTGAATATTTTGTCACCTTATGTCCCTTTTCGTAGAAAATGGGGTATATTGTTTTGCAAGTGTCGGTCGGATGGTCGGTCTTTTGGTTCCTAGACCAAACCTTGACTGGATCATAACTTGAAAAGTATGCAAGGTAGAATCATGAAACTTCATATAAGTAGAAAGAGTTTATTAACCCATTCCCACACATAAACTCTTTTTGACTCCTCAAAAGATAAATGCTTTGGAAAACATTGTGGGAAATAAAGAAATTGCTTGTGACAAGCAATTTCTTCATTTCCCACTATGTTTTCTGTCAGAAAAAACCAAAAGATTTTAAACTTCCTTAACTTGAAATTGTCGTCTGCAACATCTTTGAATTTGGAACAGGCCAAAATTTGTCGTTTAGTAATGGGTTAACCCATTACCACACAGAAACTCCTTTTGACTCCCCCAAAGAAAAAGGAATTGGAAAGCATTGTGGAAAATGAAGAAATTGCTTGTGACAAGCAATTTCTTCATTTTTCACAATGTTTTCTTTGTCAAAATGTACAGATTTTTCAAATTTAATTAACTTGAAATTGTCGTCTGCAAGATCTTTCAATTTGGACCACCCTAAAATTTTGTCGTCTGGTAATGGGTTAAGGAGAAGTGAACTAAGAACCGTAACTCTGCCCATCATATTTATGGAGTTATTGCCCTTTGAGGGGGGAATACCTGTTTTACAAACATCTCTTGTTCCTTTATATTAGCAATATTGCAATATGTTTGGTTTTATTTTTCTGTTAGAATCACTTATTATACAAAGATTCTAATGAGTTCTTATATATAGTGCTTAGAAGAGGTTAAAGATTCTCAATTGTTAATATACTTGTTAGCTCATTTGACTATTAACAATTAGCCTTAGTAATGACTACATTCTGGCCAAATGATTTTTAAGCAATTGAAAGTGGTCATATATCATCCATGTAGTGTTCCAAAGAGATTTCATGATTCTGTATTAAACCTTTCCCAAACTAGACCTTCTTAATACAACAGTGATCAATTGACCAAACGCCAATCGATTAGTCGCTCAGCCCAATATAGAATCTTGGACAAACAATGGGGGGCATTGGCATGTCGATTGTTTTGATTGTCAGTCGATAGATCGATACAATATCACATGCAACGAAGAATTTAAGACAAACGATGCGGTTGTAACATTTTTCTGATCGTCCATTGGCTTATCGATGATTTTGATTGACATCTGGCGTTTGGTCAATTCAGAAATGGTATTCTAATTCAATTATCTTAACTAATGCATATTTTTTTGGTACTCTTTAGAATTGTTTTGCAGTGACAATTTTTCAGAGTACCAACAAAATAGGATATGATTGATGACATTTTTTTGTATATTTTCACCTGTCCAACTTGCAGACAGCATAGAAAAAGCCGTTTTCTGAACGACAAAATTTTAGGGTAATCCAATACCAAAGCTGCAGCAGATAACAAAGTGGATGTTACTAAAGGTAGAATTTGTGAATAATACAGCTCAGAAAACATTGAGGCAAAAGGAGAAACTGCTGGTTATCAGCAGTTTCTTTTGTCTCAATGTTTTCCCAAGCCATATCTATTCGAGACGTCAAAATCAGGTCTTGTTTGGGAAAGGGTTAAAAGTCTTGTGGGAAAGGGTAAAACCCTTCCCAAACAATACCTGGTTGTGGCTGTTGGCTATAAGCAGACATGTGAAAACATTAAGGCAAAAAAAGAAAATGCTGATAATCAGCATTTTCTTCTTTTTGTCTCAATATTTTCTGTTCTTTATTATATTGTACACAAATCCTTTTTACATCAACATCTATTTTGTCAAACAATTTCTTCATTTCCACAATATTTTCTAAACAAAAATACACACAAACATAATCTCTTTAAATTGTTGTCTGCAGGATCTTTCAATTTGGACCACCCTTAAATTTTTTCACTTGGGAAAGGGTTACCGTAACTGTCATCTCTTTATCATCTAAAATTCTTGATTTTGTTTGGGATAGGGTTAATGTTGTTGTCAATAATTATCAGTGATGAATATTTGTACAGGGCTTAGTGTAAAACTCAGCGTAAAATCAGAACTATTTTTCAAGTTTTGTTTGTAATATTTTTGGAGCGGTTGTTTTCAGAAAATAAACACAAAAATATAAACAACATTTTGATGCTTCTTTTATTTCTCCTTTGTAATTATACCCCCCACCTACGAAGTAGGGGGGGTATATTGGTTTCACCAAATCTGTCTGTCTGTCCGTAGACTTTTTCATTTCCTTGCTCTTTGTCAAGAATCATGAAACTTGATAAGGTTGTTGCCCATGACCCAAGGAGGTGCCCTATTGTTTTTTTGGGTCACAAAGGTCAAGGTCACAATTGGACTTTGTTTAAAATCAGCTTCGTGCTCTAAGTCAAGAACCAGTTCACCTAAGACCATGAAACTTAACACATTTGTTGCCCATGACCCAAGTGGGTGCCCTTTTAAATTTTTTGGGGGTCATGAAGGTCTTTGTTTAAAAGCTGTTTCAGTGCTCCTTTTGACTTTTATCTCTTTTTCAGTGACAAAGCGCTTGTGGGGGTATTTGTCCTCTTTGCGACAGTTCTAGTTTCAAAATGCCAAGCCCAGGTTGCTCATCGATAACTACAGAGACAATTAATCAAGGAATCAAATAAGTTTTTTAACCTTTACCAATCAACAAAATATTAGGGTGATCCAAATTCAAAGATGTTGCAGACAACAACTTAAAATGAATGAAAAAGTACATTTTTAGCTCGACTTTTCGAAGAAAATGAGAGCTTATACTGTCACCCGGTCGTCGGCGTTGGCGTTGGCGTTGGCGTTGCAACAAAGGTTAAAGTTTTTTCAAACATCAATAACTTCCATACTATCGAAGGGATTCAACCCAAACTTGGAATACTTATTCACCATCACACCCTCTACCTTACTATCAGGGCCCATGACCCTGGGACCTCTATATTTGGAGTTATGCCCCCTTTATACTAAGCACTTAGAAAGTGGAGCGCGCTGTCTTCGGACAGCTCTTGTTAAATCTTTTTGTGTGGAAAATGTGGGAAATGAAGAAATTGCTTCTCACAAGCAATTTCTTCATTTTCCACAATGTTTTCCATAGCCAGGTTCTTGTGAGGAGTCAAAAAGAGTCACTGTGTGGTAATGGGTTAAATCTTAACTTGGCCTTTGTATTATCTAGCTAGAGCCATAGCGCAGTTGGGAGCGCAGCAGATTCCCACTCATAAGGTCCCGGGTTTGATCCCCAATCACAGCAAAAATTCTTTCAGAGAAAATTGTCTGCCACCAATGGTTTGATAATTGTGGACTATGTGAGGGATATAAGGATGATGTGGCAGGAATCCATGGTTAGGTGCTCTAGCCACAGCGATGTGACCATAGCAGTTGAAAGAGACCCCAATTAATCAACCAGTAAATTATCTGAAATTTTACAAAAACATAAAAGTTAATTTTTTACCGATGGATGAACCATATAATATTGTCGCTTTTCAACAAATTTGTAACTGCAGCTTGTTTCAAGCTGCAGTTACGAGGTTTTTGTTGAAAAGCAGTGAAATGAGTAGTCTATTTTCGATGAGTAGGGCCTAGCTGGTGGCTCTGATGTGATGATGTGTTCTTACTTGTGTGAGACATGCCAGAAACACACATTGTGCAGGTCGCTACAATGTAACTGATAACTAGTTGAACCAGGTTTGAAACCCCATTACAATCAATCATTCAATTTAAATCCCATATTTCCCAGCCCTTGTAGCTTAACCCGTTACCAAACAACAAAATGTTGGGTTTGTCCAAATTCAAAGACATTGCAGACGACAAGTTAAAGTGAATGAAATTTTACATTTATGGATCTTTTTGGGTAGAAAACATTGTGGAAAATGGAGAAATTGTTTGTGACTGGGTCACAAGCAATTTCTTCATTTTCCACATTTTCTAAAGCCTTATTGTTTAGGAGAGTCAAAAGGAGTGTAGGAATGAGATAATATGAGTTATATATTGTGGGTAAGTAGGGCCTAGCGGATGGCTTGGATTTCATGATGAGTTCGTATTTGTGTGAGACATGCCAGGAGCACACATTGTGCGGTGCACAAGTTGCTATTACAGAGTTCAATTCACATGGCGCAGCTTTAGCTGTAATTATCAAAAATTACACGCCTGTGCTTTTTTATGCCCCCGATAGGGAGGCATCATAAATTTGACTTGTCCGTCCGTCCGTCCGTCTGTCCGTCCGTCATTCCGTCCAAAAACTTTAACATTGGCCATAACTTCCTTATTACTTAACATATTCGCTTCATACTTTACCACAACATTCCTTGGTACATTACCTTTCTGTAGGCACATACTTTGGTGACCTTGACCCCTGGATGACCTTTACCTTGAACATAGATTGGCCATAATTTAAAATCAAAGCGGTGTCGGGGGCATTGTCATCTTACAGTGACAGCTCTTGTTAATTAGAAAATCAGTAATATTTTCTTGTGTACCTGTTATACATGTTTACTATGATACAATTCTTTTTGAAAAATGTGAAGCTATATGCAAAATATGAACATATTTTAGTTAAAGTCAGTATCAGGTCAAATGAAATCTGTAATACAATGTAACTGATAACTAGTTGAACAAGGTTTGAAACCCCATTTCAATCACAATCAATCAACCACTTTTATCTCAAATTTGACGTACCGATGACTTACGACAAGTTTCGGGCAAGAAACGCATAACGCCAATCTATCAAGACCCACGTTGTGCGGTTGTTGTTTTAAGCGATATTTAAGTCACCGGTAAGTCAAAAATACGTCTTAAATGTTTTCATGAAACAGGCCCCTGGTTTCGCAAATAATGGGATTGATGAATCCTGGTATAGCTAATATATCCTTTCTGACATTTTAAGGTTTACAGACCCTCATTAAAAATACCACTTTCTAGCCATAGGAATGTAAGTACACTTCACATAAGTTGATCCCTCGTGCTGGATTTCAAGATTATGCTCAAAGAAGAAAATAATTTACAAATATGATTTTACTCTATACCGGTATATTTACACCAATTCTATCTTTATCGACTCCCTTCTTAGCTCACATTAGCTCGTAGTGCTGCTGGTGAGCTATTGCGATGCTCACCATCCACCTGTCGACAATTACTTAACAAGAGTGCCATGGTCACAATATACGCCACCACTCCCAGAGACTAAGTTTTAAGGGGGCATAATCAGGCAAAAAACAATGAACCATAAAATCCTTTCTTTATGCACATCTACCAATTGAGGTGATAACAATGACCAAGTTTCAAAAAGATCCAGCCAGAAACTTAGGAGGAGTTGCGCTCACAAGAAAAGTGGACAGACGTACGGACGGATTGACAGACGGAGAAGATGACGCCAATATACAACTATCTCCGGCGGCATATAAAAATCTTCTCCTCCGAAACTATACGGCATAGAGTCTTGAAATTTCTGTATGTAGCATCGTAATAAGACCCTTTACCAACATACTTAAAATTACTGTGATAAAAGGAAGATTGGCCTTATGTTGTGGGGTATCGGATTTCACATAGAGACATAGAATGAAATCTTGTATACTAAAGGAAAAAAGAAACGCAACAAAAAATTAATTTGATTAAACGTTTTGTTATCGTTTTTCCCAAAATCACCATAATTCGCGTACTTTCTTCAATGCATAGTAAAACTTCATTATTTGACTTTCTAGTGTCAAAATTTCATCAATGTCACAGGTTGTGCGTGCCATCAGTGGGCTTTTAAACGAGAGCGGTTTGGCGTGAACGTTAAATGCGTTCTAGCAAGCAATCCAAACGGACATTAACAATTCCTAGCTGAAATTTTATTGCTGTACTGTTCATGAATAGCATCAACAGTTTTTCTCGATAAGAGAATTTGTTTACGTAGATAAAATAAGAGAACGTTATGGTCTTGACATCATGACGTTAGACGTTGACGACTGCTTTTCGGGCGACCGTCAGTTATTCTGTTCGTTCTAAGACGTTTTCTCAAGCAATATTTTGTAAACTGATGTACATCAAAGTCAGCAACAACTGCGGGTTGAGATGTTCCAGTCCTAAACATCACACTTTGTTACCGGACGACGTTTTTGAATAATTTGGATATGGAGTATTACTTAAATCCAAACAAAATTCATTGCATTTTGTTGAGTCGATGTGCATCTACACAAATTAAAAGAGTTCTGTGTAAAGTTGGGATATTTAAAGGTTTACACGTGAAAAACATGTAAACGTCTATTTTGACGTTACCTCACAGGTAAGACAGGTTCCAACGTAAACCTAAAGATTAATATCAAGATACTATACCCTTAATCAATCAGTAACAACTCTGACTCAATAACATAAAAGAATTAGGAGAAATAACAAAAAATAGTTGTTGCGTCTCTTCTTTCCTCTAGTATACAATCTTCTTCTCCTGAACCTTTTGGCTTAGAGCTTTGAAATTGTGTGTGTAGAAGCGTCTCAAGGCCCTCTTCCAAAAAATTTCAAATTACTGTGATACAAGGAAAATAGGCCCTATATTGTGGGTATCGAATTTTTATATAGAGACAATGAAGGAAATCTTGTACAACCTTCTTCTTCAGAACCCTTTGGCCTAATTAATTTTTTTGTGTAGAATGGTGTCAAGGCCCTCTATTAACCCTTTCCCAAACAAGACCTGGTTTTGACGTCCCTAGTAGAAAAGGCTTGGGAAAACATTGAAACAAAAGAAGAAACTGTTGATAACCAGCAGTTTGTCCTTTTGTATCAATATTTTCTGTGGGATATTTTACACAAATCCTATCTTTAATAACATCCATTTTGTTATTTGTGACAATTTTTGAAGTGTATCACCCTAAAATTTTGTCGTTTGGGAAAGGGTTAAGATACATCAAATTATTGTAATACCAGGAAAATTGGCCCTTTGTTGTGGGGATGGAATTTCATATAAAGACAAAGAAGGAAATCTTGTACAATCTTCTCCTGAATCATTTGGCTTAGAGCTTTGGATTTTGTGTGTAAAATCATATCAAGGCCATCTGCCAAAATACCTCAAATTATTGTGATACAGGGAAAATTGGCCCTATGTTGTGGGTATCGAAAGTCATAAAGAGACAAAGTAGGAAATCTTGTACAATCTTCTCCTACTGAACCGTTTGGCCTAGAGCTTTGAAATTTTTGTGTAGAATCCTCTCAAGGCCGCGTCTACCAAAATGCCTCAATTTATTGTGATACAAGGAAAATTAGCCCAAATTTGTGGGTATTGAATTTCATATTAAGACAAAGGAGGAAATATTGTACAATTTTTTTCTCCTGAACTGTTTGGCCTTAATATATAGGGCTATGAAAATTTGTTGATAGAATTGCATCATAATGATACATTCTTCTCCAATTCTGTTTGTCAGAGATCCTTAACCACCAAAATTGTTTAAATTGTTTTCTTTAATGAAAACTATCCAGAAGTTGTGAAAAGAGGCAAAGGTTATCATCTTCATGATATCTAAAGTCAGCGATATAGGGCCGTCTTGGCCCTCTTGTTTGGTATTAGCAACAGCTTTAAAGTTTTGCCATTTGGGAAAGGGTTTTACTGAAAACTATGCCAACGCAAAGGCTGGTCTAGATATATGATTTTCTTAAAGGCCACAATGTCCCCTTTTGCCCCATTCCCAAACAAGACCCAATTTAGACGTCCCTTATATAGAGAAAAGCTAGAGAAAACATCGAGACAAAAGAGTAATCGGCATTATCTTCTTTTGCCTAGATATTTTCTGTGCTATATTTTGCATAAATATGATCTTTAATAGCATTATTTTGCCATCTGTACATCCCATCCCTTTCAACAGCCCCACTATTTTAATGTTTGGAAAAGGGTTAAATTATTATAACTGAGAGGAAAACAACTAAACAATTGAAACAGTACTTTAAATACTGTTTCATTTGTTTAGTTTTCTTCTTTCATTGTTTAAAATTTCTATCGCCAGAATATGATTGATATCGACACAAGTAAAGGTATAGCTTTCTTTTTAAAACTCTTGCCGAGACTCGAACTCGGAACTCCTAGTTTCCTAGGATGCTTTACCATTAAACTACAAGAGCCACCCACGCTATTTTACTGTGTATAATATCAATTATGTTGTTTCATTTTATGCAAGTTGGTAAAAAAGATAATTCAATCATTTAACCCTTTTCCCTAGCTGTTTTGTGGTGTATGAAGAGTTTAGATTTTAGCAGTTTAATTTAACACATTTCCCTTGCTGTTTTATTATACTGTACATATTAAAAGTTTAGATTATCTATAGAGTCTTAATTCAACCCGTTTCCCTTGCTGTTTGAACATGATACATATTAATATTTTAGATTTTAGCATCTTAATTCAACCCCTTTTTTCTAACTGTTTTTCGATACAAATTAATAGTTTAGATTTTAGCATGTTATTTAACCCATTTTCTCTAGCTGTTTTAAGATACATATTAATAGTTTAGATTTTATTTTCTTAATTCAACCCCTTTTCCCCACCTGTTTTATGATGATATTAAAAGTTTAGAATTTAGAATCTTAATTTAACCCCTTTCCCCAGCCGTTTTATGATACATATTGAAACTTCTGATTTCAGCATCTGAATTTAACATATTTCCCTAGTTGTTTTATTATGCATATTAAAAGTTTAAACTGTAGCATCTTAATTCAACACCTTTCCCTGGCTGTTTGAACATGATACATATTAGAAGTTTAGATTTTAACATCTTAATTCAACCCCTTTCTGTGGCTAGCTGTTTTAGCATGATACATATTGATAGTTTAAATTTTAGCATTTTATTCAACCTTTTTCTCTAGCTGTTTTATGATACATATTTAAAGTTTAGATTTTCAAATCTTGATATCCCCTTTCCCTAACAGTTTTATGATGCACATAACTAGTCAAGAATTTAGCATCTTAATTTAACCCTTTTCTCTAGCTGTTTTAATATACATATTAATAGTTTAGATTTTATTTTCTTAATTTAACCCCTTTTCCCCAACTGTTTTATGATGATATTAAAAGTTTATAATTTAGAATCTTAATTTAACCCCTTTCCCCAGCCGTTTTATGATACATATTGAAACTTCTGATTTTAGCATCTTAATTCAACACCTTTCCTTAGCTGTTTTTATGATACATATTTAAAGTTTAGATTGTAGCATCTTAACCCTTTCCCAAACAAGACCTGGTTTTGACGTCCCAAAATAGAGGAAGCTTGGGAAAACATTGAAACAAAAGAAGAAACTGCTGATAACCAGCAGTTTCTCCTTTTGTCTCAACGTTTTCTGCGTTATATTCTTCACAAAATTAATTCCTTCCTTTTTGACATCAATATTGTTGTCTACATCAGCTTTTGATCTGGAACACCCTAAAATTTTGTTGTTTGGGAAAGGGTCAATTCCACACCTTTCCCTGGCTGTTTGAACATGATCCATATTAGAAGTTTAAATTTTAACATCTTAATTAAAACCCTTTCTGTGGCTGTTTTAGCATGATACATAATAATAGTTTAAATTTTAGCATCTTAATTTAACCTTTTTCTCTAGCTGTTTTATGATACATATCAAAAGTTTAGATTTTTAAATCTAAATTTAACCCCTTTCCCTAGCTCTTTTATGATACATATTACTAGTTTAGAAATTATCATCTTAATTCAACCCTTTTCCCTGTGGTTTGAACATGATACATATTAATAGTTTAGATTTTAGCATCCTATTTTAACCCATTTCCCTAGCTGTTTAATGAATATATATTATTAGTTAAGATTTTATCATCTTAATTTTACCCCTTTCCCCACCTTTTTTATGATATTAATAGTTTAGAATTTAGCATCTTAATTTAACACCTAATCTGTGGCTGTTTTAGCATGATACATAGTATTAGTTTAAATTTTCGCATCTTAATTTTACCCTTTTTCTAGCTGTTTTTCGATACAAATTGATAGTTTAGATTTTAGCATCTTTATTTAACCTCTTTCCCTAGCTGTTTTATGATGCATATTAATAGTTTAGATTTTAGCATCCTAAATTAAACCTTTTCTCTAGTAATTTTATGATACAAATTAATAGTTTAGATTTTAACATTTTAATTCAACCCCTTTCCCTAGCTGTTTTATGACACATATTACTAGTATAGAATTTAGCATCTTAATTCAACCCTTTCCCTGACTGTTTGAACATGATACATATTTATAGTTACATATTTATAGTTTAGATTTTAGCATCTTATTTTAACCCATTTCTCTAGCTGTTTAATTATACATATTAATAGTTAAGATTTTATCATCTTAATTTTACCTCTTTCCCTACCTGTTTTAAGATAATATTGATAGTTTAGAAGTTAGCATCTTAATTTAACCCCTTTCCCCATTTGTTTTATGATACATAATTAAAAATAAGGTTTTAGCATCTTAATTCAACCCTTTACCTAGCAGTTTTTATGATACATATTAATAACTTTGATTTTAACATCTTAGTTCAACCCCTTTCTGTGGCTGTTAGAGCATGATACATATTAATAATTTAAATTTTAGCATAGTAATTCAACCTTTTCTCTAGCTATTTTATGATACAAAATTAATAGTTAACATATTAGCATCTTAATTAAACCAATTTCCCCAACTGTTTTATGATACATATTAAAGGTTTTAGTATCTTATTTGAACCTTTTTACCTAGCTGTGATTTATGGTACATAAAAAAGTTTAGATTTAAACATCTTAATTATTCACATTTCCCTAGCCGTTTGAACATGGTACATATTAATAGTTTCGACGACCCACAATATTCTGAATCCCGCCAAACAATAAAATCATATTGATGATAATTAGTATTTTGATGTAATATTGACGAGACCATTTGCATGTGCGTCTCTACAATAACATTTTTTTAAAAGTTATGAAATTAGCATATCAATTTAGCTTCCTATCTGTATTATGATTTATCAAAAGTTTAGACTTAAGCATTTTAATTTAAATATTTTCCCTAACTGTTTAATGTTATAGTTAAAGTTAAGATTTAAGCATCTGAATTTATCCACATTTCCCTTGCTCTTTGAACATGATAGATATTAAAGTATTAGTTCTTAGCTTCGTAATAAACAACTTTTCCCTAGCTGTTTTATTATACAAATTAATAGTTTATTTAAGTTAACCTCATTCTTTCGCTGTTTAATAATACAAATTAAAAGTTGAGATTATAGCATGTTGATAAATCCTTTTCCCTAACTTTTTTATGATCAAACTAATAGTTTAGAATTAAGCATTTTAATTCAACCCCTTTCCCTAGCTGTTTGAACATGATACATACTAAAAGTTTAGATTTAAGCATCTTAATTTAAACTCTTTCCCTAGCTGTTCAAGATATATATAAAGAGTTGTCCGCGGACAACGTAGCTTGCCTATACAGAAGCTTGTCACAAAAACAGCATTTTTTTTAAAAGTAGGTCAAACTCCAAGGTCAAGGTCACAAGGTCAAGGGTAATGGTCCCAATTGATAGGTCTTGTCGAGATGTATATATGTATGAAATATCAAGGTTGTATCTCTAATAGTGCCTGAGATATAGGCCAGGTTAAAGTTTTTCAAAAGTAGGTCAAACTCCAAGGTCAAGGTCACTAGGTCAAAGGTCATGGTCTCAAATGAAAGGTCTTGTCAAGATGTATCTATGTATGAAATGTCAAGGCTGTATCTCTAATAGTGCCTGAGATATAGACCAGGTTAAAGTTTTTCAAGTGAAGATGCCACGGGACGCGACGTGACGCCGACACTAGGACTGACATTAGCTCCCCGGACATAAAGTCCCGGCTCGCTAAAAGCTTAGATTTTAGCATCTAAATTAAACATCCTTTCCTACCTGTTTTATGATAATATTAAAAGTTTAAGTTTTAGCATTTTAATTTAACCCCTTTCCCTACCTGTCTAATGATACATATAAAAAGTTTAGATTCTAGCATCTTAATTTTATCCCTTTGCCCAGCTGTTTGAAGATGATACATTCTAAAGGTTTAGATTCTAGGTTATTAATTTAATCACTTTTTCCTAGCTGTTTTATGATACATATTTACAATAGTTTAGAATTAAGTTTTGTAATTTAACCCATTCTACTAGCTGTTTGAATATCATACATATTTTAAAAAAGTTAAGATTTTAGAATCTTATTTTAATCCCTTTTCCTAGCTGTTTGAACATGATACATATCAATGGTCTAGAATTTAGGATCTTAATTTAACCACTTTGCTGTTCTATGATAATATTTAAAGTTTAAGTTTTTAGCATTTAAATTTATCCCCTTTCCCTACTTGTTGTATGATACATATTACAAGTTTAGATGTTATCATCTTAATTTAGCCACTTTTCCCTTGGTGTTTTATGATACATATTAATATTTTAGAATTAAGCGTCTTAATTTAACACCTTTTCCTAGCTGCTTGAACATGATACATGTTGAAATTTTAGATTTCAGCATTAGACGATATAAGAATCTTCATTTAACTACTTTCCCTATTTGTTTAGACATAATACAATCAAAAGCTTAGATTTTTAAATCTAAATTTAACCCTTTTCCCTAGCTGTTTTATGATGTATTACAATTTTAGATTTTAGCATCTTAATTCAACCCCTCTCTTTACCTGTTTTATGACGATATAAATAGTTTTAAAGAACTTAAAGCATCTTAATTTAACCCCTTTGCCGTGCTGTTTTAATGATACATATCAATAGTTTAGATTTTAGCATCTTAATTTAACCCCTTTGCCGTGCTGTTTTAATGATACATATCAATAGTTTAGATTTTTGCATCTTAATTTAACCCCTTTGCCGTGCTGTTTTAATGATACATATCAATAGTTTAGATTTTAGCATCTTAATTTAACCCCTTTGCCGTGCTGTTTTAATGATACATATCAATAGTTTAGATTTTAGCATCTTAATTTAATCCCTTTGCCGTGCTGTTTTAATGATACATATCAATAGTTTAGATTTTAGCATCTTAATTTAACCCCTTTGCCGTGCTGTTTTAATGATACATATTAATAGTTTAGATTTTAGCATCTTTATTTAACCCCTTTGCCATGCTGTTTTAATGATACATATCAATAGTTTAGATTTTAGCATCTTAATTTAACCCCTTTGCCATGCTGTTTTAATGATACATATCAATAGTTTAGATTTTAGCATCTTAATTTAACCCCTTTGCCGTGCTGTTTTAATGATACATATCAATAGTTTAGATTTTAGCATCTTAATATAACCCATTTGCCGTGCTGTTTTAATGATACATATCAATAGTTTAGATTTTAGCATCTTAATATAACCCTTTGCCATGCTGTTTTAATGATACATATCAATAGTTTAGATTTTAGCATCTTAATATAACCCCTTCGCCATGCTGTTTTAATGATACATATCAATAGTTTAGATTTTAGCATCTTAATTTAACCCCTTTGCCATGCTGTTTTAATGATACATATCAATAGTTTAAATTTTAGCATCTTAATATAACCCTTTGCCGTGCTGTTTTAATGATACATATCAATAGTTTAGAGTTTAGCATCTGAATTTAACCCCTTTGCCGTGCTGTTTTAATGACACATATCAAAAGTTTAGATTTTAGCATCTTAATATAACCCCTTTGCCATGCTGTTTTAATGATACATATCAATAGTTTAGATTTTAGCATCTTAATTTAACCCCTTTGCCGTGCTGTTTTAATTATACATATCAATAGTTTAGATTTTAGCATCTCAATATAACCCATTTGCCGTGCTGTTTTAATGATACATATAAAAAAGTTAAAGTTTCTATTTAAAGTCTATTTTCACTTGCGTGTTCAACCGACTTTACACTTTAACCCACGATCACTGAGTCTCAAGTCGGCTGTTAACAGTCGGCGCCTTCACCAGCCACAGCTCTTTGGCTTTCAACTCTCCCGTGTACCCATTTATACACCTGGGTGAAGAGGAGCAACGTGGGGGTAAGTTTTTTGCTCAGAAAAATTCACGTGGAGCTGGCGGGATTTGAACCCAGGATCCCTCGATCCCAAAGACCGTGTCTTACCATTAGACCACAGCGCCCCCATATCAATAGTTTAGATTTTAGCATCTTAATTTAACCCATTTGCCGTGCTGTTTTAATGATACATATCAATAGTTTAGATTTTAGCATCTTAATTTAACCCCTTTGCCGTGCTGTTTTAATGATATATATCAATAGTTTAGATTTAAGCATCTTAATTTAACCCCTTTGCCATCTGTTTTAATGATACATATCAATAGTTTAGATTTAAGCATCTTAATATAACCCCTTTCCCGTGCTGTTTTAATGATACATATCAATAGTTTAGATTTTAGCATCTGAATTTAACCCCTTTGCCATGCTGTTTTAATGATACATATCAATAGTTTAGATTTTAGCATCTTAATATAACCCCTTTGCCGTGCTGTTTTAATGATACATATCAATAGTTTAGATTTTAGCATCTTAATATAACCCATTTGCCGTGCTGTTTTAATGATACATATCAATAGTTTAGATTTTAGCATCTTAATATAACCCTTTGCCGTGCTGTTTTAATGATACATATCAATAGTTTAGATTTTTGCATCTTAATTTATCCCCTTTGCCGTGCTGTTTTAATGATACATATCAATAGTTTAGATTTTAGCATCTTAATTTAAACCCTTTGCTGTATTAATGATACATATCAATAGTTTAGATTTTAGCATCTTAATTTAACCCCTTTGCCGTGCTGTTTTAATGATACATATCAATAGTTTAGATTTGAGCATCTGAATTTAACCCCTTTGCCATGCTGTTTTAATGATACATATCAATAGTTTAAATTTTAGCATCTTAATATAACCCTTTGCCGTGCTGTTTTAATGATACATATCAATAGTTTAGATTTTAGCATCTTAATATAACCCCTTTGCCGTGCTGTTTTAATGATACATATCAATAGTTTAGATTTTAGCATCTTAATTTAACCCCTTTGCCGTGCTGTTTTAATGATACATATCAATAGTTTAGATTTTATCATCTTAATTTATCCCCTTTGCCGTGCTATTTTAATGAAACATATCAATAGTTTAGATTTTAGCATCTTAATATAACCCTTTGCCGTTCTGTTTTAATGATACATATCAATAGTTTAGATTTTAGCATCTTAATTTAACCCCTTTGCTGTGCTGTTTTAATGATACATATCAATAGTTTAGATTTTAGCATCTTAATTTAACCCCTTTGCCGTGCTGTTTTAATGATACATATCAATAGTTTAGATTTTAGCATCTTAATATAACCCCTTTGCCGTGCTGTTTTAATGATACATATCAATAGTTTAGATTATTGCATTTTAATTAAACCCCTTTGCCGTGCTGTTTTAATGATACAAATCAATAGTTTAGATTTTAGCATTTTAATTTAACCCCTTTGCCGTGCTGTTTTAATAATACATATCAATAGTTTAGATTTTAGCATCTTAATTTAACCCCTTTGCCGTACTGTTTTAATGATACAAATCAATAGTTTAGATTTTAGCATCTTAATATAACCCATTTGCCATGCTGTTTTAATGATACATATCAATAGTTTAGATTTTAGCATCTTAATGTAACCCCTTTGCCGTGCTGTTTTAATGATACATATCAATAGTGTAGAATTTAGCATCTTAATTTGACCCCTTTCCCTAGTTGTTTGTACATGATAATATCAAAAGTTTAGATTTTAGCATCTTAATTTAACCCCTTTCCCTAGCTGTTTTATGGTGTATTAAAAGTGTAGATTTTAGCATCTGAATTTAAGCCCTTTCCGCAGTTGTTTGAACATGATACATATTAATAAGTTAAGATTTTAGCATCTTAATTTAACCCCTTTCTCTACATGTTGTTTGATACATATTAAAAGTGTAGATTTTAGCATCTTACTCTAACCCTATTCTCTAGCTGTTTTATGGTACATGTATATTAAGAGTGCATCTTAATTTGACCCATTTTCCCAGCTGTTTGAACATGATCAATATCAAAAGTTTAGATTTTAGCATCTTAATTTAACCCCTTTTCCTAGCTGTTTACACATGATACTTGTGGGGAATAGTGTTAATGAATAAAGATAACAACTGATACGATCATGTAAACAATACAAAGCGTAACATACATCATGTCGCAAACGGCGGACACGCGAAGACGTTGTGTTTATTGTTAAGTTAATTCATATTTCCGACATACTCCGCCCGCGAAAATGATTTTTAAATATGATTAAGTATAATTAGAGTCTCTCTGAAATGAAAATGAATGAAAAGATTTAAAATAATCGCGAAGAAATATTACTAGTCTTTACAGTCTTTTGTATCACAAATTGATAACTGCCACTCAGTCTGTATAAAGTCTTATTAATATGAAATCATGTTAACTGTCTGTAACTTCCAATGAGTATAACTTCCATATCCATCTGTTTGTAATACCACTCTGCGTACGGATCTTTGCGGATCGAACGAGGCCATCTCTCATGGGCACAAGTTCTTCAATCACCGCCAGTCTCCATTGGGATCGTTGGATATCGTCATGTATCTAGACCACGTCACCGATGAATAAAAACTGTAGTTACCCGTAGTACAATGCTGCTATCAAATAGCGGTCAGGTAATCGTGTCACCATTTTCTTACTTAGTGATGCGTCTGTAAATGAGCTGGCATCAAGGGTTCGGGTTGTTGGGAGCTGTACGATGATACATGAGTTGGCAGTCTATCATTCAATGCAGCTTCTAGCTCAGTTACAACGGTCTTTAGTGTATCAAAAGTTACGCAGGGGCGTCCTAAAGTCTTCTTCAAAGCTGTTTTCGTAAGGCCAATCAGTCTTTCCCACCAATAGCCATACCAAGGCGCTGGCCTGGGTATAAATTTCCATGTTGTGTCTTGACTCGTTAACATATCTCATACATTGAGATTCGAATAGACCTTTGATGTAGTTAGATGCTGCATGAAACGTCGACCCATTGTCTGACAACATGAGGCATGGTATGGATTTTCGGCTGCAGAATCTTCTAAAGGCTTGAAAAAAGGATTTATCTGTGAGATCTCGGACACGAGAAGGTGTAGAGCTCTTGTAGAGGCACATGTGAACAGACATATATAGGCTTTTGACTCCCTAGTCTTTGCTTCTAACGTAAAGTACAACGGTGAAATCGACACCTGTAGTCGTAAACGGGGTAACGGGGGAGGGTCTGGTATTGAGAATGGTTTGCTGATAACTTTTCTGCGGTTTATACACTTTTGAAGAATACCTTTTATGCACTGGGGAATAGTAGGAATCCAAAACTTCTGTCTTATATAGCTGGCTGTAGATTCTATCCCAGAATGTAGTAATCTCTTGTTGCAATCAAGTACTATTAAATGGGTCAATGGATGGTTTGCTGGTAGTAAGGGAACCTCAAACTCTCATTCAGGAGTGCATTGTGGATTTTGCCTCCGCAACGAATTTAACCATTGTTGTCCATAAATAGTCTTAGTTGTCTAACAAGCTGTAAACGTGACTTAACAGATTGTAAGTTTTCCATCTCTGTCTGGTACGAATTAGTCTGGCAGTCTCTCAACCACATTTTCTCAGCTCTTTGCAATTCATCCAGCGACAATGGATCGTGGGGAAAGGATCGTGCAGTGAGGAATCACACACTTGGGTTGCTTTTCTGCACATACGCATGAATCTTTGAACAAATGATGTTACATGTAGTAACTTCTGATAGGAACTGTATCTCTCTATCATCATGATTATGTGTATTCCATGTATATTGGGACTGGCAATAGGATTGGGTACTGTGGGGGAGGGACAGGGGAAAGAAAGGGACGTATTGGGTTTGTAATCACTTCCGTTAAGTAGGGATGTTAGGACTATATCCCTGTTTGGTGTCCATGAAGGCCACTCAGTGCGACTGTTGATCCATAATGGTCCGTTCTGCCACAATGTATTGTCTTCAAATTGTTTGGCTGCGATTCCTCTGGTCGACAAATCTAGAAGCTATAAGTGAAAATGGCAGAACATATGAATATACTAACGTCTGAGGCTGTCATCCATGCTACAGCTCTCATCTGACGCTATCATCCCAATTGACCATACTCTCCAGACCTGCCCCACACGGACAGCATACTTTCAATGGCGGGAAAAGTTATCGAGGACCATGCCCTGAAAGGAATAGAGAAATTGTAAATAAGTGACATCAAAACAGCATCTTGTTTTGCACAGGATTTAAACGATTAAATTGACTTTTCTTGCAACTGCTAAAGTCATATTGCTGAGGCTGAAGCCAATGTTTTCAGAGGCAGAATGACACTGATACACCCGAAAAACTAATGACGAAAACCGACCAACATAGTAACGAAACAAAAAGAAACTATTCTTTACCATCATCAGCATTTTCTTCTTTTGTCTCAATGTTTCTTGGATGTGAAGGATCTTTCAAACAGCCTATCTTTCTCAAAAAACAAAATGTTATTGAAAGAAAAACATAAGAGTACACTGTACTTACCTAGTCTGAGGCTGGCATCCATGCTTTGTCTTTAATCTGAGGCTGTCAATCATGGGTCCCGGATTAACCAAACTCTGAAGACCTGCCCCACACGGGCGCTGTACTTTCATTGGCTGGAACAGGAATCGAGGAACACGTTCTGAAAAACATCTAGAAGTTTTAAGTGACAATGGCAAAACATGAGAATATACTCACGTCTGAGGATGTCATCCATTCTTCGGCTGTCATCTGACGCTGTCATCCGCATTGGCCATACTCTGCAGACCTGCCCCACACAGTGTACTTTCATTGGCCGGAACAGAAATCGAGGACCACACCCTGAAAAGAACAGAGAAATTTTTAGTAAGTGACTTCAATACAGCGTCTTGATTGGGACAAGGTTTTAACTATTAAATTGACTTTTATTGAAACTGCTACGGTCATATTGCTTTCACAGGCATGATGACAGACATTTACTGATATGCCCGAAAAACTAAGGACAAAAACCAGCCAACAGTGTAACGAAAACCCAAAGATACTATTCTTTACTATCATCAGCATTTTCTTCTTTTGTCTCAATGTTTTCTTGGAAGTGAAGGGTCTTTTAAACAACCCTTTTCTATCTCAAAAAACAAAATGTTATTGACGGCAAAACATACGAACATACTGTACTTACCATGTCTAAGAATTTCATCCATGCTTCGGCTGTCATCTGCATTGGCCAAACTCAGAAGACCTGCACCACACGGACAGTGTACATTCATTGGCGGGAAAAGCTATCGAGGACCACGCCCTGAAAAGAATAGAGAAATTGTAAACAAGTGACGTCAAAACAGGGTCTTGTTTTGCACAGGGTTTTAACAATTAAATTGACTTTTCTTGCAACTGCTAAAGTCATATTGCTGAGGCTGAAGCCAGTGTTTTCAGAGGCAGGATGACAGACATTTACTGATACGCCTGAAAAACTAATGACGAAAACCTACTGACAGACTAACGAAACGCAGATACTATTCTTTACTTTCATCAGCATTTTCGTCTTTTGTCTCAATGTTTTCTTGGATGTGATGGATCTTTCAAACAGCCTATCTTTCTCAAAAACAAAATGCTATTGACGGCAAAACATAAGAATACACTGTACTTACCACATCTGAGGCTGGCATCCATGCTTCGGCGTTTTGTCTCAATGTTTTCTTGGATGTGCAGGGTCTTTTAAACAACCTTTTTCTATCTCAAAAAACAAAATGTTATTGACGGCAAAACATACAAACATACTGTACTTACCACGTCTGAGGATGTTATCCACGCTTCGGCTGTCATCCGCATTGGCCAAACTCTGAAGACCCGCCCCACACCAACAATATACTTTCATTGGCGGGAAAAGCAATCGAGGACCACATCCTGAAAAGAATAAAAAAATTGTAAATAAGTGATGTCAAAACAGCATCTTCTTTTGCACAGGGTTTAAACGATTAAATTGGATTTTCTTGCAACTGCTACAGTCATATTGCCTAGGCTAAAGCCAATACTTTCAGAGGCATGATGACAGACATTTACTAATACGCCCGAAAAACTAATGAAGAAAACTGACAGAGTAACAAAACACAAAGATATTATTCTTTGCTATCATCGGCACTTTCTTCTTTTGTCCCAATGTTTTCTTGGATGTGCAGGATCTTTCAAACAGCCTATCTTTCTAAAAAAACAAAATGTTATTGACGGCAAAACATAAGAATACACTGTACTTACCATATCTGAGGCTGGCATCCATGCTTCGGCGTTCATCTGAGGCTGTCAATCATGGGTCCCGGATTGGCCCAACTCTGAAGACCTGCCCCACGTGGACGGTGTACTTTTATTGACGGGAACAGGAATCTAGGAACAAATACCTGAAAAACATCTAGAAGTTGTAAGTGACAATGGCAAAACATGAGAATATACTCACATCTGAGGCTGTCATCCATTCTTCGGCTGTCATCTGACGGTGTCATCCACATTGGCCATACTCTGCACACCTGCCCCACACGGACAGTGTACTTTAATCGACGGCATCAGAAATCAAGGACCACACCCTGAAAAGAAAAGAGAAGTTTTAAGTGACGTCAATACAGCGTCTTGATTTGGACAGGATTTAAACGATTAAGTTGACTTTTCTTGTAACTGCTACGGTCATATTGCTTTCACAGGCATGATGACAGACATTTATTGATACGCCCGAAAAACTAAAGCCAAAAAATCGCAAATAGTGTAATGAAACCGAAAAATACTATTCTTTACTATCATCAGCCTTTTCCTTCTTTTGTCTCAATGTTTTCTTGGATGTGAAGGGTCTTTTAAACAACCTTTTCTATCTCAAAAAACAAAATGTTATTGACGGCAAAACATACGAACATACTGTACATACCACGTCTGAGGATGTCATCCACGCTTCGGCTGTCATTCGCATTGGCCAAACTCTGAAGACCCGCCCCACACTGACAGTGTACTTTCATTGTTGGGAAAAGCAATCGAGGACCACATCCTGAAAAGAATAGAAAAATTGTAAATAAGTGATGTCAAAACAGTGTCTTCTTTTGCACAGGGTTTAAACGATTGAATTGGCTTTTCTTGCAACTGCTACAGTCATATTGCCAAGGCTGAAGCCAATGCTTTCAGAGGCATGGTGACAGACATTTACTGATACGCCCGAAAAACTAATGAAGAAAACCAGCCGACAGAGTAACAAAACGCAAAGATATTATTCTTTACTATCATCAGTACTTTCTTCTTTTGTCCCAATGTTTTCTTGGATGTGCTGGATCTTTCAAACAGCCTATCTTTCTCAAAAAACAAAATGTTATTGACCACAACATAAGAATACACTATACTTACCACATCTGAGGCTGGCATCCATGCTTCGGTGTTCATCTAAGGCTGTCAATCATGGGTCCCGGATAGGCCAAACTCTGAAGACCTGCCCCACATGGACGGTGTACTTTCATTGCCGGGAACAGGAATCGAGGAACACATACCTGAAAAACATCTAGAAGTTGTTAGTGACAATGGCAAAACATGAGAATATACTCACATCTGAGGCTGTCATCCATTCTTCGGCTGTCATCTGATGCTGTCATCCGCATTGGCCATACTCTGCACACCTGCCCCACACGGACAGTGTACTTTCATCGACAGGATCAGAAATCAAGGACCAAACCCTGAAAAGAAAAGAGAAATTTTAAGTGATGTCAATACAGCGTCTTGATTGGGACAGGGTTTAAACGATTAAGTTGACCTTTCTTGTAACTGCTACGGTCATATTGCTTTCACAGGCATGATGACAGACATTTACTGACACAACCGAAAAACTAAGGACAATTAATGGCCAATAGTGTAACGAAACCCAAAAATACTTTTCTTTACTATCATCAGCGTTTTCTTCTTTTGTCTCAATGTTTTCTTGGATGTGAAGGGTCTTTTAAACAACCTTTTTCTATCTCAAAAAACAAAATGTTATTGACAGCAAAACATACCAACATACTGTACTTACCACGTCTGAAGATGTCATCCACGCTTCGGCTGTCATCCGTATTGGCCAAACTCTGAAGACCCGCCCAACACAGACAGTGTACTTTCATTGGCGGGAAAAGCAATCGAGGACCACGTCCTGAAAAGAATAGAAAAATTGTAAATAAGTGATGTCAAAGCAGCTTCTTTTTATGCACAGGGTTTAAACGATTAAATTGGCTTTTCTTGCTACTGCTACAGTCATATTGCCGAGGCTGAAGCCAATGCTTTCAGAGGCATGATGACAGACATTTACTGGTACGCCCGAAAAACTAATGAAGAAAACCGACCGACAGAGTAACAAAACACAAAGATATTATTCTTTACTATCATCAGTACTTTCTTCTTTTGTCCCAATGTTTTCTTGGATGTGCAGGATCTTTCAAACAGCCTATCTTTCTCAAAAAACAAAATGTTATTGACAGCAAAACATAAGAATACACTGTACTTACCATATCTGAGGCTGGCATCCATGCTTCGGCGTTCATCTGAGGCTGTCAATCATGGGCCCCGGATTGGCCAAACTCTGAAGACCTGCCCCACGTGGACGGTGTACTTTCATTGGCGGGATCAGGAATCGAGGAACACGTACCTGAAAAACATCAAGAAGTTGTTAGTGACAATGGCAAAACATGAGAATATACTCACATCTGAGGTTTTCATCCATTCTTCGGCTGTCATCTGACGCTGTCATCCGCATTGGCCATACTCTGCACACCTGCCCAACACGGACAGTGTACTTTCATCGACAGGATCAGAAATCAAGGACCACACCCTGAAAAGAAAAGAGAAATTTTAAGTGACGTCAATACAGCATCTTGATTGGGACAGGGTTTAAACGATTAAGTTGACTTTTCTTGTAACTGCTACGGTCATATTGCTTTCACAGGCATGATGACAGACATTTACTGATACGCCCGAAAAACTAAGAAAAATGGCCAATAGTGTAACAAAACCGAAAAATACTATTCTTTACTATCATCAGCATTTTCTTCTTTTGTCTCAATGTTTTCTTGGATGTGAAGGGTCTTTTAAACAACCTTTTTCTATCTCAAAAAACAAAATCTTATTGACGGCAAAACATACGAACATACTGTACATACCACATCTGAGGATGTCATCCACGCTTCAGCTGTCATCCGCATTGGCCAAACTCTGAAGATCGGGCCCCACACGGACAGTGTACTTTCATTGGCGGGAAAAGCAATCGAGGACCACATCCTGAAAAGAATAGAGAAATTGTAAATAAGTGATGTCAAAACAGGGTCTTGTTTTGCACAGGGTTTTAACAATTAAATTGACTTTTCTTGCAACTGCTACAGTCAAATTGCCGAGGCTGAAGCCAAAGCTTTCAGAGGCATGATGACAGACATTTACTGGTACGCCCAAAAAACTAATGAAGAAAACTGACCGACAGAGTAACAAAACACAAAGATATTATTATTCACTATCATCAGTACTTTCTTCTTTTGTCCCAATGTTTTCTTGGATGTGCAGGATCTTTCAAACTGCCTATCTTTCTCAAAAAACAAAATGTTATTGATGGCAAAACATAAGAATACACTGTACTTACCACATCTGAGGCTGGCATCCATGCTTCGGCATTTATCTGAGGCTGTCAATCATGGGTCCCGGATAGGCACAACTCTGAAGACCTGCCCCACGTGGACGGTGTACTTTCATTGGCGGGAACAGGAATCGAGGAACACGCACCTGAAAACCATCTAGAAGTTGTTAGTGACAATGGTAAAACATGAGAATATACACTTACCACATAAAGTAACGCAACATTTTCAAAATTCAATATTTCTGTTTTAAACAAACCATGATCTAAAAAGGTGCTTTCTATATGTCGCAAGGAATGTTTATGTTTTTTATTTATGCTGAAATTTTTAAAATTCCAACAAACATGCCAGAATTACGCCCCTTTATTAATTCACGTTAAACACGTCCTAAGGTCTTGCAAGTGAAAAAACAAAGCATAAATATTGTTTAAATGGTAGTTTGTTGTCAGTTACACAGTAAAAACACAGAAGTTAGTCACTGTTAGCGCTAATAAGCATACCATAACTTCCGGAAACAGCCGTCAACAGATCACTTGAATGTTGCGTTCTTAAAAAAAGTCCATATGCAGGGACCCAAAAGCTTGGCGCCAACACTTTCTTCAATTTCAAGGCTGTGGTACCTTTTTATAGCAAACACAGGTGTGCTGGATCGATCAAGATAATCGAGTCGGCCAGTTTAAATAAGCTGGTAGGGTGTTAGCCAAAGCGTCCTGACAATACGAACAGATTCCTAATAACAGCGGATTCTACATAAATGAACATTCTGGGGCATGGGTAAGCCATCGCAAACGAATGATTCAATCAATAGCAAATAGTTTGATATCTGTTGGTACCTTAATTTTGATATAAATTTCGCTATTTAAGACAATTTATCCATCCGAAGAGGGTTTGATCCTGTATAAAAGCTACAGATCTTTGTTTCAGAGGTCCGCATAAGGTCATGTGACTCACCCTAACGCCCAGGCAGGCGGACCGGGACAAGCGTATGTGTGTCCCCTTCTCGGTTGATTGAAAACTTTAAGCTGAATGGTGGTCTTAAGTTTTGAGTCATCCAAATGTACGTGGCTATGATGTTTGCGTAATCGACCAAGATGCTGATCGATATGATGATTAATCAATTTATTTATGGGCAGGGATTACTGAATTTGTAAAGACAAGACTTGTGATTTTGATAAAAATATCAAAGCCGATACTCGTGATTAGACAATGTGATGCACCCTGTTGTCCCTGATATCATTTTCGAGGAGGCAATATCAAGTTGCAACAGAATGGCACTACTGTACGCACTGCTGCCTTAAGAGTACATTTGTGCAGCAAAACAATGCTACTGTTTATAATTAAAGACATGTCGAATACCTCTGGGAAATAGACGGGTTCTTGATAATAGTAATCCTCCAACAAACCTGTTTTGCGAACGAACAACTCTTCAGAATGAGTGATCCAACTTTCTCAATCATTTAATTGCTTCGAAAATGGTGTCAATGCTACGAGAATGTCAGTTGTTGATGAACACAAGGGATTGTTAATACTATGAATTTGTTTGTGACTTTTGAATTTACACCAGGTGTCTTTTGGTTGAAATTTTTGTCCGTAAATGTCTTCGCATTGCTATCGTTTTTCGTTCGTCGTCGGATGAAATATTAAAGATGACGTTAAAACGAAAATATCCTGAAATTTATATATGTGCCTTGAGATATTAGATTTCGAATGAGTGTTGCGTTACTTTATGTGGTCAGTGTACTCACATCTGAGGCTGTCATCCATTCTGCGGCTGTCATCTGACGTTGTCATCCGAATTGGCCATACTCTGCACACCTGCCCCACATGGACAGTGTACTTTCATCGACGGGATCAGAAATCAAGGACCACACCCTGAAAAGAAAAGAGAAATTTTAAGTGACGTCAATACAGCGTCTTGATTGGGACAGGGTTTAAACGATTAAGTTGACTTTTCTTGTAACTGCTACGGTCATATTGCTTTCACAGGCATGATGACAGACATTTACTGATACGCCCGAAAAACTAAGGACAAAAAATGGCCAATAGTGTAACGAAACCGAAAAATACTATTCTTTACTATCATCAGCGTTTTCTTCTTTTGTCTCAATGTTTTCTTGGATATGAAGGGTCTTTTAAGCAACCTTTTTCTATCTCAAAAAACAAAATGTTATTGACGGTAAAACATACGAACATACTGTACTTACCACGTCTGAGGATGTCATCCACACTTCGGCTGTCATCCACATTGGCCAAACTCTGAAGACCCAGCCCACACCGACAGTGTACTTTCATTGGCAGGAAAAGCAATCGAGGACCACGTCATGAAAAAAATAGAAAAATTGTAAATAAGTGATGTCAAAACAGCCTCTTCTTTTGCACAGGATTTAAACTATTAAATTGGCTTTTCTTGCAACTGTTACAGTCATATTGCCAAGGCTGAAGACAATGCTTTCAAAGGCATGATGAAAGACATTTACTGGTACACCCGAAAAATTAATGAAGAAAACCGACCGTCAGAGTAACAAAACGCAAAGATATTATTCTTTACTATCATCAGTACTTTCTTCTTTTGTCCCAATGTTTTCTTAGATGTGCAGGATCTCTCAAACAGCCTATCTTTCTCAAAAAACAAAATGTTATTGACCACAACATAAGAATACACTATACTTACCACATCTGAGGCTGGCATCCATGCTTCGGCGTTCATCTGAGGCTGTCAATCATGGGTCCCGGATAGGCCCAACTCTGAATACCTGCCCCACGTGGACGGTGTACTGTCATTGGCGGGAACAGGAACCGAGGAACATGCACCTGAAAAACATCTAGAAGCTGTTAGTGACAATGGCAAAACATGAGAATATACTCAAATCTGAGGCTGGCATCCATGCTTCAGCGTTCATCTGAGGCTGTCAATCATGGGTCCTGGATAGGCACAACTCTGAAGACCTGCCCCATGTGGACGGTGTACTTTCATTGGCGGGAACAGGAATCGAGGAACACATACTTGAAAAACATCTAGAAGTTGTTAGTGACAATGGCAAAACATGAGAATATACTCACATCTGAGGCTGTCATCCATTCTTCGGATGTCATCTAACGCTGTCATCCGCATTGGCCATACTCTGCACACCTGCCCCACACGGACAGTGTACTTTCATCGACGGCATCAGAAATCAAGGACCACACCCTGAAAAGAAAAGCGAAATTTTAAGTGAAGTCAATACAGCGTCTTGATTGGGACAGAGTTTCAAAGATTAAGTTGACTTTTCTTGTAACTGCTACAGTCATATTGCTTTCACAGGCATGATGACAGACATTTACTGATACGCCCGAAAAACTAAGGACAAAAAATGGCCAATAGTGTAATGAAACGGAAAAATACTATTCTTAAATATCATCAGCGTTTTCTTCTTTTGTCTCAATGTTTTCTTGGATGTGAGGGGTCTTTTAAACAACCTTTTTCTATCTCAAAAAACAAACTGTTATTGACGGCAAAACATACGAACATACTGTACTTACCACGTCTGAGGATGTCATCCATGCTTCGGCTGTCATCCGCTTTGGCCAAACTCTGAAGACCGGCCCCACACCGACAGTGTACTTTCATTGGTGGGAAAAGCAATCCAGGACCACATCCTGAAAAGAATAGAAAAATAGTAAATAAGTGATGTCAAAACAGCATCTTCTTTTGCACAGGGTTTAAACGATTAAATTGGCTTTTCTTGCAACTGCTAAAGTCATATTGCCGAGGCTGAAGCCAATGCTTTCAGAGGCATGATGACAGACATTTACTGGTACGCCGGAAAAACTAATTAAGAAAACCGAGCAACAGAGTAACAAAATGCAAAAATATTATTCTTTACTATCATCAGTACTTTCTTCTTTTGTCTCAATGTTTTCTTGGATGTGCAGGATCTTTCAAACTGCCATTCTTTCTCAAAAAACAAAATGTTATTGACGGCAAAACATAAGAATACACTGTACTCACCACATCTGAGGCTGGCATCCATGTTTCAGCGTTCATCTGAGGCTGTCAATCATGGGTCACGGATAGGCACAACTCTGAAGACCTGCCCCATGTGGACGGTGTACTTTCATTGGCGGGAACAGGAGTCAAGGAACACGTACCTGAAAAACATCTAGAAGTTGTTAGTGACAATGGCAAAACATGAGAATATACTCACATCTGAAGCTGTCATCCATTCTTCGGCTGTCATCTGACGCTGTCATCCGCATTGGCCATACTCTGCACACCTGCCCCACACGGACAGTGTACTTTCATCGACGGGATCAGAAATCAAGGACCACACCCTGAAAAGAAAAGAGAAATTTTAAGCGACATCAATACAGCGTCTTGATTGGGACAGGGTTCAAACGATTAAGTTGACTTTTCTTGTAACTGCTACTGTCATATTGCTTTCACAGGCATGATGACAGACATTTACTGATACGCCTGAAAAACTAAGGACAAAAAATGGCCAATAGTGTAACGAAACTGAAAAATACTATTCTTTACTATCATCAGCGCTTTCTTCTTTTGTCTCAATGTTTTCTTGGATGTGAAGGGTCTTTTAAACAACCTTTTTCTATCTCAAAAAACAAAATCTTATTGACGACAAAGCATACGAATATACTGTACTTACCACGTCTGAGGATGTCATCCACGCTTCGGCTGTCATCCACCTTGGCCAAACTCTGAAGACCCGCCCCACACGGACAGTGTACTTTCATTGGCGGGAAAAGCAATCGAGGACCACGTCCTGAAAAGAATAGAAAAATTGTAAATAAGTGATGTCAAAACAGCGTCTTCTTTTGCACAGGGTTTAAACGATTAAATTGGCTTTTCTTGCAACTGCTACAGTCATATTGCCGAGGCTGAAGCCAATGCTTTCAGAGGCATGATGACAGACATTTACTGATACGCCCGAAAAACTAATGAAGAAAACCGACCGACAGATTAACAAAACACAAAGATATTATTCTTTACTATCATCAGTACTTTCTTCTTTTGTCCCAATGTTTTCTTGGATGTGCAGGATCTTTCAAACAGCCTATCTTTCTCAAAAAACAAAATGTTAAACATAAGGATACACTGTACTCACCACATCTGAGACTGGCATCCATGCTTCGGCATTCATCTGAGGCTGTCAATCATGGGTCCCTGATAGGCACAACTCTGAAGACCTGCTCCACGTGGAGGGTGTTCTTTCCTTGGTGGGAACAGGAGTCGAGGAACACGTACCTGAAAAACATCTAGAAGTTGTTAGTGACAATGGCAAAACATGAGAATATACTCACATGTATCTGAGGCTGTCATTCATTCTTCGGCTGTCATCTGACGCTGTCATCCGCATTGGCCATACTCTGCACACCTGCCCCACACGGACAGTGTACTTTCATCGACGGCATCAGAAATCAATGACCACACCCTGAAAAGAAAAGAGAAATTTTAAGTGACATCAATACAGCGTCTTGATTGGGACAGGGTTTAAACGATTCAGTTGACTTTTCTTGTAACTTCTACGGTCAAATTGCTTTCACAGGCATGATGACAGACATTTACTGATACGCCCAAAAATCTAAGGACCAAAAATGGCCAATAGTGTAATGAAACTGAACAAGAGTGCCATGGTCACAATATACGCCGCCACTTATAAAACTTGAGACAAAAAAATGACATTGACAAGGATTTACAAATATTCACACAAAAACCTGTAAAAAGCTGTGTTCACAAAAAGGTTTTTATAAATATCCAGTCAAAAACCTGGAAGGAATTGCGTTCATGAGGCTGAAATATCATTAAGCCCCAGAGACTAAGGTTGAAGGTAACTCAGGCAAAAATCAATGTACCATAAAATCCTTACTTCATGCACATCTACCAATTTAGGTAATAACATCCACCAAGTTTCATTAGGATCCAGTCAGAATCTTAGAAGAAGTTGTGTTGACAAAGCTGCAATTTCAATCAGCCCCAGAGACTAAGTTTTAAGGGGGCATAACTCTGGCAAAAATCAATGAACCATAAAATCCTTCCTTCATGCATATCTACCAATTGAGGTGATAATGTTGACCAAGTTTCATTAAGATCTAGCCAGAAACATAGGAGGAGTTGCGTTGACAAGGCTGCAATTTCAATAAGCCCCAGAGACTAAATTTTTAAAGGGGCATAACTCTGGCAAAAATCAATGAACCATAAAATCCTTCCTTCATGCACATCTACCAATTGAGGTGATAACATTGACCAAGTTTCATTAAGATCCAGCTAGAAACTTAGGAGGAGTTGCGTTGACAAGGCTGCAACTTCAATAAGCCCCAGAGACTAAGTTTTTAAGGGGCATAACTCAGGCAAAAATCAACGAACCATAAAATCCTTCCTTCATGCACATCCACCAATTGAGGTAATAACATTGACCAAGTTTCAAGAAGATCCAGCCAGAAACTTAGGAGGAGTTGCGTTGACAAGAAAAGTGGACTAACGTATGGACGGATGGACGGATGGACGGACAGACGGATGGACGGATGGACGGACAGACGGAGAAGATGATGCCAATATACGTCCGCCTCCGGTGGCGTATAATAAAAATGCTATTCTTTACTATCATTAGCGTTTTCTTCTTTTGTCTCAATGTTTTCTTGGATGTGAAGGGTCTTTTAAACAACCTTTTTCTATCTCAAAATACAAAATCTTATTGACGGCAAAACATACGAACATACTGTACTTACCCATCTGAGAACGTCATCCACGCTTCGGCTGTCATCCGCATTGGCCAAACTCTGAAGACCCGCCCCACACCGACAGTGTACTTTCATTAGAGGAAAAGCAATCGAGGACCATGTCCTGAAAAGAATAGAAAAAATGTAAATAAGTGATGTCAAAACAGCGTATTCTTTGGCACAGGGTTTAAACGATTAAATTGGCTTTTCTTGCAACTGCTACAGTCATATTGCCGAGGCTGAAGCCAAAGCTTTCAGAGGCATGATGACAGACATTTACTGGTACGCCCGTAAAACTTATGAAGAAAACCGACCGACAGATTAACAAAACACAAAGATATTATTCTTTACTATCATCAGTACTTTCTTCTTTTGTCCCAATGTTTTCTTGGATGTGCAGGATCTTTCAAACAGCTTATCTTTCTCAAAAAACAAAATGTTATTGACAGCTAAACATAAGAATACACTTTACTTACCACATCTGAGGCTGGCATCCATGCTTCAGCGTTCATCTGAGGCTGTCAATCATGGGTCCCGGATAGGCACAACTCTGAAGACCTGCCCCACGTGGACGGTGTACTTTCATTGGCAGGAACAGGAATTGAGGAACACGTTCTGAAAAACATCCAGAAGTTGTTAGTGACAATGGCAAAACATGACAATATACTCACGTCTGAGGCTGTCATCCATTCTTCGGCTCTCATCTGACGCTGTCATCCCCATTGGCCATACTCTGCACACCTGCCCCACACGGACAGTGTACTTTCATCGACGGGATCAGAAATCAAGGACCACACCCTGAAAAGAAAAGAGAAATTTTAAGTGACATTAATACTGCATCTTGATTGGGACAATTAAATTGACTTTTCTAGCAACTGCTACAGTCATATTGCTTCGACAGGCATGATGACAGACATTTACTGAAATGCCCGAAAAACTAAGGACAAAAAGGCCCAACAGTGTAATGAAATCCAAAAATACTAACGAAACCGAAAAATATTATTCTTTACTATCATCAGCGTTTTCTTCTTTTGTCTCAATGTTTTCTTGGACGTGAAGGGTCTTTTAAACAACCTTTTTCTATCTCAAAAAACAAAATGTTATTGACGGCAAAACATACGAACATACTGTACTTACCATGTCTGAGGACGTCATCCACGCTTTGGCTGTCATCCGCATTTGCCAAACTCTGAAGACCCGCCCCACACCGACAGCATACTTTCATTGGCGGGATAAGCAATCCAGGACCATGTCCTGAAAAGAATAGAAAAATTGTAAATAAGTGATGTCAAAACAGCATCTTCTTTTTCACAGGGTTTAAACTATTAAATTGGCTTTTCTTGCAACTGCTACAGTCATATTGCCAAGGCTGAAGACAATGCTCTCAGAGGCATGATGAAAGACATTTACTGGTACACCCGAAAAACTAATGAAGAAAACCGACTGTCAGAGTAACAAAATGCAAAGATATTATTCTTTACTATCATCAGTACTTTCTTCTTTTGTCCCAATGTTTTCTTGGATGTGCAGGATCTTTCAAACAGCCTATCTTTCTCAAAAAACAAAATGTTATTGACCACAACATAAGAATACACTGTACTTACCACATCTGAGGCTGGCATCCATACTTCGGTGTTCATCTAAGGCTGTCAATCATGGGTCCCGGATAGGCCCAACTCTGAAGACCTGCCCCACGTGGACGGTGTACTTTCGTTGGCAGGAACAGGAATCGAGGAACACGCACCTGAAAAACATCTAGAAGTTGTTAGTGACAATGGCAAAACATGAGAATATACTCACATCTGAGGCTGTCATCCATGCTTCGGCTGTCATCTGATGTTGTCATCTGCATTGGCCATACTCTGCACACCTGCCCCAAACGGACAGTGTACTTTCATCGACGGGATCAGAAATCAAGGACCACACCTTGAAGAGAAAAGAAAAATTTTAAGTGACGTCAATACAGCGTCTTGATTGGGACAGGGTTTAAACAATTAAGAGTTGACTTTTCTTGTAACCGTTACGGTCATATTGTTTTCACAGGCATGATGACAGACATTTACTGATGCGACCAAAAAACTAAGGACAAAATATGGCCAATAGTGTAACAAAACCGAACAAGAGTTGTCGGCGGACAACGTAGCTCGCCTATAGGGAGCTTGTCACAAAAACAGCAATTTTATTAAAAGTAGGTCAAACTCCAAGGTCAAGGTCACTAGGTCAAAGGTCATGGTCCCAAATGAAAGGTCTTGTTGAGATGTATCTATGTATGAAATATCAAGGCTCTATCTCTAATAGTGCCTGAGATATAGACCAGGTTAAAGTTTTTCAAGTGAAGACGGGACAGGACGGGACGCCGACGCTGACACTAGGGCTGTGACATTAGCTCCCAGGACATAAAGTCCCAGCTTGCTAAAAAGACTATTCTTTACTATCATCAGCATTTTCTTCTTTCGTCTCAATGTTTTCTTTGATGTGAAGGGTTTTTTAAACAACCTTTTTCTATCTCAAAAAACAAAATCTTATTGACAGCAAAACATACGAACATACTGTACTTACCACGTCTGAGGATGTCATCCACGCTTCGGCTCTCATCCCCACTGGCCAAACTCTGAAGACCCGCCCCACACCAACAATGTACTTTCATTGGCGGGAAAAGCAATCGAGGACCACGTCCTGAAAAGAATAGAAAAATTGTAAATAAGTGATGTCAAAACAGCATCTTCTTTTGCAAAGGGTTTAAACGATTAAATTGGCTTTTCTTGCAACTGCTACAGTCATATTGCCAAGGCTGAAGCCAATGCTTTCACAGGCAGGATGACAGACATTTACTGGTACGCCGAAATACTAATGAAGAAAACCGACCGACAGAGTAACAAAACACAAAGATATTATTCTTTACTATCATCAGTACTTCTTTTGTCCCAATGTTTTCTTGGACGTGCAGGATCTTTCAAACAGCCTATCTTTCTCAAAAACAAAATGTTATTGACGGCAAAACATAAGAATACACTGTACTTACCACATCTGAGACTGGCATCCATGCTTCGGCGTTCATCTGAGGCTGTCAATCATGGGTCCCGGATAGGCCCAACTCTGAAGACCTGCCCCACGTGGACGGTGTACTTTCATTGGCGGGAACAGGAATCGAGGAACACATTCTGAAAAACATCTAGAAGTTGTTAGTGACAATGGCAAAACATGAGAATATACTCACATCTGAGGCTGTCATCCATGCTTCGGCTGTCATCTGACGCTGTCATCTGCATCGGCCATACTCTGCACACCTGCCCCACATGGACAGAGTACTTTCATCGACGGGATCAGAAATCAAGGACCACACCCTGAAAAGAAAAGAGAAATTTTAAGTGACGTCAATACAGTGTCTTAATTGGGACAGGGTTTCAACGATTAAGTTGACTTTTCTTGTAACTGCTACAGTCATATTGCTTTCACAGGCATGATGACAAACATTTACTGATACGCCCGAAAAACCGAGGACAAAAAATGGCCAATAGTGTAAGAAAACTGAAAAATACTCTTCTTTTTTATCATCAGCATTTTTTTCTTTTGTCTCGATGTTTTCTTGGATGTGAACGGTCTTTTAAACAACCCTTTTCTATTTCAAAAAACAAAATGTTATTGACGGCAAAACATACGAACATACTGTACTTACCACGTCTGAGGATGTCATCCACACTTCAGCTGTCATCCGCATTGGCCAAACTCTGAAGACCCGCCCAACACAGACAGTGTACTTTCATTGGCGGGAAAAGCAATTGAGGACCACATCCTGAAAAGAATAGAAAAATTGTAAATAAGTGATGACTATATGTCAAAACAGTGTCTTCTTTTGCACAGGTTTTAAACTATTAAATTGGCTTTTCTTGCAACTGCTACAATCATATTGCCGAGGCTGAAGCCAAGGCTTTCAGAGGCATGATGACAGACATTTACTGGTTCGCCCGAAAAACTAATGAAGAAAACCGACCAACAGAGTAACAAAACGCAAAGATATTATTCTTTACTATCATCAGTACTTTCTTCTTTTGTCCCAATGTTTTCTTTGATGTGCAGGATCTTTCAAACAGCCTATCTTTCTCAAAAAACAAAATGTTATTGACAGCTAAACATAAGAATACACTGTTCTTACCACATCTGAGGCTGGCATCCATGCTTCGGCGTTCATCTGAGGCTGTCAATCATGGGTCCCCAATAGGCACAACTCTGAAGACCTGCCCCACGTGGACGGTGTACTTTCATTGGCGGGAACAGGAATCGAGGAACACGTACCTGAAAAACATCTAGAAGTTGTTAGTGACAATGGTAAAACATTAGAATATACTCACATCCGAGGCGGTCATCCATTCTTTGGCTGTCATCTGACGCTGTCATCCACATTGGCCATACTCTGCACACCTGCCCCACACGGACAGTGTACTTTCATCGACGGGATCAGAAATCAAGGACCACACCCTGAAAAGAAAAGAGAAATTTTAAGTGACATCAATACAGCGTCTTGATTGGGACAGGATTTAAACGATTAAGTTGACTTTTCTTGTAACTACTACGGTCATATTGCTTTCACAGGCATGATGACAGACATTTACTGATACGCCGAAAAAACTAAGGACAAAAAATGGCCAATAGTGTAAAAGAACCAAAAAATACTATTCTTTACTATCATCAGCATTTTCTTCTTTTGTCTCAATGGTTTCTTGGATGTGAAGGGTCTTTTAAACAACCTTTTTCTATCTCAAAAAACAAAATGTTATTGACAGCAAAACATACAAACATACTGTACTTACCACGTCTGAGGATGTCATCCACGCTTCGGCTGTCATCCGCATTGGCCAAACTCTGAAGACCCGCCCCACACCGACAGTGTACTTTCATTGGCGGGAAAAGCAATCGAGGACCGCATCCTGAAAAGAATAGAAAAATTGTAAATAAGTGATGTCAAAACAACGTCTCCTTTTGCACAGGGTTTAAACGATTAAATTAGCTTTTCTTGCAACTGCTACAGTAATATTGCCGAGGCTGAAGCCAATGCTTTCAGAGGCATGATGACAGGCATTTACTGATACGCCCGAAAAACAAATGAAGAAAACCAACCGACAGAGTAACAAAACACAAAGATATTATTCTTTACTACCATCAGTACTTTCTTCTTTTGTCCCAATGTTTTCTTGGATGTGCAGGATCTTTCAAACAGCCTATCTTTCTCAAAAAACAAAATGTTATTGACGGAAAAACATAAGAATACACTGTACTTACCACATCTGAGGCTGGCATCCATGCTTCGGCGTTCATCTGAGGCTGTCTATCATGGGGCCCGGATAGGCACAACTCTGAAGACCTGTCCCATGTGGACGGTGTACTTTCATTGGCGGGAACAGGAATCGAGGAACACGTACCTGAAAAACATCTAGAAGTTGTTAGTGACATTGGCAAAACATGAGAATATACTCACATCTGAGGCTGTTATCCATTCTTCAGCTGTCATCTGACGCTGTCATCCACATTGGCCATACTCTGCACACCTGCCCCACACAGACAGTGTACTTTCATCGACGGGATCAGAAATCAAGGACCACACCCTGAAAAGAAAAGAGAAATTTTAAGTGACATCAATACAGCGTCTTGATTGGGACAGGGTTTAAACGATTAAGTTGACTTTTCTTGTAACTGCTACGGTCATATTGCTTTCACAGGCATGATGACAGACATTTACTGATATGCCCGAAAAACTAAGGACAATAAATGGCCAATAGTGTAACAAAACCGAACAAGAGCTGTCCGAAGACAGCGCGCTCGACTTTCTAAGTTGCTTAGTATAAAGGGGGCATAACTCCAAATAGACTGGTCCCAGGGTCATGGGCCCTAATAGTAAGGTAGAGGGTGTGATGGTGAATAAGTATTCCAAGTTTGGGTTGAATCCCTTTGATAGTATGGAAGTTATTGATGTTTGAAAAAACTTTAACCTTTGTTGCAACGCCGACGCCAACGCCAACGCCAATGCTGACGCCCGGGTGACAGTATAAGCTCTCATTTTCTTCGAAAAGTCAAGATAAAAATGCTATTCTTTACTATCATAAGCGTTTTCTTCTTGTGTCTCAATGTTTTCTTGGATGTGAAGGGTCTTTTAAACAACCTTTTTCTATCTCAAAAAACAAAATGTTATTGACGGCAAAACATACGAACATACTGTACTTACCACGTCTGAGGATGTCATCCACGCTTCGGCTGTCATCTGCATTGGCCAAACTCTGAAGACCCGCCCCACACCGACAGTGTACTTTCATTGGCGGGAAAAGCAATCGAGGACCACATCCTGAAAAGAATAGAAAAATTGTAAATAAGTGATGTAATTTTACTGATATGCCCAAAAAACTTATGAAGAAAACTGACCGACAGAGTAACAAAACGCAAAGATATTATTCTTTACTATCATCAATTCTTTTCCATGCTTCGGCGTTCATCTGAGGCTGTCAATCATGGGTCCCGGATAGGCCAAACTCTGAAGACCTGCCCCACGTGGAGGGTGTACTTTCATTGGCGTGAACAGGAATTGAGGAACACGTTCTGAAAAACATCTAGAAGTTGTAAGTGACAATGGCAAAACATGAGAATATACTCACATCTGAGGCTGTCATCCATTCTGCGGCTGTCATCTGACGCAGTCATCCGCATTGGCCATACTCTGCACACCTGCCCCAAACAGACAGTGTACTTTCATCGACGGGATCAGAAATCAAGGACCACACCCTGAAAAGAAAAGAGAAATTTTAAGTGACGTCAATACAGCGTCTTGATTGGGACAGGGTTTAAACGATTAAGTTGACTTTTCTTGTAACTGCTACTGTCATATTGCTTTCACAGACATGATGACATACATTTACTGATACGCCTGAAAAACTAAGGACAAAAAATGGCCAATAGTGTTACGAAACTGAAAAATACTATTCTTTACTATCATCAGCGTTTTCTTCTTTTGTCTCAATGTTTTCTTGGATGTGAAGGGTCTTTTAAACAACCTTTTTCTATCTAAAAAAACAAAATGTTATTGACGGCAAAACATACTGTACTTACCACGTCTGAGGATGTCACCCACGCTTTGGCTGTCATCCGCATTGATCAAACTCTGACGACCCGTCCCACACCGACAGTGTACTTTCATTGGCGGGAAAAGCAATTGAGGACCATATCCTGAAAAGAATAGAAAAATTGTAAATAAGTGATGTCAAAACAGCGTCTTCTTTTGCACAGGGTTTAAACAATTAAATTGGTTTTTCTTGCAACTGCTACAGTCAAATTGCCGAGGCTGAAGCCAATGCTTCAAGAGGCATGATGACAGACATTTACTGATACGCCCGAAAAATTAATGAAGAAAACCAACCGACAGAGTAACAAAACGCAAAGATATTATTCTTTACTATCATCAGTACTTTCTTCTTTTGTCCCAATGTTTTCTTGGATGTGCAGGATCTTTCAAACAGCCTATCTTTCTCAAAAATCAAAATGTTATTGACAGCAAAACATAAGAACACACTGTACTTACCACATCTGAGGCTGGCATCCATGCTTCGGCATTTATCTGAGACTGTCAATCATGGGTCCGGGATTGGCCAAACTCTGAAGATCTGCCCCATGTGGACGGTGTACTTTCGTTGGCAGGAACAGGAATCGAGGAACACGTACCTGAAAAACATATAGAAGTTGTAAGTGACAATGGCAAAACATGAGAATATACTCACATCTGAATCTGTTATCCATTCTTCGGCTGTCATCTGACGCTGTCATCCGCATTGGCCATACTCTGCACACCTGCCCCACAAGGACAGTGTACTTTCATCGACAGGATCAGAAATCAAGGACCACACCCTGAAAAGAAAAACGAAATTTTAAGTGACGTCAATACAGCATCTTGATTGGGACAGGGTTTAAACAATTAAGTTGACTTTTCTTGTTACTGCTACGGTCATATTGCTTTCACAGGCATGATGACAGACATTTACTGATACGACTGAAAAACTAAGGACAAAAAATGGCCAATAGTGTAACAAAACCGAAAAATACTATTCTTTACTATCATCAGCGTTTCTTCTTTTGTCTCAATGTTTTCTTGGATGTGAAAGGTCTTTTAAACAACCTTTTCTATCTCAAAAAACAAAATGTTATTGAAGGCAAAACATACGAACATACCGTACTTACCACGTCTGAGGATGTCATCCACGCTTCGACTGTCATCCGCATTGGCCAAACTCTGGAGACCTGCCCTACACCGACAGTGTACTTTCATTGGCGGGAAAAGCAATGGAGGACCAAGTCCTGAAAAGAATAGAAAAATTGTAATTAAGTGATGTCAAAACAGCGTCTTTTTTTGCACAGGGTTTGAACGATTAAATTAGCTTTTCTTGCAACTGCTACAGTCATATTGGCAAGGCTGAGCCAATGCTTTCAGAGGCATGATGACAGACATTTACTGGTACGCCCGAAAAACTAATGAAGAAAACCGACCGACAGAGTAACAAAACATGAAGATATTATTCTTTACTATCATCAGTACTTTCTTTTGTCCCAATGTTTTCTTGGATGTGCAGGATCTTTCAAACAGCCTATCTTTCTCAAAAACAAAATGTTATTGACGGCAAAACATAAGAATACACTGTACTTACCACATCTGAGGCTGGCATCCATGCTTCGGCATTTATCTGAGACTGTCAATCATGGGTCCGGGATTGGCCAAACTCTGAAGATCTGCCCCACGAGGACGGTGTACTTTCATCAACGGCATCAGAAATCAAGGACCACACCCTGAAAAGAAAAGAGAAATTTTAAGTGACGTCAATACAGCGTCTTGATTGGCACAGGGTTTAAACAATTAAGTTGACTTTTCTTGTAACTGCTACGGTCATATTGCTTTCACAGGCATGATGACAGACATTTACTGATACGCCCGAAAATCTAAGGACAAAAAATGGCCAATAGTGTAACGAAAGCGAAAAATACTATTCTTTACTATCATCAGCGTTTTCTTCTTTTGTCTCAATGTTTTCTTGGATGTAAAGGGTCTTTTAAACAACCTTTTTCTATCTCAAAAAACAAAATGTTATTGACGGCAAAACATACGAACATACTGAACTTACCACGTCTGAGGATGTCATCAACGCTTCGGCTGTCATCCGCATTGGCCAAACTCTGAAAACCCCCCCCCCCCACACCGACAGTGTACTTTCATTGGCGGTAAAAGCAATCGAGGACCACATCCTGAAAAGAATAGAAAAATTGTAAATAAGTGATGTCAAAACAGCATCTTCTTTTGCACAGGGTTTAAATGATTAACCCTTTCCAAAACAATAACATTTTAGGATTATCCACTTCTAAAATTGCCAGAAATGACAAAATAGAAGCTATTAAAGATACGATTTGTGTAAAATATGGCAAAGAAAATATTGAAACAAAAGGAGAAACTGCTGGTTATCAGCAATTTCTTCTTTTGTCTTAATGTTTTCCCAGGCCTTTTCAAATAGGGTGTCAAAACCAGGTCTTGTTTTGGAAAGGGTTGAATTGGCTTTTCTTGCAACTGATACAGTCATATTGCCGAGGCTGAAGCCAATGCTTTCAGAGGCATGATGACAGACATTTACTGATACGCCCAAAACACTAATGAAGAAAACCGACCGACAGAGTAACAAAACACAAAGATATTATTCTTTACTATCATAAGTACTTTCTTCTTTTGTCCCTATGTTTTCTTGGATGTGCAGGATCTTTCAAACAGCCTATCTTTCTCAAAAACAAAATGTTATTGACGGCAAAACATAAGAATACACTGTACTTACCACATCTGAGGCTGGCATCCATGCTTCGGCGTTCATCTGAGGCTGTCAATCATGGGTCCCCAATAGGCACAACTCTGAAGACCTGCCCCTCGTGGACGGTGTACTTTCATTGTCGGGAACAGGAATCAAGGAACACGTACCTGAAAAACATCTAGAAGTTGTTAGTGACAATGGCAAAACATGAGAATATACTCACATCTGAGACTGTCATCCATTCTTTGGCTGTCATCTGACACTGTCATCCCCATTGGCCATACTCTGCACACCTGCCCCACACGGACAGTGTACTTTCATCGACGGCATCAGAAATCAAGGACCACACCCTGAAAAGAAAAGAGAAATTTTAAGTGACGTCAATACAGCGTCTTGATTGGGACAGGGTTTAAACGATTAAGTTGACTTTTCTTGTAACTGCTACGGTCATATTGCTTTCACAGGCATGATGACAGACATTTACTGATATGCCCGAAAAACTAAGGACAAAAAATGGCCAATAGTGAAACGAAACCGAAAAATACAATTCTTTACTATCATCAGTGTTTACTTCTTTTGTCTCAATGTTTTCAAGGATGTGAAGGGTCTTTTAAAAAACCTTTTTCTATCTAAAAAAACAAAATGTTATTGACTGCAAAACATACGAACATACTGTACTTACCACGTTTGAGGATGTCATCCACGCTTCGGCTGTCATCCGCATTGGCCAAACTCTGAAGACCCGCCCCACACCGACAGTGTACTTTCATTAGAGGAAAAGCAATCTAGGACCATGCCCTGAAAAGAATAGAAAAATTGTAAATAAGTGATGTCAAAACAGCGTCTTCTTTTGCATAGGGTTTAAAGGATTAAATTGGCTTTTCTTGCAACTGCTACAGTCATATTGCCGAGGCTGAAGCCAATGCTTTCAGAGGCATGATGACAGACATTTACTGGTACGCCCGAAAAACTAATGAAGAAAACCGACCGACAGAGTAACAAAACATGAAGATATTATTCTTTACTATCATCAGTACTTTCTTTTGTCCCAATGTTTTCTTGGATGTGCAGGATCTTTCAAACAGCCTATCTTTCTCAAAAAACAAAATGTTATTGATGGCTAAACATAAGAATACACTGTACCACATCTGAGGCTGGCATCCATGCTTCGGCGTTCATCTAAGGCTGTCAATCATGGGTCCGGGATAGGCCAAACTCTGAAGATCTGCCCCACATGGACGGTGTACTTTCATTGGCGGGAACAGGAATAGAGGAACATGTACCTGAAAAACATCTAGAAGTTGTTAGTGACAATGGCAAAACATGAGAATATACTCACATCTGAGGGTGTCATCCATTCTTTGGCTGTCATCTGACGCTGTCATCCGCATTGGCCATACTCTGCACACCTGCCCCACACGGACAGTGTACTTTCATCAACGGCATCAGAAATCAAGGACCACACCCTGAAAAGAAAAGAGAAATTTTAAGTGACGTCAATACAGCGTCTTGATTGGGACAGGGTTTAAACGATTAAGTTGACTTTTCTTGTAACTGCTATGGTCATATTGCTTTCACAGGCATGATGACAGACATTTACTGATAAGCCCGAAAAACTAAGGACAAAAAATCGCCAATAGTGTAACGAAACTGAAAAATACTATTCTTTACTATCATCAGCGTTTTCTTCTTTTGTCTCAATGTTTTCTTAGATGTGAAGGGTCTTTTAAACAACTTTTTTTTTATCTCAAAAAACAAAATGTTATTGACGGCAAAACATACCAACATACTGTACTTACCACGTCTGAGGATGTCATCCACGCTTCGACTGTCATCCGCATTGGCCAATCTCTGAAGACCCGCCCGAAACTGACAAGTGTACTTTCATTGGCGGGAAAAGCAAACAAGGACCACATCCTGAAAACGATAGAAAAATTGTAAATAAGTGATGTAAAAACAGTGCCTTCTTTTGCACAGGGTTTAAAGGATTAAATTGGCTTTTCTTGCAACTGCTACAGTCAAATTGCCGAAGCTGAAGCCAATGCTTTCAGAGGCATGATGACAGACATTTACTGGTACGCCCAAAAAACTAATGAAGAAAACTGACCGACACAGTAACAAAAGCAAAGATATTATTCTTTACTATCATCAGTACTTTCTTCTTTTGTCCCAACGTTTTATTGGATGTGCTGGATCTTTTAAACAGCCTATCTTTCTCAAAAAACAAAATGTTATTGATGGCAAAACATAAGAATACACTGTACTTACCACATCTGAGGCTGGCATCCATGCTTCGGCATTCATCTGAGGCTGTCAATCATGGGTCCCGGATAGGCACAACTCTGAAGACCAGTCCCACGTGGACAGTGTACTTTCATTGGTGGGAACAGGAATCAAGGAACACATACCTGAAAAACATCTAGAAGTTGTTAGTGACAATGGCAAAACATGAGAATATACTCACATCTGAGGCTATCATCCATGCTTCGGCTGTCATCTGATGCTGTCATCCACATTGGCCATACTCTGCAGACCTGCCCCACACAAACAGTGTACTTTCATCGACGGGATCAGAAATCAAGGACCACACCCTGAAAAGAAAAGAGAAATTTTAAGTGACATCAATACAGAGTCTTGATTGGGACAGGGTTTAAACTATTAAGTTGACTTTTCTTGTAACTGCTACAGTCATATTGCTTTCACAGGCATGATGATAGACATTTACTGATACGCCTGAAAAACTAAGGACAAAAAATGGCTGATAGTGTGACGAAACCGAAAAAATACTATTCTTTACTATCATCAGCGTTTTCTTCTTTTGTGTCAATGTTTTCTTGGATGAGAAGGGTCTTTTAAACAACCTTTTTCTATGTCAAAAAACAAAATCTTAATGACGGCAAAACATACGAACATACTGTACTTACCCATCTGAGAACGTCATCCACGCTTCGGCTGTCATCCGCATTGGCCATCTCTGAAGACCCGCCCCACACCGACAGCGTACTTTCATTAGAGGAAAAGCAATCGAGGACCACGTCCTGAAAAGATTAGAAAAATTGTAAATTAGTGATGTCAAAACAGTGTCTTCTTTTGCACAGGGTTTAAACGATTAAATTGGCTTTTCTTGCAACTGCTACAGTCATATTGCCGAGGCTGAAGCCAATGCTTTCAGAGGCATGATGACAGACATTTACTGGTACGCCCGTAAAACTTATGAAGAAAACTGACCGACAGAGTAACAAAACACAAAGATATTATTATTTACTATCATCAGTGCTTTCTCCTTTTGTCCCAATGTTTTCTTGGATGTGCTGGATCTTTCAAACAGCCTATCTTTCTCAAAAAACAAAATGTTATTGATGGCTAAACATAAGAATACACTGTACTTACCACATCTGAGGCTGGCATCCATGCTTCGGCGTTCATCTGAGGCTGTCAATCATGGGTCCCGGATAGGCACAACTCTGAAGACCTGCCCCACGTGGACGGTGTACTTTCATTGACGGGAACAGGAATCGAGAAACAAGTACCTGAAAAACATCTAGAAGTTGTAAGTGACAATGGCAAAACATGAGAATATACTCACATCTGAGGCTGTCATCCATTCTTTGGCTGTCATCTGACGTTGTCATCCACATTGGCCATACTCTGCACACCTGCCCAACACCGACAGTGTACTTTCATCAACAGCATCAGAAATCAAGGACCACACCCTGAAAAGAAAAGAGAAATTTTAAGTGACATCAATACAGCGTCTTGATTTGGACAGGGTTTAAACGATTCAGTTGACTTTTCTTGTAACTGCTACGGTCATATTGCTTTCACAGGCATGATGACAGACATTTACTGATACGCCCGAAAAACTAAGGACAAAACATGGCCAATAGTGTAACATAACTGAAAAATACTATTCTTTACTATCATCAGCGTTTTCTTTTTTTGTCTCAATGTTTTCTTGGATGTGAAGGGTCTTTTAAACAACCTTTTTCTATCTCAAAAAACAAAATGTTATTGACGGCAAAACATACGAACATATTGTACTTACCATGTCTGAGGATGTCACCCACGCTTCGGCTGTCATCCGCATTGGCCAAACTCTGAAGACCCGCCCCACACAGACAGTGTACTTTCATTGGCGGGAAAAGCAATCGAGGACCATGTCCTGAAAAGAATAGAAAAATTGTAAATAAGTGATGTCAAAACAGCGTCTTCTTTTGCACAGGGTTTAAACAATTAAATTGGCTTTTCTTGCAACTGCTACAGTCAAATTGCCGAGGCTGAAGCCAATGCTTCCAGAGGCTTGATGACAGACATTTACTGATACGCCCGAAAAACTAATGAAGAAAACCGACCGACAGAGTAACAAAACAAAACACAAAGATATTATTCTTTATATCAGAATTACTTTCTTCTTTCGTCCCAATGTTTTCTTGGATGTGCAGGATCTTTCAAACAGCCTATCTTTCTAAAAAACAAAATGTTATTGACGGCAAAACATAAGAATACACTGTACTTACCACATCTGAGGCTGGCATCCATGCTTCGGCGTTCATTTGAGGCTGTCAATCATGGGTCCCGGATAGGCCTAACTCTGAAGACCTGCCCCACATGGACGGTGTACTTTCATTGGCGGGAACAGGAATCGAGAAACACCTGACAAGATCTAGAACTTGCAAGTGAAAATGGCAAAACACAAGAATATACTAAAGTCTGAAACTGTCATCCAAGCTTGGGCTGCCATCTGACGCTGTCGTCCGGCTTGGCCATATGCTGAAGACTTGCCCCACATGGACAGACTACTTTCCTTGGTGGGAACAGCAGTCGAAGACAACTCCCTGAAAAAAATAGAGAAATTGTAAGTAAGTGACTTTAATAAATCGTTTTCTTTGGGACAATGTTTAAAGGATTAAATAGACTTTTCTTGCAACTGCTACTGTCATATTGCTGAGGCTGAAGCCAATGTTTTCAGAGGCATAAAGACAGATATTTACTGATACGCCAAAAAAACTAATGACAAAAACCGCCCGATAGTGTAAAGAAATGCAAAGATACTATTCTTTCCTATCATCAGTGTTTTCTTCTTTTGTCTCAATGTTTTCTTGGATGTGAAAGATCTTTTAAACAGCCTTTCTTTCTCAAAAAACAAAATTTTATTGACAGCAATACATAAGGATATACTGTACTTACCACATCTGAGGATGTCATCCATGCTTCGGCATTTATCTGGACTGGCCATACTCTGCAGACCTGCCCCACACATATAGTGTACTTTAATTGGCGGGAATCAGCAATCGAGGACCACACCCTGAAATTAATAGAGAAATTGTAGTCATTGACATCAAAGTAGTATCTTCTTTGGGACAGGGTTTAAACTATTTCCAAACGATAAAATTCTAGACTTGTCCAAATTCAAAGATCATTAGATGCTGCAGACGACAATATAAATTGAATAAAATATCACAGTCTTTGATCTTTCTGGCACAAAAAATTGTGGGAAATGAAAGAACTGCTTGTTACAAGCAATTTTTGTATTTTCCACAATGTTTTTCAAGGCCATTATCTTGTACAGAGTCAAAAAGAGTCATTGTGTGGTAATGGGTTAAATTGACTTTTCTTGCAACCCAGCAGCTATGGTTGTATTGCTGAGGCTACAGGCAATATGTTTTCAGAGGCATAATGACACACATTTATTGATATGCCGGAAAATCTAATGGGGGAAAAACTAATGACAAAAACCAACTGACAGTGTAACAAAATGCAAGGATATTGTTCTTTACAATCATCAGCATTTTCTTCTTTTGTCTCAATGATTTCTTGGATGTGAAGGATCTTTTCAACAGCCTATCTTTCTTGAAGAACAAAATGTTATTGACGGCAAAACATAAGAATACACTGTACTTACCACATCTGAAGTTGACATCCATGCAGAACCGTGATGCGGATTTCTTCATGGTAGTTCTAAATGACCTCATTTGTCTGCCACTAGGAGCAAGTGAACAAAGCTGAAATGGAGAGGCGTTACTCGTGGCTCAAATGGAAGGGGATTACTGGTGGCTGAAACAGAAAGGGATTACTGGTGGCTGAAACAGAAGGGGATTACTGGTGGCTGAAACTGAAGGCTATTACTGGTGGCTGAAACAGAAGGGGATTACTGGTGGCTGAAGCAGAAGGGGATTACTGGTGGCTGAAACAGAAGGCTATTACTGCTGGCTGAAACAGAAGGGGATTACTGGTGGCTGAAACAGAAGGGGATTACTGCTGGCTGAAAAAGAAGGCTATTACATGTGGCTGAAACAGAAGGCTATTACTGGTGGCTGAAACAGAAGACTATTACTGGTTGCTGAAACAGAAGGCTATTACTGGTGGCTGAAACAGAAGGCCATTACTGGTGGCTGAAACAGAAGGGGATTACTGGTGGCTGAAACAGAAGGCTATTACTGGTGGCTGAAACAGAAGGTTATTACTGGTGGCTGAAACAGAAGGCTATTACTGCTGGCTGAAACAGAAGGCTATTACTGGTGGCTGAAACAGAAGGGGATTACTGGTGGCTGAAACAGAAGGTTATTACTGGTGGCTGAAACAGAAGGGGATTACTGATGGCTGAAACAGAAGGCTATTACAGGTGGCTGAAAGAGAAGGCTATTACTGGTGGCTGAAACAGAAGACTATTACTGGTGGCTGAAACAGAAGGCTATTACTGGTGGCTGAAACAGAAGGTTATTACTGGTGGCTGAAACAGAAGGTTATTACTGGTGGCTGAAACAGAAGACTATTACTGGTGGCTGAAACAGAAGACTATTACTGGTGGCTGAAACAGAAGGCTATTACTGGTGGCTGAAACAGAAGGCTATTACTGGTGGCTGAAACAGAAGGCTATTACTGGTGGCTGAAACAGAAGGCTATTACTGGTGGCTGAAACAGAAGGCTATTACTGGTGGCTGAAACAGAAGGCTATTACTGGTGGCTGAAACAGAAGACTATTACTGCTGGCTGAAATGGAAAGGGATTACTGGTGGCTGAAACAGAAGGCGATTACTGGTGGCTGAAACAGAAGGCTATTACTGCTTGCTGAAATGGAAGGCTATTACTGGTCGCTGAAACAGAAGGGGATTACTGGTGGCTGAAACAGAAGGCGATTACTGGTGGCTGAAACATAAGGCTATTACTGCTGGCTGAAATGGAAGGCTATTATTGGTGGCTGAAACAGAAGACTATTACTGCTGGCTGAAACAGAAGGGGATTACTGGTGGCTGAAACAGAAGACTATTACTGGTGGCTGAAACAGAAGGGGATTACTGGTGGCTGAAACAGAAGGGGATTACTGGTGGCTGAAACAGAAGGGGATTACTGGTGGCTGAAACAGAAGGGGATTACTGGTGGCTGAAACAGAAGTCTATCACAGGTTGCTGAAACAGAAGGCTATTACTGGTGGCTGAAACAGAAGGCTATTACTGCTGGCTGAAAGAGAAGGCTATTACTGGTGGCTGAAACAGAAGGCTATTACTGCTGGCTGAAACAGAAGGGAATTACTGGTGGCTGAAACAGAAGGCTATTACTGGTGGCTGAAACAGAAGGTTATTACTGGTGGCTGAAACAGAAGGCTATTACTGGTGGCTGAAACAGAAGGGGATTACTGGTGGCTGAAACAGAAGACTATTACTGGTGGCTGAAACAGAAGGGGATTACTGGTGGCTGAAACAGAAGGCTATTACTGCTGGCTGAAATGGAAGGCTATTACTGGTGGCTGAAACAGAAGGCTATTACAGGTGGCTGAAAGAGAAGGCTATTACTGGTGGCTGAAACAGAAGACTATTACTGGTGGCTGAAACAGAAGGCTATTACTGGTGGCTGAAACAGAAGGTTATTACTGGTGGCTGAAACAGAAGGTTATTACTGGTGGCTGAAACAGAAGACTATTACTGGTGGCTGAAACAGAAGACTATTACTGGTGGCTGAAACAGAAGGCTATTACTGGTGGCTGAAACAGAAGGCTATTACTGGTGGCTGAAACAGAAGGCTATTACTGGTGGCTGAAACAGAAGGCTATTACTGGTGGCTGAAACAGAAGGGGATTACTGGTGGCTGAAACAGAAGGCTATTACTGGTGGCTGAAACAGAAGACTATTACTGCTGGCTGAAATGGAAAGGGATTACTGGTGGCTGAAACAGAAGGCGATTACTGGTGGCTGAAACAGAAGGCTATTACTGGTGGCTGAAACAGAAGGGGATTACTGGTGGCTGAAACAGAAGGCTATTACTGGTGGCTGAAACAGAAGGTTATTACTGGTGGCTGAAACAGAAGGCTATTACTGCTGGCTGAAACAGAAGGCTATTACTGGTGGCTGAAACAGAAGGGGATTACTGGTGGCTGAAACAGAAGGTTATTACTGGTGGCTGAAACAGAAGGGGATTACTGGTGGCTGAAACAGAAGGCTATTACAGGTGGCTGAAAGAGAAGGCTATTACTGGTGGCTGAAACAGAAGACTATTACTGGTGGCTGAAACAGAAGGCTATTACTGGTGGCTGAAACAGAAGGTTATTACTGGTGGCTGAAACAGAAGGTTATTACTGGTGGCTGAAACAGAAGACTATTACTGGTGGCTGAAACAGAAGACTATTACTGGTGGCTGAAACAGAAGGCTATTACTGGTGGCTGAAACAGAAGGCTATTACTGGTGGCTGAAACAGAAGGCTATTACTGGTGGCTGAAACAGAAGGCTATTACTGGTGGCTGAAACAGAAGGCTATTACTGGTGGCTGAAACAGAAGACTATTACTGCTGGCTGAAATGGAAAGGGATTACTGGTGGCTGAAACAGAAGGCGATTACTGGTGGCTGAAACAGAAGGCTATTACTGCTTGCTGAAATGGAAGGCTATTACTGGTCGCTGAAACAGAAGGGGATTACTGGTGGCTGAAACAGAAGGCGATTACTGGTGGCTGAAACATAAGGCTATTACTGCTGGCTGAAGTGGAAGGCTATTATTGGTGGCTGAAACAGAAGACTATTACTGCTGGCTGAAACAGAAGGGGATTACTGGTGGCTGAAACAGAAGACTATTACTGGTGGCTGAAACAGAAGGGGATTACTGGTGGCTGAAACAGAAGGGGATTACTGGTGGCTGAAACAGAAGGGGATTACTGGTGGCTGAAACAGAAGGGGATTACTGGTGGCTGAAACAGAAGTCTATCACAGGTTGCTGAAACAGAAGGCTATTACTGGTGGCTGAAACAGAAGGCTATTACTGCTGGCTGAAAGAGAAGGCTATTACTGGCGGCTGAAACAGAAGGCTATTACTGCTGGCTGAAACAGAAGGGAATTACTGGTGGCTGAAACAGAAGGCTATTACTGGTGGCTGAAACAGAAGGTTATTACTGGTGGCTGAAACAGAAGGCTATTACTGGTGGCTGAAACAGAAGGGGATTACTGGTGGCTGAAACAGAAGACTATTACTGGTGGCTGAAACAGAAGGGGATTACTGGTGGCTGAAACAGAAGGCTATTACTGCTGGCTGAAATGGAAGGCTATTACTGGTGGCTGAAACAGAAGGGGATTACTGGTGGCTGAAATGGAAGGGGATTACTGGTGGCTGAAACAGAAGGCTATTACTGGTGGCTGAAACAGAAGGCCATTACTGGTGGCTGAAACAGAAGGGGATTACTGGTTGCTGAAACAGAAGGCTATTACAGGTGGCTGAAACAGAAGGTTATTACTGGTGGCTGAAACAGAAGGCTATTACTGCTGGCTGAAACAGAAGGGGATTACTGGTGGCTGAAACAGAAGGGGATTACTGGTGGCTGAAACAGAAGGCTATTACAGGTGGCTGAAACAGAAGGCTATTACTGGTGGCTGAAACAGAAGGCTATTACTGGTGGCTGAAACAGAAGACTATTACTGGTGGCTGAAACAGAAGACTATTACTGGTGGCTGAAACAGAAGGCTATTACTGGTGGCTGAAACAGAAGGCTATTACTGGTGGCTGAAACAGAAGGCTATTACTGGTGGCTAAAACAGAAGGCTATTACTGGTGGCTGAAACAGAAGGCTATTACTGGTGGCTGAAACAGAAGGCTATTACTGGTGGCTGAAACAGAAGGCTATTACTGCTGGCTGAAACGGAAGGGGATTACTGGTGGCTGAAACAGAAGGCTATTACTGCTGGCTGAAACAGAAGGCTATTACTGGTGGCTGAAACAGAAGGCTATTACTGGTGGCTGAAACAGAAGGCTATTACTGGTGGCTGAAACAGAAGGCTATTACTGGTGGCTGAAACAGAAGGCTATTACTGGTGGCTGAAACAGAAGGGAATTACTGGTGGCTGAAACAGAAGGCTATTACTGGTGGCTGAAACAGAAGGGGATTACTGGTGGCTGAAACAGAAGGCTATTACTGGTGGCTGAAACAGAAGGCTATTACTGCTGGCTGAAACAGAAGGCTATTACTGGTGGCTGAAACAGAAGGCTATTACTGGTGGCTGAAACAGAAGGGGATTACTGGTGGCTGAAACAGAAGGGGATTACTGGTGGCTGAAACAGAAGGCTATTACTGGTGGCTGAAACAGAAGGCTATTACTGGTGGCTGAAACAGAAGGTTATTACTGGTGGCTGAAACAGAAGGGGATTACTGCTGGCTGAAACAGAAGGCTATTACTTGCGGCTGAAACAGAAGGGGATTACTGGTGGCTGAAACAGAAGGGGATTACTGGTGGCTGAAACAGAAGACTTTTACTGCTGGCTGAAATGGAAGGTTATTACTGGTGGCTGAAACAGAAGGCTATTACTGCTGGCTGAAACAGAAGGGGATTACTGCTGACTGAAACAGAAGGCTATTACTGGTGGCTGAAACAGAAGGGGATTACTGCTGGCTGAAACAGAAGGGGATTACTGGTGGCTGAAACAGAAGGCTATTACTGGTGGCTGAAACAGAAGGCTATTACTGGTGGCTGAAATAGAAAGGGATTACTGGTGGCTGAAACAGAAGGGGATTACTGGTGGCTGAAATGGAAGGGGGATAACGGGTGGCTGAAATAGAAGGCTATTAGAACACCTGAAAAGAATCTAAAAATTGTGAGTGAAAATGGCAAAAAACAGGAATATACTCGCGTCCTCCATGCTTTGGCTGCCATCCATCGCTGTCATCCGCATTGGCCATACTCTGCAGACCTGCCCACATGGACAGTGTACTTTTATTGGCGGGAATCATCAATTGAGGACCACACCCTGAAAAGAATAGAGAAATTGTAAGGAAGTGACATCAATGCAGTGTCTTCTTTGGGACAGGGTTTAAAACATTACCAAACAATAAAGTGTTAGACTTGTCCAAATTCAAAGATGCTGCAGACGGCAATACGAATTGAATGAAATTTTGTACTCTTTGATCTTTCTGTGTAGAAAAAATTGTGGGAAATGAAGGAATTGCTTGTTACAAGCAATTTCTTCATTTTCCACAATGTTTTTCAAAGCCATAATCTTGTAGGGAGTCAAAAAGAGTCATTGTGTGGTAATGGATTAAACGATTAAATTGACTTTTCTTGCAACTCATCAGCTACGGTCGTATTGCTGAGGCTAAAGGCAATCTTTTAAGAGGCATGATGACAGACATTTACTGATACGCCCAAAAAACTAATGACAAAAACCGACAGACAGTGAAACAAAATGCAAAACATACTATTCTTTAATATCATTAGCATTTTCTTCTTTTGTCTCAATGTTTTCTTGGATGTGAAGGGTCTTTTAACCCTTTCCCAAACGGCAAAATTTTAGGGTGATCCACTTCAAAAACTGCCACAAATGGCAAAATGGATGTTATTAAAGATAGGATTTTTGAAAAATATGGCACAGAAAATATTGAGACAAAAGAAGAAACTGCTGGTTATCAGCAGTTTCTTCTTTTGTTTCAATGTTTTCCCAAGCCTATTCTCTTAGGGACGTCAAAACCAGGTCTTGTTTGGTAAAGGGTTAAACAGTCTGTCTTTCTCGAAAAACAAAATGTTATTGACGGCAAAACATAAGAATACACTGTACTTACCACATCTGAAGCTGGCATCCATGCTTCGGCTTTCATCTGAGGCTGTCAATTATGGGTCAAAGATTGGCTAAACTCTAAAGACATGCCCCACACGGACAGTGTACTTTCAACAATAGCAGAAACAGCAATCGAGGACCACGCCCTGAAAAGAAGAGAGAAATTGTAAGTGAGTGACATCAAAACAGCGTCTTCTTTGGGACAAGGTTTAAACCATTGCCAAACAATAAAGTTTTTGTTTGTGCCAATAAACCTTTAAACAAGAGTTTCGCAGAGCAGCTCATATACCAGGGATTTTTTTAGGTATCTTAGGAGCAGAAATTCGGCCCCTTTCCCAATGGAATTTAGCCTACTTTTTTCCCAATCTGAAGAAAAAATTCCCAATCACAATTTTGGAAAAATATCAAAATTATCAAAACATAAGTAAAAATGCTTTTACAAGTCATTTGATAACAAAGTAAAGCTATCTACTCAATATCCATATCAATATATTGAATTTTTCTGTTTATAAATGAATTTGACTTAATCTAGCATATAATATATAAGGTAAGTGTATAATGTTTGAAATTTCCCAATTTCAGGGTTTATGCCACTAATTTTCCCAATTGAAAAGGCCCCAGGGTCCCTTCCCAAAATTGCCAAAAAATCCCTGTATACACCCAAGAGCGGCTGGTCAGTAAAATTGGCCATTTTTCAATTCAAGGGCAGATAATATAAACATGACAAGTTATCAAAACTTTGTTTGCACACCATAGAGATTTAATGTGGCCTGTTTGATTAAATTCTGGTTGAAACTGTAGGAATTGTGCACACAAGAAAATGGGCATTTTTGAGGAAATAGGCATTTTTCCTTATATTCAAGGGCAGATAATCCAAGAACAAAAACAGTTATCTGAATTCAGTAAGCGGTGTGCACAACTAGACACCATGGAGATTCATTGTGGCAAGTTTGATAAAATTCTGATCAAAACTGTAGGAGTTGCACATAAAAGAAATTGCTAACGTAAGAACAGACGGAAGGCCTGGGCCATAACATATAACGACCCTTCAGGCATATAAAAACAAGACACAGTTTTGATGCTTCTATTTGTCTTGGGAAAACATTCAGAGAAATGAAGAAACTGCTGATAACCAGCAGTTTCTCCTTTTGTCTCAATATATTCAGTTCTTTATCATACATGGATTCTATCTTTTTCTAACATCTCTTCTGTGGTCAGCAGCAGCTTTCAAATTGGATCATGCTAAAATTTTGTCATTTGGGAAAGGGTAAACCATTGTGTTTATGCAGATAAACTTTAAAAAGCAAGACCAAAATCCGGTGTCTCTAAAAGGAAAGCCTTGGGAAAACATTGAGACAAAAGGAGAAAATGCTAATTTATAACAAGCATTTCTCTTTTTGCCTAAATATTTTCTTGTTGATATTTGTGCACAAATCATCTCTCTATCAACATCTATTGTGTCCTCAGCAGCAAGTTTTGAACTGGACCACCCTAAAATTTTGTCCTCTAGGAAAGGGAAAACCCTAAACATGAAAGTGTCTTCCTTTAACTCTTTCCAAAACAAGATCCAGTTTTGTCGTCCCTATAGTGTAGCCGGGTGTAGTATAAGGGGCACTTATACTATCTCGCCGTACAAGCTAGCTTTTATAGCGACGTGGTAGAGTGTTCGCTTAGGGTGTGAGAGGTCCCAGGATCGAATCCCCACAGGAGTCGATACGATATTCATTTGCGGGTTACAATAGTAAATCTCCAAAAAACATTGAGGCATAAGGAAATAATGATGATAACCAGCATTTTCACCTTTGCCTTAATATTTTCTGTGTCATGTTGTACATCCTATGTTCATTAGCATACAATAAGCCATCTGCAAATCCTTGCAATTTGGACAACCCCAATATTCTGTTACTTGGGTACTTACCAACTGTATTCTGGCTGTGATTTCTTGTGCAGCTGGAGCTCCTATCTATGTTGTCACAAATGCTTGTGCAGTAGCAAAAAAAGCCGGTCCCATTAATTTGTACCGAGTTCTATAGCAAAATGTCTAGCTGTATCTGAAAAATAGTAGCAGAGAGAATAATAAGAATTAAATGTACATAATTGGGTTAACCAATACCAAAACGACAGGACTTTAATCCTTTCCCAAACAAGACCTTGTTTTGATGCCCCTGATAGAAAAGGCTTGGGAAGACAGTTTCTCCTTTTGTCTCAATATTTTCTATGCCATATTTCACATAAAATATACCTTCAATAACTTCCATTTTGTCATTTGTGGCAGTTTTTGAAGTGGACCATACTAAAATGTTGTTGTTCGGGAAAGGGTTAAGGCTGTTCAATTTCAAAGCTGTTGCAGAGTAAAACAAGAGTGCCATGGTCACAATATACGCCGCCACGCCCAGAGACTAAGTTTTAAGGGGGCATAACTCAGGTGAAAATCATTGAACCATAAAATCCTTCCTTCATGAACATCTACCAATTGAGCAACTCCACACAGCGACAATGCCTTACATTATCACTGCAGGCATATAAATCACATGACCATAGTGAATGTCATGTAATATCGTAAAGATGGCTGAAATGTATTTATATTTTTGAAATCATTTTTTAAATTCAATTATATTTTTTTATTTGGATTCATATCTGACACCTCATATTCCTAAAACATCACTTAAAGCATGTTTACATTTTAAATAAAAATCGGAATAAAAAAATCAATTACCTGGAATCTTGGTAACCCAAGCTGTGCCGGCTGAGATCTCCCCAATCCAAATTCAGGGGAGATTGCCAATTGAGATGATAACATTGACCAAGTTTCAAAGAGATCAAGCCAGAAATTTAGGAGGAGTTGCACTGAGACACAAGAAAAGTGGACATACATATGTATGTACGCAGGGTCCTCCGCAGAATATTTTGAAATCGTAGTGGTATTGGTAAACCTTGAAACATATTGTGTTCATGCAACGAATGTGAATAAAAACATAATGGGAAAAGAAGAAATTGTTCAATTTGAGTAATTTCTTCTTTTCCCATAATGTTTTATTCAGAATTAGTACATTATAGTTTATGAGAATGTACTAGTTTTTGACATGAACAACCTCTAAATGTTCATATTTGGTGACCATTTTGGAGAAATTAAGCTGTAGGGGTAATTTTGAAGCTGTAGGGGCATCATAGTGATTCACATGAAGCTGTAGCGGGGCCGATACAGCTTATTGGGCTGGGGAGAACACTGGTACACGTGTACATGTGGATGGACGGACAGACAAAGAGAAGATGGCGCCAATATCCGACCGCAGACGGTGGCATATAAAAATGATCAAAACAAAGATATCATTTGTGTTCAAATAGTCAGGAAAATATTGAGACAAAATGAGAAAATCATGACCATCAGTATAAGCATTTTCTTCCATTGGCTCAATGTTTTCCCTAGGAAGCCTTTGCTATCAGAGATGTAAAAACCAGGCCTTGTTTGGTAAAGGGATAACCAATTCCCACCTAAGCATGCCTTTAAATGACAACCAACAAGATAAAGGCTTGGGAAAACATTGTGGGAAACGAAGAAATTCCTTTTGACAAGCAATTTCTTCATTTCACACAATATTTTCTATCCGTAAATCTAAATTTCGTTTACTTGAAATTGTTGTCTACAAAAGCTTTGAATTTGGATTATTCTAAAATTTTGCAGTCAGGTAATGGGTTGATTTTAAATAAATTTCTCTTTTCCCTTTTATACTTTTGTAGCTCCTTCCCAAACAGCACAATTTTAGACAGTTCCAGTTTGAGAGGAGTTGAAGACAATCTAATTATTTCAGAAGTAGAAAATGTAGGCCTATATTTTATAGCATAGATTATCTATGCTATAAAATACACATTTTCTACTTTAATAATAATATAATTAGATCTATCTATTGGATAATATTGACTGAAAAAGAGAATTTGCTTTTCATCTCAAATTTCTTTTCTCTCAATGTTTGCCAGAACAACTTTCATGTCTAGAAATGTTAAAATCAATCTTTGCTAGGAAGGATAGAACATGTGCTTTTAAAAATAAGAGCGATGGGGGGGGGGGGGGGGTGATGATTGTCATATTTTCTTTTCTTTCAATGTTTTAGAATTATTTCTACTTGTACTTTTTTATAGTTTGGTGAATAAGGAATTTAGAGTTGTCTTAATTAAGTCAAGAATTTTGAATTTAGACAGAGTCTCATTCTAAAATTTAGCCGTGGTAACAAACCTTAGCGTTGCGAAATACATTGCAGGAAAAGAGAACACAAAATATTTACTTACAAAGTCTTTTTCCGTGTTCACGATGTTTCCAGTATTGACTCCAAGTTTAGACTGTCAAAATGGCGCCTCTTGATCGAATTGGTGAACAGTTTTAACATGCGAAAATTTTAATCGCGCGCCACCTTTTGTTCGATCAACGGCAATGAATTTTGTGCTAAGAATAGTATCATATGAGCATAGGGGTTGATTGGGTTTACCGTTATATTTTGTTAAACCGTCAGTGTTGTTACAAAATAATTATTCGAATCATGAGCCGTGACGAAAGGTTCGATACATGTAAATAGCAGTGAATTCTGTGCTTAAAATAGACTGCGTTTACTAAATATTATCATTATGATTATGTTTTGATAAACCGGCGTCAGTGATATAATAAATCTTGAATCAAGCCGTAGGCAGGCCCGTAGGAACAGGGGGGGGGGGGGACATAGCCCTCCAAAGTTGGCAAAAAATGCCGAATTTACCTTAGGCTATTTCCTTATTTTACACTGACAATTTGGGCAAAATCAAATTAGCAGCCCCCCCCCCCCCCCCACCCCATATTCAGACACAGAGGCTTGAGCCCACCCTTTCTTAAAACAGAGCACATTATCTCTTCATTCCATTTCGATAGAATGTCATATATGATGGTCCTCGGCTATGGAGAGTAACCCAATATGAAAGCGGACTTAGAATCCTGATAGATTCCTTTCAAAAGACAGTCCCTGAGACACAGTAACAACAGAAAATCTTTGGAACTTATTCTATTTGGAACCTACATTTTTAAGGTAGAATAACCCTAATGAGATTCGCATGATGTTGGAATTATTCGGGCCCGATCGAAAACATTCGACGGTGGAATTTTCCACCGCCGAATGTTTACTACCGCGTCCGAAAAGGTTAGGATACGTAACGACGCCGCTCGTAAAAAGCCGATGTTTTATGAATCTCAAAATGGCGAAAGTACGGATATTCAACCTTAAAGAAAAGTTCTGCTCGGTGTACACAAAGGAGGATACATCCACCATCCCAGACAAAGGAGAGAGCCCACACGACGCACTTTACCAATAAATCCATAGACTCAAAGACAAGATAGCGTGTCGTAGGATGGGGCTTGCTGGGCATTGTTACAGACACCCCGATCTACCCCCTAGCAAGGTGGTGTTATGGAGACCTAAGCATGGAAGCAGAAACAGAGGTAACCCGGGCACAACCATGGTGGATGTTCTGATGCAGGATGCGGGAGCAGCAACCCCATAGGAATTAGGCTCGTGCATGATGAACGGGGCTGATTGGAGGAGTCGATAGCGTGCCCGTCTGAGGACGACCTGACACATCCATCTATGGACAGGAATGGATTACCATCAATGCCAATATGGAGTTAACTAACTACATTGTACTAAACAAACTGAATCCAAACAAAGCTGCAGGACCTGATGGCATTCCCACTTTTATCTTAAAATCCACAGCAGATGAACTAACACAAATATTGAGGAAATTGTACCAGACATCTTTGGACAATGATGGAGTATCCAGCCACAGGAGAGAAGCATGGGCAGTCCCATTATTCAAGAAGGGTGACAAACATCATCAGGCAAGCTTCCAACTATATAGGTCCGTATATCGCTTATTTACCTCAGTCGCCTATAAGATGCTATAACATAATTATCGGATTGATATCGTACACAGCAGAATCATGAAGCACTTTGGCCATCACCAAATCCTGTGTAACAACCAACATGGCTTTAGGCGCCGACGGTCATGCGAGACACAACTGATCACCACAATCCAGGGAATAGCCAGCCGTCTTCGTACAGGCCGTGACCAGGTTGACTTCTCAGTCAACTTCTCACTCTAGCAGACGAATTGTTTTCGGGACTTGACAGAAGATTCCAAAACGACATGGTAGTTTTGGACTTCTCCAATGCCTTTGACAGATTACCCCATTAACGTCTGTGAAAGAAACTACAGTTGGCGCCACATCGTATGGCACAATGTTTATATTTTGTTCAAATGTAATTGAACGTTAAACAAAACATAAACACGTGCCATACGATGTGGGGACAACCGTAGACCAATATGGTGTAAGGGAACATACACAACTGGACCAGGGCTTTCCTTGCTGATCGGGTGCAACATATCACAGTCGAAGGAACCATATCTGAAAGTATCCACGTCCTCAGCGGAGTACCTCGAGGTAGGCCTATAGTACTGGGAACAGTACTCTTCTTGGTATTCATTTTTATTTTATTTTTCAGTTGGTAATAGCATATAATTTCAACATACAAAATATAAATAAATTCTATAATTGGGAAAAAATAGGAAACTGGAACATTCCCCCTTAAGATTGGAGTGTTGTTAGTCAAAGTAAAGAAAATTGTTTCTGATAGTGGAATGGTCTAACTCGAAAATTCTGATATGGACAATTTACGAACCTGGCCCCGGTTTCTCGGAAAAAACTTAAGTATATTCTCATGAGAACATGCTCAACTTCAAAGGGATACTCTCCAACGTTGAAGGGTATTCGATTGAAATTCACGTGGATTTAATGCAATTTGAGCACGGTGATCAGATTTGAGCATGCGAACGTACTGTAGTTTTTTCGAGAAACCGGGGCCCGGTTTTCCGAATTTTGTGTGTGTGTTTCCAACTTTACCTGCAATATTAATGTGACATTTCACATTTATTTTTCATAAATTTTACGTTTATTTTTCATCTGAAAGATAAAAATTTCTTTTGAAAATTCTGATAATTTCGACTCAAAAATTGAACCGTTTACGAGAAATATACATTATTGTGCTAAAATTAAACAAATTGTTGTGGACAACAGTTCAGATTTATATGGAATTTGTCATTTCTGTCTCAACTTTAAAAGCGTATTTTTCGCTTATAAATGACAGCTTCAAAAAAACCTGATAGCATTTCTACGCATTAGAATAACCAATCTTTGCATCAAGATATACTTTAAGAAAAGGAAATCGGAATGTTTTGTCCATTCAACTGTTACCATGAAAAACTTATAATTGTCCACCGCAGTAACTGACTTCTCGATGCAATGTAGATTCCAACGTCGCAAACTTGAAATGTACATATAACGTTAGCGTGAGGAATTATCTTGCTTTACAGGTATTACACAATACAAGGTCTAGTTGAACGTGGCCAATCGGCGTCCGAAAATCGCCAAATCATGGGCTCTCTGTCCAGAATTTAGCCTTGGTATCCTTAAAAACGGATGTTTCATAAGTAAAAAAATTCTTTTGAATTTGACAACCCTAAGATTTTGTCGTTTTGGAAAGGGTTAATAAATCTTTATTCTAAGACAGAAACGTAATAATCATATGCTAGCTCGCAAAAATCCGAGGGAAGTTTGAAAGATTATCACACAAGACTGTTGGATCTCAAACAAGTAAGGTAGTATAGGCCTATCACTAAATGATGGACATCGTTATTTCAGCGATATATTCTCTTTCACACCGATTATCAGATCGAGTTACCTCCCTTAGACCATGAAATTCATGACAATAGAACTTACACCCTTTCTCAAACAAGACCTTGTTTTTGACGTCTTTAATAAAAGAGGCATGTGAAAATATATAGACAAAAGAAGTAAGTGCTGATAATCAGCACTTTCTCCTTTTGACTCAATATTTTCTCAGCTAGTTTGTAGACAAATCCTGTATTTGGCAACATCCATTTTTAGCTCGACTTTTCGAAGAAAATGAGAGCTAATACTGTCACCCGGGCGTCGGCGTCGGCGTCGGCGTTGGCGTCGGCGTTGGCGTTGCAACCAAGGTTAAAGATTTTTTCAATCATCAATAATTTCCATACTATCAAAGGGATTCAATCCAAACTTGGAATACTTATTCACCATCACACCCTCTACCTTACTATCAGGGCCCATGACCCTGGCTCCACTATATTTGGAGTTATGCACCCTTTATACTAAGCAACCTAGAAAGTCGAGCGCGCTGTCTTCGGACAGCTCTTGTTTTCTGCTGCAGCTTTCAAATTGGATCACCCTAAAATTTTGCCGTTTGGGAAAGGGTTAAACGAAGTCATTATGAATGACAAAATTATTCACACTGTAAACATAATAAACAATATTCGATCCCAAGGACCAGATAGAAATAAATAACCAAATGTTAATGTTCAATTAGTCTGCCATGCTTTTTCCCATTACCAAACGACAAAATTTTGGGGTAGTCCAATTTGAAAGAAGTTGCAGACGACATTTCAATATGAAGAAATTTCGAAATTTGATAGCTTTTTGGGTAGAAAACATTGTGGGAAATGAAGAAATTGCTTGTCACAAGCAATTTCTTCATTTTCCACGATGTTTGCAAAAGCCATTATCGTGTGGGGAGTCAAAAGGATTCACTGTGTGGTAATGGGTTAATAGCGCGCCGTTCAATAAGTTAATAAATACAGTTTTTGATTCAGAAAATAGAATTCCTCAAGAGTGGGAATTTCCATTAAGGTTAATCATTAAAAAAGGCATAATCTCCAAAAAAATGAAAATATATAAGCCCACATCCTGGTCATACGATACACATGGCACAGGCTGACCAGGATCGGCATTTTTGCATATTCAGTTAACCAAATACCATTTTAAGATGACGCGGCAAATGTATGCACGTGCAAATACTGTTAAGTCGTTGAATAATATGATTATTAGCTGTAAATAGCGAATCATTACCCTTAGGTGGATGATTTGACTCAATATGAGTATGTCTTATTCTCGTTTAAGTTAATGGTGTGAAAAATGGAATAATCAACGAATCACAAAAAGGATTCTGATAAAATTATTCAACAGGCGATACTATTTATGCCCCCTTTCAAAGAAAATGTGGTTATATAGTTTTGCAAAGTTCTGTTCGGTTCCATAACTGGTCACATAGCCCATTACACAGGCCTTACCTTAATCCATTCCCAAACGACAAAATTTCAGGGTGACCCAAATTCAATGACCATGCAGACGACAATTTTAAGTGTATGATTTTTTTTATATATATTTTTCTGTCTTTTAGGGTAGAAAACATTGTGAGAAATGAAGAAATTGCTTGTCACAAGCAATTTCTTTATTATCCACAATGTTTTCTTAAGCCTTTTATTATAGGGAGTCAAAAGGAGTCATTGTGCAGTAATGGGTTAATGATCTATATACCGAGATTTGACAAAAGTTACAAAAGAGCATGTACACGAGCCAATATTTCATTTCGTGGAAATCGCTGTCCTGGCTCATTTTCTCAGCAATGGCTTTTCATAAACATGTCATTTTAGGTACACCGTGTTACGACCATCACTACCAACAATAGAGACAGTTTATTTGGCCTGGCAGATGGAATGTTTCTGAAAATATTGCACTTTTGTACCGAAAATTGACCATTTTCTCTTGTCCCTAGACAAAATTATCAATTCCCAACATAATTTTCGATATAAAATCATCGGTAAAGATCGGATTTTTCTTCATTTCATTAATGTTTCGTATCTCACATTATTAATAGTGTCAGCACTTTTTGAGAAAATATAAATACGACGAAGATTTTTGGCCATATATGTCTGTCCCTGGATTTTTGATACGAAATGTCCTCGCAATAACTTACATGTGCGTAATCAAAGTCTTTTTGGTTAGATTTCCTTAAAATACAACCCAAACGGAGGTAGAAACACTCATTAAAACCACGATGTTTAAATGAAGACGAAGCAATACTTGGTTTCGAAGTTGCGAGGCAAATTAGGTAGGCCGTTGGCTGCGTAGACTTATTTTTTCGCTTTCTATGCAACGCGATCAACCACACTATATTGCTCAGATCTTAAAATCGTATAGCTTTACTTATTCGGATATAGAATCATGTCGTTTACAGCATGCAACATATTTTCTCCATAGTTATTCTTGTGTGTAATTTGGAGCGAATGGTCGCGGAATTCCTCGCAATAGCTGTCCTCGCAATAACGACAATTTTGTTACTGGGAGTACGAAAATCGTTACCGCAAAGACATAATAAGTTTTCTTATGTAATATGGACGTTTTTCCAAAGAGAAAAAGGTCTTGATGCATAATTGTCTCAAACTATAATAGGAAAGCGAAGTATTACAGGTGAAAAAAATATAATTACTGTTGCCAAACATGGCTATTGATCAGTTGTTACGGAGCGGACTTGGAATCGTTATTGCAAGGACTTTTTACACATTTATGGATTCTTGGTACCACAAATGAATGAGTTTTATCACTCGTCTAATGGAGATATTTTGCCAATCACCTTGTAATGTTGTATGAAGGATATAATTCTAGATTAATTGACAAGATTAATTCTAAATGATCGTTCTGAAACGACCTTTCCTCAATATCGGAGAGACATTATACACCATTTCTTTTTAAGGTATGAATCTGTATATCTTTGTTCCATGGGTTTTGAAGAAATTACTTAGTCATTTTTTGAAAGTGGTCATGGAAAAGTAGTTCCTGATGCTATAGGGGTGCCGTGGAAAGACAGGTAGATTTTTTTTAACTTTCAAGGCAATTTACATGCATTGATTCGAATCGTACATGTAATCTTGCAATCACAACATTTCATCCCAAAAAAAAGATGGACTTTTTTGTCAAATATTATCTTATCTAGGTAAACAAGAAGTTAATAAGAAAACATTTTCAAATTACTTTATTTCTTTTTGTTTTGTTTTGTTTTTTGGACAATCATTTTTAGGACACTCAACGTCTTAGAACCATGTATCTATATTATTATGTGAGCGATCTTCCAAAAAGAAATAACAACAACAACAACAACAAATCATCTGCGTATATTGCTAAAAGGATCGAACTCAATTAGTATGCCAAGACTGTACAGTCAGACTATGGTCGAGATTTTTCGCTCCTAAATTATTTACTATACCTTGAATGTGTTTTACTTGAATGTTCATGTTATTATTTTCCCAGTGTAATATTTTATGGTTTGACGAGAAGGTTTAAGACATTCCATTTTTTTCTTTTTTTCGTCATATTTGTAATTGCTTAACTTTCTTCGGGTCTTCTCATTTTTTACAAAGAAGACTTGGTTTTTACTTCCAAATTTACGAACACTAAGGTAAGAGAAGTAAATGCTGATTACCAGCTCTGACTCCGTTTCCCTTGATATCTATTCATCTATATTGTACACACAAGTTAGATTTTCATAAACCTCATTTTTGTAGTCTTCAACAGCTTTCAAGTTGAATATTTTTATGCTAGGTATCCACTGCCGATCAAATCAACTGGACCAAGCCGAATCAATCGATCGAGTACAGATCGAACTCGATCGCCATTTGTGATCGGGAATGGTCGTGGTAATCGAGCTTTATCCGCACCACCTTTTAATCTTTCTCTATTTGTTTAAATATAAAAGAAATATTTGTGTAAGATTGGGTAGAGAGTTGATCGAAAAGCAATCGTGTATTGATCGAATAGGTGATCGACCAGATCAGGAATCAATCAAATCTGGAGAACGAGTGTGATCGGATTAACATCTTTATACCGATCACATGACCTTTTACTCAAGTGGCTCCCAACCACATCTCGATCAACTCGATTTGTGCTTTATCTGTTCATTTGATCAAATAGACGGTAGATGTCGGGTTGATCGAGTAGAGATCGAGATAAGTCTTTAAGTCGGGAATAATGGGCGAATGGGAGCAGTCAGTGCGATCGATTTGACTTGATCAGCAGTTGTAACATAACATAAAATTTAACGTTTTTGAAAGGGTTTAACAAAGTGACTTTTACATTTAAATGTGTATATTTTTTACGATTGCATTGATTTTGATATCTAATGACAATATATAGGTCAATACAATGTAAGAAATGGAAAAAATATTTAAACATAAGTCCCCACAGTAATGGTAAATGTCATTCCAATAGCAAAGACTTTTTTATTACAAACTGCAGCATGGTTCAATAAAAATTATGTGTTTTGTTGGTAAAATTGGTATGTTTTTGAATCTAACTATTTGAAGTGTGAAAAAATAGTGAAATTAATTTCTTTCTGTTTATTTCATAAAATAGCGAATATTGTCCTTGCAATAACTAATATGTCCTCAATGTAACGATGCACTTTTAGCAAATTATTTCACAAAAAATGTGTTACGCTAACTTTATTGTGCCTGAAATACAAAGAGAATAACATTTTCTAGATTCTAAAGTACATTTACATACATTTTTTCTTAGATAGAAGCTTTATTATATTTGATACAGACAAAATTCTCTATTTAATTATGAAAATACAATACTACATTGAAAAAAAAGCCAAACGAATCATTTTTGGATATCGACTTGAACATAAGTCCTTCAGTCTGGCGTCTTATTCTCAAAACACATACTTTGAAATAATCTTGAAACTTGAAAATCGAATTTCTGGAAGAAAATGTGGTTGTTACAGCGAGGACATTTTATTGATACCATAAATTTATGAAAGACGATCTCGAGTATTTCCATGCGCACCAGAATGTTCCTGTTAACGTTATTCATTACTTTAAATGTAGTACTTTCATCCTGAACCAAATTTCACAGAATAAATTGGAAATAAAAATTGAACATTTTTTCGTCAGATTTCCACGAAAATAAATATTGGCTCACTTGTACACAGACTGATCTGGATTATCGTTGCTCACAATGTTATAGAGCCTTATTTTTTATATCCAACTTGTTAACCCATTCCCACACATTGATTTTTTGTGGAAAATAAAGCAAGCAGTTAAACTTTGCGGAATTCTTTATTTCCCGTTATGTTTTCCTTCCATAAAGACAAATAATCATTTACTTGAAATTGTTGTCTGCAACATCTTTGAAATTGGACCAGTCTATTTTCCCGTATGGTAATGGGTTAAGTTTTGGATGTTACATGACTTAAACATGATGTTAAATATCAAGAAGATATTAAGTCATAACCACGTATTTCAGTTATAAATATTTGATTTTGTATGCATCATAAATATTTTCGCATTAAATTCAGGCCATAAAGATGTTTCATGGGCAATCAACTTCTACGATTACATAATGCGTCGTTGGAAGTGTTAAATATTGCATTTTAGATATAATGCGCGCGAGATAAGATGATGTTTAGGCCTATAAACAAAAATATAAACACGTATAAACATATCATAAACATATCGTCCCTTGATTGCCAGAAGGGGCTATCAGCACTTTTCATAGTTTCGAGAAAAACACGTTTAAAGTTTTGAAAGCTTGTCAAAAATCAGGTTTTTAATGGTCAAATACCATGTTTGGCACATGAGTAGAACATGATAGCCACTACGCACGTACATATTATCAAACTTTATTTCCAATGATTTACGCCTTTTTTGGTCAAAAAAACGCTGATAGCCCCTTCTGGCTGCCGGAAAAAATACAAAATACAGAGGATATGTTTCTACCAAAAGGACTGTCAACAGCAAAACATGTATTGTTCTAAAATCGTTTATTCTCATAAATGATATATTTTTGCACATTTTACTGTTTGTTTATGCTTTCATCAAACTACCATGATACATTTCCTTCTTTTTAGCAACTGATATTGAGAGTTTCTCCTTATATTCATTGGCAGAATTTCAGAGGGTCTTCCGCAGTCTTTTTCACCTCAGTACAAATAAATTCTGGATTAGCCTACTGTACATGTATTTGTATCTAGCAAATATAATGAAATATTTCATCGGGGTGGCTTCTTTGCACTTTCAACACATTGACCTTGTGCTAGTTTATTCTACTGCCATCAGCGCATGTTTTAACGGTTTCAATAAAAAAATTTGCCAGTCCATAATAATGCATCGACCCCACTACACAGCTTCATGTAAACCAGTGTAATGTCCTTACAGCTTAAAAAGTACACACATAGCTTATTCTCTTCAAAATGGTAATCAAATAAAGAGAAGTTTAAGCTTTTTCAAAGCTGATTATAATGCTTTTTTGTAATTATGATGATTGGTTACAAAAAAATGGAAAGGAGAAATTGCTCAAAAAGAGCAATTTCTTCTTTTCTCGTTATGTTTTTTATTCACAATCATTTGCATGAATATTGTGTTTCAAGGTGTATCGAGACTTATTTAATTCGCCAATGCAGATTCAAACTACATAATGTATTGTACGGAGAACCCTTACATACTGTATGGGTTACAACGTCTGACCATTTAAAATATGGTGTCCCATTGTTGCGGAACTTATATAGTGATGTCTGTTTTTTGGCGGGGATGCTCTATTATTGAATGCATTGAATCGCATTCCACTTGTTTGTGTCCGGACTCCAAATGTTACTGCTAAATCACTTCTATACTGAACAAAAGTGAAAACGCTACACTGCAAAATTTCTTATTTCTGGAAAAGTATCGAACTAATAGCATGAAATATATTTTGACGTTATTTCCCAGGCTTTCAGCAATCGTTTTGTCGAAATTTCATTGCCTTGTCTCTTTTAATGTCAGAGTTACAGCCCTTAATGCGTTAGAGCTAATTTCATCGAATATCGCATATGCGCATGCGCAGAAAACGCTTCAATATTTTTTCGTAAAGGGTCATATCTGGGTTGCTATAAAAACACTTAAAATCTCACTTATCTCTTGTAGCAAGCTCTAAAACCAAGGTCTAATTTGTCAATTTTGCGAATTACTTCCCTTTTACATAAACAAATAGGGAATTTAAAATGTTTAGTGTTCACTAATTTATCAAGATTTTCGATTGGGTCTTCTTGCAACATCATGCAGGCCTTACAGGGGATTTTTGAACGCTTTCCTCGTGTAGGATTGTTTCCAGATGTCCATGCAATAGTGATTTCAATTTCCTATGGAGATTACATTGTAAAATGTTCAAGCTTTGGAACATAATGAAAATTCTGCTTTTCAAACATCATTTTCTTAATTCTGAAACAATGTTATACAAGCTTCTTTACATTTCCTGACTGGTTACTTGTCAGACTACCATTCCATATAGTCCGGCATTGTTTGCATTCTTCTGCTTTGATTTCTGAAGGTTTGAATTGTGTAAAATTTCCGTTCAAATTGTACACCTGAAAAACGGACCCCTGTCACATTAAAAGGGTCCGTTTTTCATCCCCGTAATTAAGATCTACAAAACGTTTAGTGCTTGGCATAACCAAGTCAATGAACAATGTAAAACACTTTCATTTGAATTTTTTACTTGTTGTATTTAGAAGAAATGTGGCAAGCAAAGTAGGTGTAGCGTTTTCATTTTTGTTCAGTATATATTAGGACGTGTCGATACAACTTTAAGCAAACCTGAGGCCAGATATCTGGTTTTGTTCTGTCCGGGACAGCAATACCAGTCAGAATAGAGTATAACTGCTTATATTTAATGGTAGAGAATTAAGATGCGTCATTATGCAAGTACCCATTTCTGATGATCCACGCTGGCCATGAACCTCATTCAGGTCCCTTTTTTGTCTGCCAGTAAATACAGCGTAGCGGTTCAACTTTGTTTGTAATGTGTTTCTCACAAATTGGAGCATGGCGTTTTGCCGTTCTAACGGCCTGTAAGTCAAAGGTCGCTACATAAAGAGTTTTGTGTTACATTTCGCATTCTTCTTTTCAGTGTCTTTTTTATTCTTGCCTGTTCTTTTCTAAAAGTATTTTCTTTGACCATTCTGAAGTTTCTATCCGAAATAGGCAAAAATCAGGCTGCCAGAAGGGGCTATCAGAAAAAAGAAATCATTTCTTTCTATTCTAAGGAGTTTGTTGAGACAACATTCTATATATTTAGTTAAATATAAATACTTTTCGTTAATGCAATACATGTATTTAGATATATCATGTACACGGACAGTAAAAAATGCTTTTATCAAAATTTTAGATCTCGGCAGCCAGAAGGCGCTATCAACGAACTTCGCTAGTAACTATTATGTTTCACCTTTTCTGGTTATGGCTTTGATGAATTAATTGAAAACTACAAATACTTGATTGATAGAAAGTGCTGATTAACAACACAAATTACAATATAAATTCACTTACCTTTTCACAAAACAATAGCTTTAGAATATTCCGATCTGTTTAACATTTATGTCGCACTGTAGATCTATTCAAAATTACTGGGATTATTCCTTTAATTGGGTTAATTGTCATGACAAATTCACACAATGTCCTTCTTTGCTTACATTAAACGTTTCCATAAAGCAAAACTTTAGGACGGTTCGAATTTAAAGTAGACGAAAAAATAATGTTAAAAAAATCAAACCTTGACAGCATTATGCAATAGAAAATGTTCAGGCAAACGGATAAAATATCGGCTATGGGCATCTTCTTTTTTTCCCTCAATGTTTCAAAAGCTTTTCTATAAGGACCCCCCCCCCCAAACTAGGTCTTGGTTAGGAAAGGGTTATTGGACAATTAGGCAGATAAAATGACCGGTTAATTGTTTACATGAGTCCCATTTATCAGTAAGGGCTATGCTGATAGACCCTTCTGGCAGCCCAGTTGGTGTTGATAGCCCCTTCTGGTCGGAAACAATCTGGCTAGTTGCTGATAGACCCCAATCATGTTATGCAATTTTTTATCATTTTTAATTGGAATATCAGTACCAAAATTTTTCCATAGGTAGAAATCACTCCACTGACTTAAAAAATGTCAAAATGTCATTTTCGCCCAAAAGTGCTGATAGCCCCTTCTGGCAATCAAGGGACGATATCCTTCTAGTAGGGTTGTTACTTTTATTCTGCATGAATACATTGGGAGACTCTGGCGGATCCGCCACCCTGGGGAAATGTCTGGATCAGAGTATGTCTGACCAGTCTGAATAATATACGTAACTAGGGTCGAAGAAACTATTAGTTCAATTCATTAGTTAAGTTTGGATTGGATTAGATTTGAATGGGTTAAGTAGGCACAGTGTTGAAATTCTGATAACATTGGATTACATAATATCATGATGGTGGGCTAGTTACATCCTTTTCCCAAAACATTGCCTAGTTTTGTCGCCTAAACTAAGAGACATTGAATTTAGGCTAGGCAAACAACGATGATAAAGAATCGATGCTGATTATCAGTATTTTCTGGTTTTTATCGCGATTAATACGCTTCATAAAGCTGCAGTAAGGTTGTTTTCTCTGTTGCTCTATCTTTTAATTTGGACTGCACTGTTTATTTATCGTTTTAGAAAGGGATATTTCGTCGTTATCATCGCAAAACCTCGTATCTAAAGCTATTATCAAGCTGTAGATACGAGGTTGTGCAATAACACCGACGATTTAGTATTCATGCTCTGTCAGACAATTACATTGATAAGTAGCTTAAATAGGTGAACTTGACCTGCTTAAAACCTTTTCCCACATACGGAGGCCTTTCGACATCCCTGAAGAAAAAAAAACTGTGGAAAACAGTGTGGTAAATTGGGAAGCAAATTTTGCAAAATTTGCTCCTCTTTGCAGCCGCCTTTCTCTGCACTTTACCATTCCCTGCATACCACACAACACCTTCCGGTCCTCCTCACTATAAATAGTTCTATCAAAAGCAAAGATTAATGAGGTAACAGTCATTCGAATATGCAATATGTAAGTCTGAAGTTAAACACGTAGATATTGAATTGTGTGACTGAAAATGAAACATTCAATTAATCATGTCTCTAAGAGAAGAAAAGACCGACGTAGTAATTTGCTTTATCATGGTTCAAAGATCAGTCCAATGGTCTTCCTTGTAAATGGGTCAATCAATTTACTGAACCATGAACTATATTCAGAGCTATAAATAGATGCATGGAATCAAAGTATTCAAGGTATTCAAATGGATAATCAAAGTACTTAATCAAAGTACTCTACGAATCAAAGTATTCAAGGTATTCAAATGGATAATCAAAGTACATAATCAAAGTACTCTGCGAATCAAAGTATTCTAGGTATTCAAATGGATAATCAAAGTACCTAATCAAAGTACTCTACTTCTGTACAGGCCTACATTATAAACAAATTTGCTTCCCAACAGTACTTTCAGTACTTTGATTTTCAATTAATAGAACAGATTGAATATAGTCTGATCACTATATATATAGTATCAAACATATTTACAAATTTTACCTGTTTAAACAAAATAAAAAAGTATTAACTTCCAATACAACTATGCATGCGTTTGTTCGAATCTTGCAGATATGAGACACATGCAAGAATCGAACTACAGATTAGAAATATCGACTTTTCAAAACGCAATATCATGAATACGAGATTTCATGTTTTGTTCATTAAACCATCGAGACGATTCAAAAGAGAAGGCTACCCACAACATAGCGTATGTATTTGAAATAACAAACACTGATTGCCTTTACCCACTCTTATCTTTTTGCTATACAACTCAATTGCATCAAGGGTATACACAGGTAAACCACTTCCTTCAACAGTAAAACGAAAATAAACTGGCTGAAATTTTAAAGTGTTGCAAATGATAAAAGACGTGTTACTCAGACAAGGAAGGGAATAATAATTATGACAAAGAAATCATTGAAGAAAAAGGAGAAAATGCTGATCACGATCAGCATTTTCTTCTTTTACCTCAATGGTTTTATATATCTAAAAGCCTACATGTAGGGTCCTCAAAAACTGATTGCTGTTTATGAAAAAGGGTATATAATAAAATGTGCACAGTCTGTCAATGTAGGCAACAAACAGCTAGGCAATTATTAACAAAATGGAGATAAATACAGTCGTATCTTTATTCGAAAATGGAGTGAATGTACTTTTATTCGTCGCCTTGCTTGTTATTCTGTGGACATTATATTCAAATTACGCGAACAAGAATCTTCCGCCCGGACCATTTGCGTGGCCAATCATCGGCAATATTCGGATGTTCCGGAAAGACCCGAACGGCTACAAGAAATTTACGGAATTAGCAGAGAAATATGGAAATGTTTACAGGTATACATATTGTACTTATTCCTAGAAACGCAAGCATTATTTACCCATTATTAGACGTCAAAATTTTAGACCAAATTCTCTTGAAAGAAAACATTTTGGAAAATGAAGAAATAACATTGTACTTATCACGAGCAAATTCTTCATTTTCTTAAATGTTTTCAAAAGCTTTTATCTTGAGGTCAAGTTGAATGTATAAAAAGCCATTAAGAAAATGTTTGCAACGTCATAACGTATCATTGTCTTTACTTCATCTTACATGAACGAACAGTTCATAAGAATTACGCAAAACGCGCCCTTCAAAACTCGGCATTTTCTTACATAATGAGCTTGAAGATACGTGATATGATTTCTAAACAGTCAAAACTAAACTTCAAAATTGCACACCCTTAACAATGACCAAAATATTGAAACCGCGAATGATAGAGCAGTCAAGACCCATTACCTTAGCTATATGCCGAAATGATTATTTGCTATAAGTAAGGTATTCTATCCATCATTAATTAAATATATTGTGCCGATTTTCGTTTACACTTTGTAGTCCTCGTCAATTTTCGTCGTCACGGACGACGTTCGGAAATTAAAGAGGATAATACCCGAAGTTGCACGAAGTGTTTGTTATCTAATGATGGATGAAATTGGGATGAAACTTATTTAGAAGCTTAATTGGTTTTCTTGGGATCAAAGCCCCGTAATTACAGCTTTTTAAAGTAGTAGTTACGAGGTTTTGATCTCCCACTGACGTTATTTTATCATATCTCACTTCTGCTCCATAGAAAACACATCTTCTTTTCAGACTATACTGCGGTTCTACATGCATCGTAATGCTCAATGGCTATGACGCTATACACGAAGCGTTCACAAAACAATCAGACGTCTTCACGGACAGACCACAGTTATTTGCGTCGCTGATCGGAGTCTCAAAGGGAACAGGTGCGATATAATCTAACGAATTTTATTAAGAAAATACATTGTCTATATTACAATATTTTATACATGTATAGGCCTATCGCCGCATGTCTACCAAAATATCGTACTTTCAGCTTTAAACAAACTGTTGTTACCATAATTGTGAAAAAGGAGGAGATTTTTTTCCAGAAAGCAAATCGGACAGACGTAAAATTGAATTTTCTGTTTTTTCGTGTAAGGGATATTTGAGGAAATCAAAGTCTTCCCATTCGAATTGAACAGTAATTCAACATAACCGAAATCGAAATTTGTCAACTGTGTAAAATGCTTTTCTTTTATAACCAGGTTTAACATACAATAGTGGTCATGTATGGAAGACGTTACGTCGGTTCACGTTACAGGCGTTACGTGATTTCGGCGTCGGCAAACTGACGTTAGAGGAACGTATACGTGAAGAAATTCACGTGCTGGCGTCAATTCTAAGAGACGCCAAGACGTCACATATACGAGTGAAGCCGTACCTCCTGTCTGCTGCTACGAACATCATCTGTAGTGTCATGTTTGGCGCCAGGTCAAGTTTTTTGTGTTTTGTCTGGAATTTTTACTTGTAGGGTATAGTCGACCAGAATTAACTCGAGACAACTTAAGTTTGGTTTGCAATCTCCGTTAGCTGATCGTGTTGTTAATAAAACATTGCCGAAGTGGGGTCTTTACATATGTAAATGTCCTGGGTCAATGTTGGTGAACTATACCTCGGCGCTTTAACATAACATGGGGCAAAGAGTACACGTATAAAGAAAACAGTTTTTTAGACTTGTCTAATTTGAAAGCTTTTTCCGACAACAAAATTGATGCTAATGCATCTTAGAAAATCCTTACGTAGATCTATGCAGTCTAGATGCCAAAACTTTGCCCAGTCAACATGAACATTGGTCAGAATAAAAATATTTAGAAAAGCTTTGATAATTTCAAAATTGGGTCAAATGGAGACACAAAGTAGGGAATATGAGACAGAATTTTTAAAAAATATTTCTGATAGTCAAAACTGTTAACACAGGTGAACGATTTAAAGGCAACCATGACACCCTTGTTTAATTTGCACCAATGTATTTAGAGTTCTTTTTCACAGGTTTGAATATGATGAGCCAAAGCTAACCGAACTCACAGACGTCCTAGATGGAATATTCAAACTAAATGCTCCGTTTGCCAAGGAAAACTTCTTTCCTTTTACACGAAATTGGCCGTCTGGAAAAGAGGTACGTCGAATACTCTCTTGCCCTCTGCAGTGTTCTCCCCAGCCCAATAAGCTGTATCGGCCCCACTACAGCTTCATGGAAATCAGTGTAAGGCTCCTACAGCTTCAAAAGCACCCCGCACCTATATTTCTACAAAATGGTCACCAAAATAGAGGAATTTTCGGTATTTCGTGTCAAAAACTTATGAATTAAGGTATTTTGTACAATAAATCTGTATAAAAACATTATGGGAAAAGAAGAAATTGCTTAAACTGAGCAATTTCTTCTTTTCCCATTATGTTTTTATTCACAACTTTTTGCATAAACACGGGTAAGGTTCATCATTTCTTATAAATATTACCACTACAGCTTCAGTTCTTTCTGTGTAGAACCCTACTCTATACAGAGTTTATCGATCACATCGATTGTTTCAAACTCTGTTGTTATGCTTTCAAAATTGAATTATTTTCCTATATTATGACGTTGATTACTGCGTCATTATTGTTATTTTGGCTTTTCCAAAGAAAGTCTACAAATATAGCGATCGCGCAAAAGGTAACAAACTCTTCATTTGTAATGTCATCTACGACCACCGATTTGCCTAGGATTCTCTCTGAAAGGTCACGAGATTATGCGTTATTGCGGTTCAAAATTACAGAGAAATAGTTTACGGAGCAAAAACGATGTACTATGTATATGTAGTAAGGCTTTTGACAATTGGAACATGTAAAGGGAGTTTGGGGAAGGAGGGGTGATCAGATGTTCTTTTTACATAATCAAACATATTCAGCCATATAAATTCATTAAAAATTCATTAAAAGAAACGGAAAAGCTCATATTCAAAATCTGAGCGTAATATGAACCATAATTTGTCAGCCTTATCTAATGATAAAAATATATTACATCTCAGGTTTCAAAAATGTCATTTCAGCTCATCAGAAAAAGAACAGCGGCCATACAGAGAGTGAAATCCTATCTATCAGAGACCATTGAGGAACACAAAACTACGTTTGACCCCGAGAACATACGGGATTTCATTGACCTATATCTGAAAGCATCACGTGATGAGTCTGAGCCTCAATTATTTACAGGTATATCTTTAGACCACGATTCACTGAATGCTGAATTTGATTATTTAGTCTATTTAGTAGAAAGCCTTTGTCATATTTTAACAAGAAAATCAGAAATCAATTGTATTGATCTTTTGAAGCGAAATTCTCTTGGTTTCAGCCATCTTCTTTGGGAAATCCTGACGTAGGGTACACAAATTATCGAAGGTCAAAGCCGGACTCTCTTCTTACCAATAACGGACAACCCGTTAGGATAAATATAATCTTATTAAAACCAGATGCTTTATCTTCTTTCATTGAGTAACAGCTGACAGCCACCAGTCAGAGACCATCTTCATTGACCCCAGGAATTGAAAAAAATAATTTTATTGTTACTCTAACCAATCAAATCTCTTGTTGTATATGTTTTTTTTTTTTGCGAGAAACACATGCAAACAAGCGATTCTTTACTAGGGTAAGATGTCGTCGCGGGGTAGTTTTCTGTAATTAAAAGTTATCAGAATGTAATTCTTGGTATGATTTGTCAGAGGTAAATGATATTGGAGATGACCCCGCAACGGGGGCCCTTCAGATGTTACTGTAATCTTAGCATCGGATTTTAATCAGTTTTCTGTGATTAAACGTTATAAGAATGTAAACTTTGGTGTGATTGGTCAGAGGTAAATGTCATTGGAGATGACCCCGCAACGGGGGCCCGTCAGATGTTACTGTAATCTTAGCATCGGATTTTATTCAGATTGGAATAAATGCACTTTCAATCATTTTTCGATATTGACATAATGTTGTGATTCTTTCTTAATAGAAGCAAACGTGTACAAGATCATCGTGGACTTATTTCTGGCGGGAGGTGAGACGACGGGGACAAGTTTAGACTGGGCCCTACTTTACATGCTGAAATACCCGGATGTGCAAGAAAAATGTTATCAGGAAATCAACAAGGTACAATGTATCGTCGTTTTTCAACGCGAACCTCCCAAATCAGTGGCGTAGGAAGGTTTATGATTGGGGGGGGGGGGGCAAACGTTAAAGTAAATGGAAATATGGGTGTATTAATTTATGGGGGCCATAGGGGGCAGGCCCCTTTTCTAAATTATTGGGGGACCCCGCCCCCCCTCTTCCTACACCTATGCAAATGAAGCTTAAAATAAGCTTCAGTTACGAGGTTTTTGTTGAAAAACGATGAATATAGATAAAGTTAAAAGCGAGATCTACTGATTCCCACCAAAGATATAAAAAAAAAAATGATGGTTATAGTTGATACAGATCAAAACGGAATCAAGTTGATAGGCTACAGATTAAAACGGAACCATTGCAATGATTACCAGAATTATACTGATATTGTGATGGCAAAATTTCTGCTTGCGTCTTTTATAGTCTTATGGGTATTTATAGGTTTATAGCTATCGTCTGATTAACCCCTTTTGATTTTTTTCAAAGGCAACAAAATGTTGGGAGGTTCCAAAGTCAAAGTTGCTGTAGACAAAACTGAGATATTGATGGGCAAACAAGAGAAAATGAAGGCTTTCCATAGGTTTTTTGTGGTGAAATCTTTCAAATTTAAATTGGGGACAAAAATGAACTCCAGAATCATATTTTGTCCATTAGACCCGTGTAACTGTTCTGTTACCGTTGTGTAAAATTTATAGCTTTGTAGATCTTTACAAAAAGTAACTAGATCTATAATCGTATTTTTCCTATAGGTGGTTGGTACAGGCCGCCCAGTATCCCTTGCCGACAAAAGTAACCTGAATTACGTCCAGGCCACACTTCTGGAGCTGTTGAGGATCTCAAATACACGTGAGTACTGTTGTGGAAAAAGACGCACGAATACAAATAAGCCGGGATAGTGAAAAAGGTTCTCGGTAGCATTTGAGAATGTTATGTTATAAGACCAGCCTGCATCCAAGTGCAGCTTGACCGGGATCCATACTACTACCTCGCGATTACTACAGGTCACGAAGAAGCAATTGGAGAACAACATCGTTTATGACCAGACTGCGTCGCAGGCTGGTCTTGAATCATGCTGGACTCAAAAGCCTTAGCCCATTACCAAACGACAAAACCTTAGGGTGGTCCAAAATTGAAAGATCCTGCAGACGACAATTTCAAGCAAATGAAATTTAAAGAAGTTGGGTCTTTTGGGGTAGAAAACATTGTGGTAAATGAAGAAATTGCTGGTAAATGAAGAAATTGCTGGTAAATGAAGAAATTGCTTGTCACAAGCAATTTCTTCATTTTCCACAATGTTTTCCAAAGCCATGATCATGTAGGGAGTCAAAAAGAGTCATTGTGTGGTAATGGGTTAAGAAAACCTTTACCAGACCCTGGCTTTGGATGATAACTTCTGTCTGTCTCTCCTTCAGTCCGTAGACATTTACGTTTCGGTGATCAAACTCAAGGACTGTATGATTTAGAACCATGTAAATTCACAGAATTGTTGTCCGTGACCCAAAATATACCATGTAGTTATTGCGTAACTGAGGTCAAAGGTTAAAGTCAGAATTGAACTTCGTTAATTGTCCGTTTTTGTGCAATAATCGTTTAACCTAAGATCATAATTCTCTTCTTTGACAAGGCGAAGGTGGGGTGTTTAAATAAGAACTCTGTCTATTTGCGTCTTTAATAAACCATAAATCGTATAATCCTGTAGAGTTCCGCTTGGTGACAATTCTTAACTTCTAGTTAGCATTTGTGACCCGTCACGCTAAAAGGGACCTTTTGGGAAGTGTGAAAAGTATCGACCCTAGTCAGTCTGCGCAGTCCGCGCAGCCTGACTAGGGCCGAAACTTTTCACTTGTACGTAATTTTCTAAATCTGGAATGTGTTCTCTACCTTACTATATCTTCATTTTTCGCATACAGTATATGGTTGACCTGTGCTGAGTCTAACAATTAAGTTTGTCCAAATTTGGATTTTTGGAGTTCGGATAAGGTCCCTTTTAGCGTGACGGGTCACATTTGTATTCTTCAATTTGTTTCCAGTGACGTTTTCGCTTCCACATATCTGTAATACAGACACAACTCTCCTCGGCTACGACATTCCAAAAGACTCGATTGTTATTGCAAATCTGTACTCCGCACACATCGATACAAAATACTGGCCGGAACCGGAAGTCTTCAATCCAGACCGGTTCCTAGACGGAACCGGAAATGTTAAAAGGAAGGACGGTTTGGTTCCCTTTGGAGACGGTAGGTTTTTTACAATGTCACTTTTCTTCAAAAATCTCGAATCTGCTTGGCTTGTTTTAACTCTTTTCCAAACAGCCATTTTATGGTGATCCACTTCAAAAACTGCCAAAACGGACAAAATGGATGTTATAAAAGATGCAATTTGTGTAAAATATGACACAGAAAATATTGTGACAAAAGGAGAAACTGCTGGTTATCAGCAGTTTCTTCTTTTGTTTCAATATTTTCCCAAGCCTTTTCTATTAGGAACGTCAAAACCAGGTCTTGTTTGGGAAAGGGTTAAGCTACGAAGTTTTAGGAGAAACGCTTTGGTATTTTACCACAATGCAGAAGATTATCCTAAAAGTGTAAAATCATTCAGCACAGTTTTCTATAGTGCACGGCGATTAATACATTTTAGGACGTTACCATGTGTAATCAAATTCTTGGCAAAATAACTTTTGACACAAAATAATCGTTTTAATAATTGTCTCACATCAACAATGGACAAAACAATTTATGTATGTACAGTCGACACTCGTTATGTCGACATCGGATAAGTCGAAATTCCGCTTAAGTCGAAGTTAAAGTCATGTCCCGTCCTCAACATATGGATATCAAAATGTGTAATCAAAATAATTCTGAAACAAATACAGCCATTGAAATTTAGTAGGAAAAGGATAGAAATTGCTCGTCTCGAGCAATTTCTTTCCTTTTCCTACTATATTTCAATCATGAACACATACGATGCCCATGAAAAAATGGTTAAATAACGTTTTTCAACGAAAAATAGTCAAAATCGGATGAGTCGAACTCCGGATATGTCGATGTATTTTGACAGCCCCTCTGACTTCGACACAACGAGTGTCGAATGTACCTAAATTGGAACACATGTGTCACTTTTTCAATATACGTTTTTCAATATTATTTCTTTTTTAAACTAAAGGCCCCTACGTCTAAAAAGAACCACAATATTTACGCGTTGTGTCTTTTCTGACCATTAAGTCCCTCATTTTATTCAGTGCGATTTATCTGTACAAACCTCTACTGAAATTCACTTTAGTCCTAGTTTTAGAATTCTTGCCAATGTAGTTGTAGAATGTTATTGAGCTGGATCCACGATGTTCTCAAATGTCATTAGAAGGCATATCTCTTTCACTTGCTTGTCTCTATCTAATACAGGACCAAGATTGTGTATAGGTGAACCGCTGGCTAGAATGGAACTATTTCTCATTTTCACGAATCTACTTCAACAGTTCGAGTTTCTACCAGAGCCAGGCGCTGAATACAACATGGACGGTATACAAGCATTAACGCTCACTGCTTTACCGTACAACTTGATCGCAAAACCGCGCTTTTAGATAATCAGCAATTCTCTTTCTAATAAAGTCTAAGAAACAACCGGTCTTTTCCAGAAATACTCCCTAATACATATTGAGGTATACCTGGCTCACTAGTGAGTAATTCGAGAGGCTTGTAGCAGATACTGAATATCGCTGCTTTTCTGCAAAAATCTCGTAACTGCAGCTTAATACAAGCTGCAGTTACGAGGTTTTCGTAGAAAAGCGACGATATGCTTTTGGTTTTATTTTCTGTTACCAGTAATATATATTTTGTCTTCTGAAACAGCTTATGCTTTAGACTAGATTAAGAAAACGCTGATAGGAGACATTTCCTAAATTCCTATCAATTCATTCTGTGCTATAGCGTTCGAGTGTTTCATACTTTAATATCACTCATTTCGTCTTTCGTAGATTTCAATTCGGAACTGATCTAAAGTTGTCTTGTCTTGGAAAGTGGTAAAATAGTTAAAATAATACATCTTTAATATGAAAGTTCTGTTATGGACAGGACGTTTTACATTTAAGTCAGAAATATCATATCTAATGACTCTGTTTATCTGAAATCCAGATGTTTTGTATTTTCCATTTTCCCTCAATGTTTTCGGGAACAAAATGTGTACACTTTATTAAAATTCATAACAAATAAATTACGAAAAGGGAGGTAAAATTGATAGACTAAATGTAAAGATAAATCCGGAGTTGTCTTTCTTTCATTAATTGCCAATCAAATTATCGATTTACCAATGAATGGACCCATTTAGTGGTCACGTACCTCCAACATGGTCCGACTCCGATGGTTTAACCCATTCCCATATAATTACGCTTTTAAAATGCCTCATAAGATAAGGCTTTGAAAGACATTGTGGAAAATGAAGAATTTACTTGTTACAGGCAGTTTCTTCATTTACCATGTAGATCTACAAATCCAAAAAGACCAAAACATGTACAATTTTATTCAGTTTAAATTGTCATTTCGTCGTTGTAAATGCAAAACATCGTATCTCGTTTCTGGAAAATTTTAAAGGGGAGGCAAAAAAGTGTAATAACTTTTCCCAAACTGAAATGTTTTACTTGAAAATTGGACATATTTTTCACAAATAATGTATCATTAATACTGATCAGTAAAATATCTCGAAACCTGCAAGAATTGTCTAAACTGGGCACACAAGTTTATACTTTGAAAATTGCTGGAATCGACATACGAGGTTTTGCATTTACACTGACGATTTGCAACATTTTCTTATTTGGACCAGTCCAAAAGTTCGCCATTTGGTAATGGATTAATCAAATGATTACTTTTTACCTTGATAGTTGCGGGACAGCGGGGCTGATCTCTCCATCGATGGGATGTTTTTAATTCATTTGTTAATGGTTTCTTTAACTCCAGACACACCAACATGATTGAATTCACACTCTGCAAATCGACGGTTTTCAATGAAAACCTCGTAACTGCAGCTTGTTTTAAGCTGCAGTTACGAGCTTTTCGTTGAAAAGCAACGGTATGTGACCTGTAAAATTTCGACCCAGAACAGTTGGCGCAGTTCGCCAAGGCTGACTTTCTCACTTCCCAGAAGGCTGTTGGGTTGTGGAATAACCAACCTGAGACTTAAGGATCATAGTCTACACCATTTTCCAAAGTAAACATTCCAATCAAATTGTTGTGAAAAACAATGAGAAAATAGATAAAAATGTTTCAGACCATTTATTTCATCGTCAGCATAAATTTTGAATTTGAACTAGGTGAAAAGGGGTGTATTTTGGGAAAGAAGGATGGTGGACTCTGAAATCTGGGGCCAGTTTCATAAAACCATTTAAGTACCGATGTCTTACGACACGTTTATGACAAGAATGCCGTCTCACCAATCTATCAATACCTAGAGGCAATGTGATTCTTATTTTAAGCGTTTCGGAAGACACTGATAAGTCAAAAAGACGTGTTTTAACATTTTGATGAAATTGGCCCCTGGTGTGTGGTAGGCTTATATAACAAAATAACAAAATAAATAGATGAATGGATAAAACTGTTTGATGTTCCAATGGTTTTCAAATATGGGCAACTGAGTTTGAACATAATTCCAAGAAAAATACCATTTCTCACGATTTCGTGTCATTCCGTGTCAATGTGCTAATAAAATCAAGTGCCCTCCTCCGATTTATGTTTAAAAAAGGAACAGTTTGTTACAAATCTGTGCTATATCAACCCAATAATAACTTTCACTAATTTATTGGTCTAGATCGATATCGTGACCTGGGTTTTAACGTTTGACCGGGCCACAGTAGGCCAGTATGCCTAAACAAGCCTTGTTTAGCCTATTCCATAAAGCCAAAAGGTGGTTCAATTCGAAAGCTGCAGCAGACGACAAAATGGACATTGATAAAGATATAATGTGTGTATAATATGACAAAGAAAATATTGAGGCAAAAGGAGAGGAAATGCTGATTACCAGCATTTTCTTCTTTTGCCTCAATGTTTTCCCAAAGCTTTCTCTGATTAGAGAGACGTCAATAGTTAGGTCTTGTTTGGGGAAAGGGTGAAACGGGTAAAAGCTGTATTCGAAAAAATAATGTAATTAAACCAATTTATAATTATATGACTATCTTCTTTGCTTCTTTTCAAGTCGTATGACATGGAAAAACTAAAGATAAATCAGATTTTTTTTCAAATAGTCTTTTATATAATATTATATGTCCCATTATATGACCCGTTACGCTAAAGAAGACCATCTGGGAAGTGTGACCATCTGGGAAAAGTATCGACCTTAGTCAGATCAAAACTTTTCGTTAAATGTTAGTTTTCTGGATCTAGATTTTTTCCCTTTCTTTTCTAGAAACCTTAGATGTCCTAGAGATCATAGGCACATGGATTCGGGAATTCTAACAACTTACAAAAACTATAGTCCTGTATAATATAAATAAAGAAAAGGTCGAACAAATGCCATTTTCTTTGGGTACGGAAATGATGCAGGCTGTCCTGGTTTCCTTCGCATCATGTGTTTCACTCATTAGAAAGTGGAACCAGGGGTACTTGTGTCATTTATGTTCCCAAAGAAAGTGGCCGCTGTCCGACCGTTTCTTTATTTACATTATATTGTCCAACCAAATTAATTCGAGACAATTTAATTTTCGTGTGCAAAGTCCATTAGTTTCAAGCGTCTTAACAAAACTTTGTCGAAATGAGGTCATTACATGTGCAGATAATAAAGGTTACTGCTGGACAATACAGGACTATACTTTTTGTACTTGATTCCAAGTGCCTATGTTAGAGATATGACATTTGGTTAAGCTCTACCGAGTCTGAACTGTTTCTCATAACTGGTTTCAATGACTTCCCAGAAGGTCCCGTTTAGCATGACGAGTCACATAAATACTATAAACTTGATTATTTAAAGCTAGCCATAACCCTGGTCAAATATCTAATTTTAACCAATAATGTTATTGCTTGTACTTTCTGTTTTGTTGGGTTTTCCCAGCTATAGATAAAAATAACACGTATTTATTAGACTCCGGTGGTCAGGAAAAATAAACAAATGCGACCAAATTAATGCGATCGTCGTGCAAGCAATGAATCTACGAATTTGAACTTTAATCCTTTCACACACAGTGACGCTGTTTGACGCCCAAAATATTGTAAAACACTGTGAAAAATGAAGAAATTGCTTGTAACAAGCAATTTCTTCATTTTCCTCAATGTTTTCTACACAGAGAGACCAAAAATGTAAAATTCTGTTCACTCAAGAAGTTCTGCAACTTCTTTTATTTCACTCATTTTTTTATTAACATTGTACAAAAGTCTGATAATGATCGAATGTCAAATGAAGTCAGATGTAAATCGTCCTCCACTTAATACGTTTTTGTAAATTTTGATGATCTAAGAGGTATTAGTTTGTTTGAATATAAATACAATATTTTCCTAAAGCAAATGTACCAAATGCACACTTTCATTTGCATTTCAGTATATATTGTACATAATATTCTCATTTTTGTTGACTGTGTAGCAGCTTTTAACTTCCCAAACAAAACGCGATTTTATCGCCCCTATTGTTGAAGAAACACTAAATCAAAACGAGAGGTTCTGATATACAACTTTTTCTCATTTTATCTCAACATTTTCTATGCCGTCACGTAAAAGGGACCTTATCAGAAGTCAAAAAGTCCATTTTTTTTTTTTGCAAACTTGTCAGACTTACTTCATGTCAACCAGATACCGTATGTGGAAAACGAACATATAGTAAGATATATAGGAAAACATTACAGATCCAGACAACAATTACAAAAAAGTGAAAAGTATCGGCCCTAGTCTGGCTGCGTGGAATGTGCAGACTGACTCGGGTCGATATTTTTCACACATCCGATAAGGTCCCTTTTAGCGTGATGGGTCACATTTTTATCTGTCTGTATGTTCGACAACCTAGGATGGGTCCATTTAGGCTATGTGTGCTTAGCTATGGGAAATGCTCATTTTTTCTGTTTACTTCCTTAAGCTATTTCACATATAGTTTGTTCAACCCACGAAGCAATTGTATTAAATTATTAATTTGATTAACAGGTAGATTAATTGAATTTGTAATTGAAATTATACGATGCGGATCCTCCTACAATAGGAAGTCTATTGACGTCAGTTTGAAAAGTTGTAAATGATAAATATCTTAACCCTCTCCCAAACAAGACCTGGTTTAGGATCTCATGGCAATATTTTGCTACAAGTTCTTGCCTTTCTCCTAAGTGTTAGGTGCCAGGTTGAATATTACACATAAGGCAAAAAAGGCTAGGTTTAGGTCAGTCGAACGACCTTGGAAAAATGGGACCGATCATGTGTTTTATGCCACCAAAGACAAAATAATAATACAACAAACAACAATGAAGACAACAACAACAATCCAAAAGAAACAAAAACTTATCAACCCACATACACGGTGGATAATCACGTGATACAATATTTTCAGAAAACTTCAATAATTTTGTAAATACTGGACCGATTTGAATTCGGTTTAAAGCAGAGAATGTGGACAGCCGTCACGCATTAGATGGACGTGGTTGATGTTTGAAAAATCAGCAGATAAAAAAGTTATTGAAGATAAACCAAGATTTTGGTTTATCTTAAATAACTTTTTTATCAGTTGATTTTTCAAAAATCAATCACGTCCAGCTCATTCCTGGCATGTTTGTACCTTCTCTGCTCCAAACCGAATTCAAATTGGCCAAGTATTAAAAAAGATATTGAAGATTATCGGAAAATCTTATCCACCGTGACATATGTGACCCGTCACGTTGATAGGGGCATTCTGGGAAGTGTGAAAAGTGTCGACATAGTTAGTCTGGCTGGGATCGAAACTTTTCGCTCCGCATGAATTTTATAGATCTGGATTGTTTTTACCTACTTTATCATTTTTCAAATACGACTTCTTGTTGATGCTGGTAACCCATTACAAAACAACAAACTTGTAGACTGGTCTAAATTCAAAGATGTTGCAGACGACAATATCAAATGAATGGAATTCTTCAACTATTCGTCTTTTGGGGTAGAAAGTATTGTGGGAAATGAAGAAATTGCTTGTCACAAGCAATTTCTTCATTTTCCACAATGTTTTCCAATGCCATTATTTTGTAGGGAGTGAAAAAGAGTCATTGTGTGGTATATTCTGATTTTTTTCGGGAGACAGGGCGGAGCCTAGTCTGGCTTACCTGCCCCTAATACTGCGTTATTGGGTCAGGCACACAGTAATCATGGCTGCGCCCACTGTTCTGATATTTTACCAAAGGTAAAGAACAAAGTTGTTTAATTTTGTGAGCAGAGAAGGGTCATTAGAAGAGTAGATAGGTTTCGGTACATTTTTAACTCTAGCAATAAAAGTTTTACATGACCGCAACGCTAACCCGAAATAAAACAGTTTTAAATTATGTACATGAAAACTATATGAAGGCAATTTGGATCCAACTCTATTCAGATGTCCGACTAGCTCAGTGGTTAGAGCGTTTACCTTAACCCTCATCCTACCAACATATTTTACATACACATCCTACCAACTGGGGTCCATTTGGACCCCACATGTAATTTTAAATTTCTTGACATAAATAAGCTTCACAAAAGACATATTTTTGTTTATACGTTATATTGGTTACTAACGAATGATAATAGCACAAAAACATTCGGAACTGAAAAATTAGAATGCCCTAAAGGGCTTGAACCGCTCCACGGGCCTGTATTCATTTTACTACTTTATGCAATTTTTGACCCAAAATTGCATAAAATTCAAATGCACATAACTCATGATCTAATATTTCGATCAAGCTGAAAATTGCACTCAGGCAAGATATTATAGTCAGCAACATTCTGTTATAGTTTTGTTTTGACTAGTCAAAAGTTGTTGTTGTAAGAGTAAAAATAGTAAAAAAATAGTAAAAACTTAAATTTTTGACAATCAAGGGCAAATAACTCGATTATTTGTAATCAAATCATAATTCCTTGAAAGAACCTCAGAGGGGGTTGCCCAAGGATTATTCATGTGAAGTTTGGTTGAAATGCATCCAGTGGTTTTTTAGATTAAGATTTTTTTAAAAAGCAGTTTGCATAAGTTTAAATAGATGTAATAAAGAGTAATTATAGTGGGGTCCAAACGGACCCCAGCAAAAAAATCAATATTACAAACTCATATTATGCTGAAATCTGAAAATGTTGCGTGATAAGAAGAAGGTTGTAGTAGACCAACAAACTCCTAAAATTTGGACACCAGAGTGCATGCGGTAAAACTATGCCATGCAAAAAATAACGCGTGGGGTCAAATTGACCCCAGTTGGTAGGATGAGGGTTAAAATCCGGAGGTCCCTGGTTCGAATCCCAAGAGAGTAACATAGTTAAGCCACACACCCTTTCTTTTTACATTTTTCATACCAAAAGGTTCTACAGATTGCAAAGACGTAATAAAAACACAATTACCAATTATGTTTTAATTGCATCTTAGTGATTTCCAGAATAGTTTGTTTTGAGAAAATGTATTAAAACAAAAAGTAGACGAAAAACATTTGCCCAACGTGGGATTCGATCCTTGAACCTCTGGAGTCGAAGTCAGACACTCTACCACTGAGCTAAGCGGACCTGTGGTAGAAAGTGCTTCCAAATTGCCTTGATATAGTTTTCATGTACATAATTTAAAACCGTTTTATTTCGGGTTTACGTTGAGGTCATGTAAATCTTTTATTGCTAGTATTAAAAATATACCGAAACCTATCTACTCTTCTAATGACCCTTCCCTGCTCACAAAATTAAAGAACTTTGCTCTTTATCTTTGTAATTGAATTACTCCACTGGAGGCGGCCATGTTTACTGAATGCCTGACGTACTAAAATACATAGTACGACAGGGAACCAGACTAGGGTGGAGCCTAGTAAACGGTTCATAACATTTAAGCTTGAGGAGAAACAGCCTTCTCGCTTAGCGGTACATCGTCGGGATTATTGCAAAACATTATAACTACAGCGTGAATCAGGCTGTAGTTACGAGTTTTTATAACAACTCATTTTACAATAGAACGTCAATTCGAAATGTGTTCATGTCCGTGCTGCACGTTTTTCTCTTATATCAACCAAGATATCGAGAAGTAAACTCGTCGAATAACCTCTTCGCTTAGCCACACCCTGTGAGGTGAATAAAAATGGATTATAATGGGGCAAGTCGCACGTTTACAAATTTTACCGACGTAAACACGTGGAAAGCGTTCTTAATTTTCAATATACCGTAATTTTGCATGCGTTTGTCCGAATCTTGCAGTTGTGAGACACATGCAAGATTCGAACTATCTCATGCAAAATTAGAGTAGTTTGGAGTTCGATAAGTACTGTCTTATTTACATGGGTAATTTTTGCGAAAAAATAACATTTTCATAATATCATGACCGGATTATGTACAGTGTCAACTTTTATGTATCGCATGCACATTATCACGGTGGTAAATCACGTGACTCAAAATTTCAGAAAAACACCAATATTTTTTTTATTAGCCTACTTGGCCAATTTGATTTCGGTTTGAAGCAGAAAAGGTGGAAAAATACCAGGAATAAGCTAGACGTGGTGGATTTTTTCAAATATCAATTGATAAAAAAGTTATTGAAGATCAACCAAAATTTTGGTTTATCTTCAATAACTTTTTCATCGGTTGATTTTCAAAACTCCACCACGTACAGCTTATTTCTGACATTTTCCAACTTCTCTGCTTCAAATCGAATTCAAATTGGTCAAGTTTTGACAAAAATATTGACGATTGTCTGAAATTCTGAGTCACGTGATTAACCACCGTGATTATGTACAGTGTCAACTTTTATGTATCGCATGCACATGTATATGTATACATATACACGGCCGCTTATCTACTAAATCACAACATTTTGTTGTGTACGAAAAAAAGTTTAGAGGATATCCGGTTGGCAGTTAGAGGAGCCGACAAATCGGCGGGTGAAAGGTGAGTCTCGTCTTTTAATCGAAATGTTCTTGTTTCTAGCTCGAAAATCAAAAATCGGAGAATGTCATACAACCCTTTATTCATTTTCACATATTTGTGAGCCCCATCCAAACCCCGATTCCAAGGGATTGAACGGAAATTCATTTTCTCTCTTTGCAAGGGTAGTCCCAATATTGACATTTCGTCAATCCTGATGAGCGTTTGTCCACTTTCTGACGATGAATGGCCCAAAACCTGTGTGTAGTATAAAATAGTTGTATGTACATTATATCGCGCAAACAATATTTTAATAACTTACTGTCGATCTTTGAAGAAAATCAGTTCTTCCGGTCAGTTTGTGCGTTAGAGGATAGGTTGTGGGTAAGAGGATAGGTTGTGATTTAGAAGACAGAATGCATTCATCGCATTTAATACCATTTGTCATTGTTTATATGCGAAGTAAGCCAAACCGAAATACTCTCATTACTAGACTAGTCTCGTCAAAAGATTAAACTCTTATTTCACTTAAGAATCGCTTTGTCATTTTTATTTGACAGAGTACGAGTTCATTTTGATATGATATAGAAAAATCCCTTTTACACACCAGTTATATATATATATATATCATATTACATTATCTCATCTATACTTAACCAAACTTATAAGTACTCCATTTTCTATTATGCGCAAAATGTTCTCCGGTAAAGGAATATCAAAAGTCGATATTTTTTATTATTTGCTAACTTAATTAATTGACCGATATCATTTCATTTTGCAAAATTATTGTGCAAAATGATAACTTCCGGTCAACTATAGAAAATTGAAATATTCCTCCTGCGTTTCATACACGAATCCCACGTGCTTTATTTATTATTTATTCCTTTATGGGTCAACGTGTCAAACATAAGAACATAAAATGCGTTTGAAATCACTACAAAAACAACCCATAACAATTGGTGTTTTACAAGGTGGTGCAATTTAAGCGTAGGTAATATTCTCATACCCACATTTCCAGACGTTCTATACAAATTAAATACAAAATATCGCTCATTACCGTCAAACATCAACATTCTTGTTACAGTCGTACAATTTTTCAAAAGAAATGTAACCCGCAGCATAAATGTACATGCAACTGCTATCAACCAACTTGTGGCCGAGTACAGACAAACCGGACGTGCTGCCAACCTACTAAGACAGCCACGTGATAGGAAATCAAGCCGGAATTAAGACCATAACATTGTTCTGTCTCGTCTACGTGAACTGGAGAGTTCAGTGGCTGTCACAGAAAAGGATACATTATGCCTTCAAGGGAGACCATTCAGTGTCCGAACTATCCAATAGTGGCTCAATTTATCATGTGTATGTACAAGACGCAAAAACCAAGACCTCGCAATTAACATGTTAATGTTCAGTTGGCAAGGGTGTATTAAATTTGCTGATTGTGAAAATGTGTTTTACAGACTAACGATTTACTGTCCAGTATGACGCTGATCTGCAACATGCTTAGCAAGCGTAGAGAACCTTACATCGACTTCTAAAATATTGAAAAGGTATCCCTACAGCATCTGTCAGGAATTACAAAATGTTTATGTGTTCCTTATGTCATGCTTTTGATTTAGCGAACAAGGAACACATAAGGTATTGACTTTGTGAATTTTGCTACCAACAGTGGTCTCCGTTAGCTGCTTCTTATTCAACTCATCTTGTCATGAAGTTGATGAAAATTCAATATATGGTGGTGATATGGTTAAAGCGAAGACGTTTCAAATTTGGTTAAGATATCTTATGCCAGTCCGGAAATATGTTATATAATATAGTCGGAGTACTTATAAGTTTTGAGTAGTGTAAATGAATGTAAGGTTCTTATGCATAATAGATTTATAACAATGTTTGATATAAACATTCACTATCCTTTGTGTTTCTTTCTGTCTGTCTGTACTCTATGCGTCTTCATGTGAACTTTTATACAATTCAAAGTAAATACTGTGCAATATTCCAGCCATTTTTGTATGCTCAAGATAAAGTAGCCTCCTTAAAATATAATGCGTAAGAAGTGGAAAAACCGGAGACAATAAAGACGTGTCAAAAATACAGATCTGTAAATCTTGTTTATCCATAGATCTTCTTGTTTATTGATTCAATATGTTTAATATTAAGACACCAATCATATAGGCCTACGAATTGATACATTAATAAATTTTGCAAGTAGTAACATACATTAAAGATGAACTTTGTAAAATCCGTACTTTATCACTTTTGTCAACTTCAACGATGGTTTGTCTAGGTACAAACCACGTCATCGTTAAAAAATATCCACGCATGCCTCACTTCCAAAATATTGTAAAGTTCCTGCAGCTTATTGAATAAGCGATAAAAATAGCCTAAAGTTTCTCCACTCCATACATCCCGTATCAGATTAGTCTGCTCTCATTTGTGGCGAGGAATTGGGTCAACACATCCTGAAAATCAACAAAAGCAAATTATTAACCTTGAAAGTAAGAAATTCACCGCTAGCATGCAGCTTCATATCAGGCAGAAACTAACGACGGTAAATAACCCTTTTAGAAATGATTCCAATGTTGTAATATATCGTGTTTGAGATCATTCCATGAGAAAATCAATGACACAAAGATTATCAGTTTACCTCTCTTATTAAAAAGATTTATGACCATTTGACGTTCATACAAATATAGACAAAATCTGTCGAATCTACAATTTTGCGTGTAGGATTCTTAAGATCATTCAATACTCCAAAATAAAGGGCCACTAAAATACTTGGATGACAGATCTAAGTTTGTCTACTAGTCTGGAACACTTTTGCAGTACTTACTTTATATATCTAGGGACACGACTTGTATCCAGTTCAAACAGTGATTTTTGAAAACAGTGAGTTTGTCACCTAATCTGGACACACCAGGAACATGAGGAAAGGTGTTGAAATCTGATACCTGCATTGGAACAACAAATCTATGTAAATATTTTAACCATTGCAAATACAACTTACAAAGTTTGATTACAGGCATATCTTCACACCACCAACGTTTTAAAAATCTTTCCGAAACAGCTACATTTTAGGTTGGTCCAATTTGAAAAATGCTGCAGACGACAAATGGATACTAATACCAAGATGATTTATATAAAGAGAAGTAGTACAGAGAATACTGAGTCAACGGGAGAAATTGCTGATTAACAGTAATCTCTTCTTTTGTGTCAATGCTTTACAATCCCTTTCTAATAAGTACGTTATACCATGCCTTGTATGAGAAAGGGTTAAAGAATCCCATTTACACATCATTTAAAAGCAACGGAACAAGAGAATTCGATTTCCTTCATAAAGATTTCTCCAAAAATCCTGTCCCATACAAGATATATTTTATAACTCCCTTGTAAAATAGTTTCTGAAAACATCGAGAGAAAGAAGAAATTGTTGATTATCAGCCCTTCCCTCAATATTTACGCCCTCAAACATATACTTCTCACATCTGTAACTCTTTATAAATAAAGCAGTCCAAAATTGTGTCATTTTGAAAACACTTTTGAAAACACTTCACCCATTACCAAAATGGCTAAATATTTGACTTTTCCGAAGCAAAAGATGTAGGCATAGCAGACGAGAATATCAGGTGTATGAAATTTTAAAAAGAGAACGCGCAAACGCCCTCTTAACTTAAATTTTCATTTTATATTATCACATGCAGATTGGCAGACAAGCAGACAATGTTAAAGGTCTGTGTCCCTGATGTATCAATTTACTGGGCGTAAAAATACGTTATGCCATTTCACTCACCCTTTGAAAATAGACATATCACATAGAGTATTTCGGTTTGGCTTAATTCGCATATAAACAATGACAAATGGTATTAAATGCGATGAATGCATTCTGTCTTCTAAATCACAACCTATCCTCTTACTCACAACCTATCCCCTAAGGCACAAACTGACCGGAAGAACTGATTTTCTTCAAAGATCGACAGTAAGTTATCAAAATATTGTTTGCACGATGTAATTTACATACAACTATTTTATACTACACACAGGTTTTGGGCCATTCATCGTCAGAAAGTGGACAAACGCTCATCAGGATTGACGAAATGTCAATATTGGGGCTACCCTTGCAACGGGAGAAAATGAATTTCCGTTCAATCTTTGGGAATCGTGGTTTGGATGGGGCTCACAAATATGTGAAAATGAATAAAGGGTTGTATGACATTCTTCGATTTTTGATTTTCGAGCTAGAAACAAGAACCTTTCGATTAAAAGACGAGACTCACCTTTCACCCGCCGATTTGTCGGCTCCTCTAACTGCCAACCGGATATCCTCTTAACTTTTTTTCGTACACAACAAAATGTTGTGATTTAGTAGATAAGCGGCCGTGATATAGCGGAAGAAAGGGTAAGGAACGCGGAAGCTTGTGTCCTTCATTTTTATACATTTTAAATTGGATTGATCTTTTGAGAGGAATTGGGTGGGAGTCATTTCCATTCAAAAATATGTAAATTTTACAAAATCTTAATATTTTTTTTTCTTTTTAATCATTCTATATAAATAAAGTGTTTTTACCACTTCAATTGGAACAAAATTCGAGAGAAAACAATCTGACATTTTGGACACAGATTAAATATTAAATGCGGAAGCTTTATTTAAAATGTGTTAATACGGGTATTTTAGGAGTAGATATATAATTTTAAACAAATCAAATTATTGGTCCATTCGTCGGTTAGCCGGCTCGATTACAGGCTTCTGAAACCCTTCAAGTAGAATACCCGTAATGAGTCCGATACCGTCTAAGACAATATGACGGGTATGACCATGGATCTATCGTTTTTGGCCTCAATGATTAGTGAAAATGGTGTAAGAAAATTAAAATCGGTTCTCCATTCGTCTAAAACTTCAAATTGTCTAGGATGCGTCCTAGCCTTCTCTAGTACAAATTGCGGCACCCATGAAACACCTCGGCGTTTGATGGCCACACCCTTTTTCAAAAGCCGACGACGGACTAGCCTACACATACGGACGGCTCGTCTATGTATGAGGAGCAGATCGTCGCTTTTCAACCAAAACCTCGTAACTGCAGCTTAAAACAAGCTGCGGTTACGAGGTTTTTGTTGAAAAGCATCGAGATGATGGCTTGATTTTGATATTGTGTTTCTACCGGACCGTAAAATGCAAGGGTCACACATATAGATGCGCCAGCCTCCTCAATACAATTGGGAAATGACGACAGTGTTAAACTGAATTTTTTCGACCAATCAAATCTCATCTTTTGAATATAGGTCATGTTTTGATAACAAAAATAATTGTATTGACCTAATTAGATATGACCCGGTAATCCGGTGATCGTATTCGATAATCGCCAATAAAACAGAGGTTAACCCTTATCCAAATAAGACAAGTCCATACTGTCCCTCATACAATTGGCTTGGGAAAATATTGGGACAAGAAAAGAAAATCCTGACAGCCAGCAACTTGTCAGTTTACTTTGATATTATAATGTTAAATTCTATATTGTAAACAAATATTAAAATGTCTTCAGGAATATACATGTTATTAGTCTGCAGCAGCTTTCATATCAGACCACCCTGGAATTTCTCAGGGTGCCGTTTGGGAAAGGATTGATTACAATAGTACATGTATACACATATTTGACGGCCTTCAAAAGAGTTAACCCTTTCCAAAACAAGACCTGTTTTTTACGTCCCTAGCAGAATTGGCTTGGGAAAACCAGCAGTTTCTCCTCTTGCCTCAATATTCTTTTGGCTATAACACAAACATTTTTGCCTTCTGTGATCATTTATTTTGTCGTCTGCAGCAGCTTTCAAATTGGACCGCCTTAAAATTTTGTCGTTTGGGAAAGGGTTAAAATCAATACTTTGATCTGTATCGTCGAGATTTGTACCTTATTTTACCAATCAGAAAAGCAAGGAACTAAATTAGAAAAAAAATGTGGGTATTTGAATATTGAAATCAGCATCAGATCGATCAAATTGATCCTATTCAGACGCTTTCTTTAATTAAGTCTCACTGGTGGTGAACTCGACCAAAGCGAGGGACGTTTTTCGCTACAACAAGGTACAGATATTTTGCGTTTAAATGAGAGTTCAAAGATCTGATTGGATAGTTTTTCTAATAACAATGAATTTGTTCTAAAAATAGACCGGGTTTACCGATATGTATTGACAAACCGTCTGTGTTGTCATAAAATCTCGTAACTACGGCTTTATCGAGGCAGTAGTTACGATATTTTATAACAACACCGACGGAATACTATGATCGCGAAAAACTTCCCACGCTTTGGCCGAGTTCACCACCAGTGAGTCTATCCCTAATGTGATTTGCGCGACGTAGGAATTATTCGGGCAAATTCGAAAAAATTTGGCGGTGGAACTTTCCACCGCCGAATGTTTACGACCGCACCCGAATAAGTTCGGATACGTAACGACGATGCTCGAAAAATCTGATGTTTTATTAATCTCAAAATAACCACATTCCAGCCATTCTATCTTATATTAGACTGGTTATGTTTCAAATGTGCTGAAGACAATAAAATTGGTGTTTAACATAATTTTGAACGTATGATAGCTACAGCTTAAATAATCCGAGTCTTCTCTGATGTAAATACGCTCTTTGATATTTTTATTTTTCGCTATTTACATAGCGAAAAATCAAAATATCAAAGAGCGTATTTACATCAGAGAAGACTCGGATTACAGCTTAAAGTGACATTTCAGAATTTTTGTCATAAATATTACTTTTATTTTTATCTGAAAAAGCATATTTCCTTATGAAAATTCTGAAAATTTCAAGTCAAAATATTGCGCCGTTTACGAGAAATTTATACTTTTGTGTTGAAACTGAACAAATTGTTGTGGACAACAGTTCGGATTTATATGCAATTTATCGATTATGTCTCAACTTTAAATGCGTGTTTCTTGCTTATTGGCAACAACTTAAACAAGAGGACCATGATGGTCCTATATCGCTCACCTGAACCAAGATGATATGAGCCACAGTTATCTTTGAATCAATTAATATTTGTGACATTAAGACTGAAAACAAACTTATTGTCATCAACATTATGTCCTCTGTTTCCTCTTTATAGGTCAATATATCTGGTTGTAAAGAGTGAAAACAAAGTCAAAAAAAGAGAATTTTGTCCATTTCAAGGGCAGATAACTCAGCAACTGCTTGTCTAATTGTGCTGAAGTTCAAACTCATCCATGATCTTATAGGGACATTTCATTCCAATTTCAATTTTTTAAAGTATGTCTTGATGCCAAGATTGGTTATTCTAATGAGTATAGATACTATTAGTTTTTTGAAGTTGTTGCCGATAAGCGAGAAACACGCATTCAAAGTTGAGACATAATCGATAAATTGCATATAAATCCGAACTGTTGTCCACAACAATTTGTTCAATTTTAACACAAAAATATAAATTTTTCGTAAACGGCGCAATATTTTGGCTTGAAATTTTCAGAGTTTTCATAAGGAAATATGCTCTTTCAGATAAAAATAAAAGTAAAATTTATGACAAAAAATCTGAAATGTCTCTTTATGGTGATTAACCATTATATCCAAGATCAAAGTTTTGTCTTGATTGGTCACCATTAATTTTGTGGTTGTTAGAATAAAAACAAAGTCGAAAACAGCAATTTTGTCAAATTCAAGGGCAGATAACTCAGGACATTCTGGTCCGATCAAACCAAAACAAAAACTCATCCGAAATCTCATATAAGGTCACTAACATTGTGTCCATTTTTTTGTATATATTGGTCAATATTTGTAGATCTATGCTAGATCTATGATCTATGTCAAAAGTAGCTTTTTTTCTTTCAAGGGCAGATAACTCCTGACTTTCTGGTCCGATCTGACCCAAAATTAAACTTATCCAAGATCTTATAGTCACTAATATTGTGTTAAAGTTTTGTCTTGATTGGTCAATAATTGTAGATGCTATACATGTAGTGTAAACAAAGTCGAAAACAGTCAAAAACGACAATTTTGTCAAATTCAAGGGCAGATAACTCCTGACCATCTGGTTCGATCAAACCAAAAATCAAAATCATCCGAGATCTAATGGTCACCAACATTGTGTCCAACTTTTGTATTGATTGGTCAATATTTGTAGATGCTAGAGTGTAAACAGTGTCAAAAGTAGCTATTTTTTACATCCAAGGGCAGATAACTCCTGGCTTTCTGGTCCGATCTCACCCAAAATCAAATTCATCCAAGATCTTACGGTCACTAACATTGTGTTAAAGTCTTGTCTTGATTGGTCAATTTTTGTAGATGTTATAGTGTAAACAAAGTCGAAAACGGTCAAAAACAACAATTTTGTCAAATTTGAGGGCAGATAACTCCTGACTTTCTAGTCCGATCTGACCCAAAATCAAACTCATCTGTGATCTTATAGTCACCAACACTGTGTCCAACTATTTTATTGATTGGTCAATATTTGTAGATGCTAGAGTGTAAACAATGTCAAAAGTAGCTATTTTTTACATTCAAGGGCAGATAACTCCGGACTTTCCGGTCCGATCTGACCCAAATTCAAACTCATCCGAGAGCTCATGGTCATACATGTTTTGACCAGGTTTGGTTAAGATTGGCTTATATTTGTAGATGCTAGAGTGTAAACACCAAATTGTTGACAGACGGACGGACGGACATACGGACATACGGACGGACGACGGACAAAAAGCGATCAAAATATCTCACCTTGAGCACTTCATGCTCAGGTGAGCTAAAAAACTAATAGTATTTATAATCATTAGAATAACCGATCTTGGCATCAAGACATACTCTAAAAAATTGAAATTGGAATGAAATGTCCCTTTAAATATAACGAAAAGGACCGGATGCTGATTATAACCATTCCCTGCTTTTCTGTCATTTATTTATTTTACATCATTATATTATTAAACTCGTATTTATGTTTCGGAAATGGTTAATATTTGACAGCATAAAAAGTTAAATCGATACTTAAATCTGTATCGTCGAATATTGTACATTTTTTACCAATCAGTCAAGCCGAGAACAAATAAATTATAAGAATTCGCCATTGAGCGAATGACATGAGGTCGCGCCCGCCTCGAAAATGGTACACATCGGACTCTGAATTATGGGGATCCGGATTCGATCTCCGAACGCGATGCATATCCTATAGGTCATTTAAGTGGGCAGGAAAAGGGGGTGGGGCTAAGCCGACTAATCGCCCCCCCCCCCAAAAAAAAATGCCGATTTTTCCTTATTTTACACTGAAAATAAATGGAAAATCCAATTTAGCCCCCCCTTTAAGACACTAGCCCAGACAGGGACTTGACCGCCCCCCCCCCCCCCCCCGAATGCTCCCTACAGGCCTGATAGAAAATGGTAAACCTATTTGAGATGTGCAGCTGGGGGCTTGGACAGGATATTCTGGGGTAGTACAAGTGAAAGAAACGACAAGAATACATGATTAGGTTCTCCAGCCCCAAAATATGACTAATGTTTTGTTAAAAAATTACCATAAACACCATTCAATCAATCAATCCGATAATACATAACATAATTCGTCGGTGTAAATGCAAAACCTCGTATGTCGATTGGTGCGATTTTCAAAGTACAAACTTGTGTGCCCTGTGTAGACGATTATCGCAGGTTTTGAGATAGTTTTACTGATCAGTATTATTGACACATTATTTGTGAACAATATGTCCAAATTTCAAGTAAGACATTTCATGTTGGGAAGTTACTAAACGTTTTTCCCTCCCCATTAAAATTTTCCAAAAACGAGATACGAGGTTTTGCATTTACAACGACGATATAGTAGTAGAGTACCTTTTCCAACGTCTCGTTGTACAATCCAGGAAGTAATACGCGCTATTGTATGCCTATACGAGTACCGGTATGTCGCTGCTTTTCAACAAAAATCTCGTAACTGCAGCTTGTTTTAAGCTGCAGTTACGAGTTTTTTGTTGAAAAGCGACGATATTGTATAAGTAGCCGTATTGTCGTTCTATTGGTTGATTCAATAGTAAAGGGGTTTTAGGTGGTAAAATCTATTAACCTCGTTTAACCCATTCGGCAAAATTTTAGGGGGTCCAATTTTTAGCTACATGTACTTTAGACGACAAAATTAATGTAAATAAAGGTAAAAGTTGTGAAAAATATAGTACAAAAAATGGGACAAAAGGAGAAAATTCTGATTATCAGCATTTTCTTCTTTTGTCACGATGTTTTCCCGCACCATTTCTGTTAGGAACGTCAAAACCAGGTCTTGTTTGGGAGCGGGTTAACCTTTTCTCAAGTGTCAAAATTCAAAGATGGTCCAAATTTTAATAATTATTATTGTGGTGCAGATGACAAAGTAAATGTTACAAAAGACACTGTTTATAGCCCCCCCCCCCCTAATGTTGGCCAAAAATGCCAAATTTTCTTAATTTTACACTGAAAATTTTGGGAAAATCCAAATTAGCCCCCCCAATATTCAGGACAATGGCTTTAGCCCCCCCCCCCCCCAATATGAAATTGCTTCCTACGGGCCTGTATGGTGAATTGTGCACAGTGTTCTCGAAAAGAAAACTAAGCATTTGACCAGCATCTTCAACCGGGACCTACATGGACGACATTATATGACTATAAGAAAGTATTCAATAATTACAATACAATTTTTGACAATGAACTTTGTCGGCTATTTCAATTAACAGAAATGAATACAATGCAAGAACGATGTAAAACTTGAATGATAAGTAAAACAATGAAAAATGTTGCACTCCTGACACGAAATGCCAAAATACAATTTTCTCAAAAAGTAGTTCTAACTTCACTTTATACAGCAGAAAGGGTCAAGTTAAAAAGGAAAATTCCTATTACAACTTAACCCTTTCCCAAACGGCAAAAATTTAGGGTTGTCTAATTCAAAAGCTGCTGTAGACCCCATAATGGATGTTAATGAGAGCAGGAATTGTGTACAATACAGTAGAGAAAATATTGAGACAAAAGAAGAAAATGCTGATCATCAGCATTTTCTTCTTTTGTCTCAATGTTTTCCCACGCCAATTCTATCAGGGACGTCAAAACCAGGTCTTGTTTTGGAAAGGGTTAACTAGTGTCCTTGTTTGTAGTATATTAACCCATTATCAGACAGCAAAATTTTAAAATGGCCCTTATTCAAAGACGCTGCAGACGACAATATCAAATAAAAGGAACTTTACGTTTTGGGTATTTCCTTGAATAAAACTTTGTGGAAAATGAAGAAATTGTTTGTCACAATCAATTTCTTCATTTTCTTTAACGTTTTACAAAGAAAACTTTGTGGGAAATGAAGAAATTGCTTGTCACAATCAATTTCTTCATTTTCCACAACGTTTTACAAAGGCATTATCTTATGGGGTGTCAACAAAAGGGTGTCATTATGCGGTAATAGGTTCAGGTGCAACCTCATTTAGTCAGTTCATAACTAGTAAAGAAATACACGTTTAAAGTTTTGCTTTGCACAAATTCAATTCTCTTAAGTCAAATTTGAACTGAAGCCCCCTTCGAGATAGACGTTCTGGAGTGGACATTCTCTCTATAATAATATCTCGAAGGGGCCTTCAGTTCAAATTTGAAACATAAAACCCAAATGTGTTTGTGAAACATGAATACCCACTAAATGGCCAATGTTGAGTTTTCAGACAGACGGAATTACATACGGACCGACAAACGGACGGATAGACAAACGGACACGACAAAAACAATATACCAATAATCTTACGATACGGATGCATAAAAATAGATCGTAAACATTGCTTAAAATGATTAAAAACAGACACGCATAATTATTTACATTTGTATGTATGATCAGTCGAGCTTAATTCAAACAAGAGTGCAAAATGGTTCTATTTCGCTCACCTGAATAATTTTGCTTTGTTTAAAAGTGTTACTCAAATGAACAGTTCTGCCAAGTTTAGACTGAATTGATTCAATGATAAAGGAGAACATGATTTTTCATTAAAAACATCCCGTGATTTTCCTAAGTCTGATAAGCCATTCACCCATTCCTTGCTAAGTCAAACATTCAGGAACATGCTCTGAAAATGCATTACACAAGGAATATTCCTGCCAAATTTGGCCTAGTGCTTAAAAGATGATTTTCAAAGAATTATCTGGAGATATGTCAAGGTTTGATCCCCCCCTCCCCCCCAATCAAGAGCCCCCACCCCACCTCCCAATTCTCGAAAATCCAATATTCAAGAATAGATTTTGTAAGGGGTCATACAAGAAACATTCAAGTCAAGTTTGGTCTAAATTGGCCCAGTTGTTAAGGCAGAAATGATGTTTTAAGAAACTGTGAATGAATGGACGGACGGACAGACAGACGGACAGACGGAAGGACTGACACACATACATACGTTGGGTGACCACAATAACTCATACTGAACACGCTGTGTTCATGTGAGCTAATGATATATCATTATTAAAGACAAACAAACACTACAATTTTCTATTTAGATTAGCGTTTCACTCCTGACACAACATAATTGACCATGTGACAAATATTGAAACCTATATGCACTAAACAGTTATTGCCAAATATGTGGCAAGGGAGTACCTTCCTGAAAAATAACATTTGATAGATATATCCCTAAAAATGCTAACATAGTGACATATTTAAAGCAGTGCGTTTCACTCCTGACAACAATGGGTTCTAATGAAAAAACGTTAACATACCTGTAATCAGTGAAGACATGATGACAAAATGCGTTCCAATGCACGGGTTACATGTGTATAGGTATTATTACACATTTAAATCAATTTTTAGATATATTGGCAAAGAGTAGTAAATCATATTAGAAAGATAGCTCGTTTTTTGTTTGTTAATTTTTTGAAAGGGCATGTCTATGTGATGGTCAATATTTTACATAGCCGTCGTTTTTAAAGGGACCATTCTCTTTTTTTCCTCTTTAGGACATGTACATCCATGAAATAAAACCATTTTAGCTCTTGTGCTGTGCCTGTGTTTATTATATTAGCGCTTTGAAATTTGCTATTGTAATTAAGTGTCACACAAAAAGCGTTTCACTCCTGACATTTTTGGGTGGTTTTTACGATATATCTTTCTTTGTAGTCAAGCGTTTTTCTTCAAATTTGGCAACCTGTTTATGGGTACCAAATCACAAAATATAGGAATAAATTTCAGGGAATCAGTTCATTTTGAAAGGCACAGGCATTAAAATAATGAATGGTCACATTTTTTTTAAACTTGCCCTTTATTATTTTTTTTATTTATTTTCTTGTAGAAAACATTGTGGAAAAATGAACAAATTGCTAGACACAAGCAATTTCTTCATTTTTTGCACAATGTCTTCCAACGTCTTTATCTTGTGGGGCGTTAAAAGGCGTCACTGTGGGGAATTGGGTTAAGTCGGTTGCTGTTTCAACTCTCTCCCAAACCATAACCTTTTTTCGGCGTCCATAATATAAAAGACTGAGTCTAGATAAGAAAATGCTGATAAACCAGCATTTCGCTTCAATAGTTCTGTGAAATATTGTACACAAATCCCATCCTCATCAACATACCAGTTATTATATTTTGTCGTTTGTGGCAGCTTTCAAATTGGAACGGCAAAAATTCTTTTTTGAAAGGATTAAACATATCATATTTCGCGAGATATTGCTCAAGCCACCGATCATGCAAAAAGGGGCTATCTGGAGATTAGCAACCAGTGTCGACTATTTTCAGCGTATGCATTCTGCGTAGTTTGGCAACGGTGCCATTATTTTAGAGTCAACAAACTTGTTGTATGTTAGCAAAGCTACAGATGAGAGGTGGTGATGGCTTTTCAAAATGCAATATTTCATTTATCATTCATCAAATCACCGAGACGATTCAAATGAATACCAACAACATGGGGTTCGGATTTGAAATAACAAATTCAGACTGGTTTCACCGCACCCCGCCCCTCCCCTATCTGATGCTCCGTTATGCTTATGGATTTACTCCTAACTTAACACTTTCTTTTTCCTCAATGTCAAAACAAACCAGGCCCCGGTTTCTCGAAAAAAAACTTAAGTACGTTCTCATGCTCAAATCTGAGCACCGTGCTCAAATCGCACGAAATGCACGCGAACTTCAATCGAATACCCTTCAACGTTGGAGAGTATCCCTTTGAAGTTGAGCATGTTCTCATGAGAATATACTTAAGTTTTTTTTCGAGAAACCGGGGCCAGGTCGTGGTTGAAAAGGGGATAATTTCAAAAATTCAAGCCCTATTAACAGAGACAGTCATGTGAGCAAAGATAAGGAAGAACAAAAAAACCGGTGTTCCACCTATATTTTATAAGTATATTTGATTCAATTCTTTACCAAACAGCAAAATATTATTTATCTAGAGTTGTCTAATGCAAAAACTGCTTCAGACAAAATGGATGTTGATAAAGATTTTGTTTGTGTATGATATAACATAGAAAATATTGAAGCTTCTTTAATAAAGGACATCAAAACCAAGACTTGTTTTGGAAAGGGTTAAGTCGAGATTAAGGGAAAGGGACCATTTTAGCAATTGATCCGTTCATATTTACAGATCAGAGTACGACTAAGTACAGTCTGATCAGGATCCATGTTGTTGCTTTGCAGTAGAGAATTTGTTAGAGAACAACATGTATCTTGATCAGACTGTTTCTATACGCAGGCTGATCAGGCTCCATGTTGGTTATAACTGCATCAGCCTTTTCCCACACATCAGCTCATTTTGACTCCATAAAAGAAAGATGCTTTGGAAAACATTGGGGAAAATGAAGAAATTGCTTGGCACAAGCAATTTCTTCGTTTTCCACAATGTTTTCTACCCAAAGACCAAAAAATGAATAATGGTTATTCACTTGAAATTGTCATTCTACAACATCTTTGAATTTGGACAATTCTAAAACTTTGCAGTTTGGAATTGGGTTAATGACCTTTTTCCATATTCAGGCACAATGTGATGTTTGTTACATGTAATATTTTGCGGGAAAAAGGCCTCCTGGCATAAGCGCATACTGCTATTGTGCAAACCAGAACACCTTCCAAAAACAAGCCCTCGGTTTTACTTACATTAAGGTTTACGAACTGAGAATGAAAACACCACTTTCTAGCCATACGAAATGCATCAAATTACACACACTTGTAAATAAACTTCACATAAATTGATTCACCATGCCGGATTTCAAGATTATGCTTCAAGAAGAAAATACTTTACAAAAATTATTTTACTCTATATACATATGCAAGGGAGGTAATTTTGAACATTTTTGTCATATATTTCCATAAGTATGCATTAATTCAAAATTCTAAACCACACAAAATGCTTATGTTTGTATTTTAAATGGAAATATAACACAGTTTATGAATTACTGGCACTTTTCAAATTTCGCCTCTGGCTCTGCATTTCATTCTCAGTTCGTAAACCTTAAAGGCAAAAATTTGAAACTCATTGCCGTGACCCTCAAAACTAAATTCGACATCTGGTTAACGCCTGCTAAGTCGGATCTGTTTCTCGAAAATTGGTTTTAAGGTATATGACCCATCATTAAAACACCACTTTCTAGCCATGGGACATGCATCAAATTACACACACTTTATACACTTCAATTAAGTTGATTCACCGTGCCGGATTTCAAGATTATGCTTCAAGAAGAAAATAATTTACAAATATTAATTTACTAGATATATTCATATGCAAGGGAGGTAATTTTTAACATTTTTTTCTCAAATATCTTCATAAGTATGCATTAATTCAAAATTCTAAACCATTCAAAATGCTTATGTTTGTATTTGGAATGGAAATATAACACAGTTTAGGATTTACTGGCACTTTTCAAATTTCACCTCTGACATAATGATGGGTTGTATACATTAAATACTTCAAAGAGGAACCCTCTTAGCGTGACGGGACACATGTTTGCTCTTTCCTTGAGGAGAAAATTATAGACTTTTCCCAATGATAAATAACAAGAGTAAAAAATGTTTACAACAATTGGTCCAGAAGGAAAAACAATCCTGAGATCAGTTATTCGCATTTTGTTCTTTTCTGTCGATGTTTTACTTCCCTATGGTCACAAAACCCGTGTGTCGGTGGGAAAGGGATATTATTTCTCGTTTTCAAAGTATGAACACCTCACACGTACCCGTTACATAATAACTTCTAAATACTACATAGATTTGACTTGCCGAAATGAAACTGCATGGTAAAACATTGACACAAAATAAGAAAATGTCGATAAACAACATTTTCTCTTTTTGTATCAATATTCCCAGTGCTTTATTGTGTATGATCGTATCTTTATCAACATCCATTTTTTCGAGTGCATCGTGTTTTAAATCGGCTAGGGGCAAAATTTATGTTTTACCGTTTGGGAAAGAGTTAAAGAAAAATCAGAGATGAAATATATATCAAAAAGGAATCAAATGAAAAGATAAATTCTTTAGTATTCTTTTAACTTTATTGTCAAGCACATATAGATAGAAAACATCAAAACTAACGAGTAGAAATAAGATAAATAAGAACACATCTTTTTAACAACATTTTGCATAAATAAATATAATTATACATGTAGGTATTCAAAATAAATAGGATTTCATCTAACAAAAAGTGTAAAAAATAAAGTTCATAAAATGTGTAAATACATGTACATAATAAAATATACAATGTGATCAATAAAAAACTACTTATTGTCATAATTACAGACAAACCTTTATCAATGCAAATAAAAAGCGTTGCTATGCGTTAAAACATTATTTAAAAAAAAAAATAAAGGAAAAAAAGAAACATAATATTATGGTAAAGTGGATATTAAAGTCGATAAAACACCAAATACAATAAATAACATGTGTATAAAGGAATTGCAAAATATACCAGGAAAAACTGTCCTGACACAATTTGATTTTAAAAACTGGAGATTTTTCAAAAAATCATATAATTGTCACATGTCCTGATTACCAAAATTTTGAGCAGTTCAAAAATAACGAATCACGTGTCATACCGGTATACTATTTTTGTAAATCTTTCGAAAGGTTTTCTCTGATATTCCAAATACTTCAAAAATGAAAACGAAATCCTGACAAGTTTCATAAACTTGTGATTTCTTGGTAAATAGTACCATCTTAAATAGATAGTGGATTTCCACGTATGTATCATTTAGTTAACCCATTACCAAACGACAAAATTTTAGACTTGTCCAAATTCAAAGATGGTGCAGACGGCAATTTCAAGTGAATGGAATTCAAAATGTTTTGGTAAGAAAATATTGTGGAAAATGAAGAAATTGCTTGTGACAAGCAATTTCTTCATTTTCCACAATGTTTTCCAAGCCTTTTTCTTCAGGATTAATGTGTTGAAATGGGTAAAACAACAATAAAACAGAGTTGCTTTTCTTCAAAAAGCTCGTAACTGCAGTTTGTTTTAAGCTGCAGTTGCAAGTTTTTCGAAATTAGCAGACGATAAACTGGTTTTTAAATTGCGTAAAGCTTCCTTAATTTTTTTTCATTGCAACAAAATTGATACTGATATAAATAGAAATGGGTTTCAGATGTTGAAATTCATAACTTTAAGATAATTTTGAAAGCTTGTTAAAAATTTGTGTAGAAAACATTATGACAAAAGAAAACTTATGAATAAAAATCACTTTTGATTGTAAAAAGAATAACAACTGTTTGTATTAATGAAACTAAACTACTTAAGGAGGACTCGGTGATAAATTTAGCCCAGTCCAAAATAAGCCCGGCTTTTGACGACCCAGATACAGCAGATCTTCAAACCATCCTGCCAGACGATTCGAATAAGTGCCCTCAACAAAGGGTTTGATTGATAATGGATCATATGTTTTGAAGAGTTTTTATCCCCTCTTATCTGTAGCTCTGAATAATAATAAATTAATAACAACAACATATAAATAAAATAACAACAACAATGTCACTAACACATAAGGGGCCAGTATGGCCTAACGTGACTCAAATTGCCCACTTAGACAATAGTCTAAATATAGATATGTAAAACTTTCCCACTTATAATTTGTCAAACTAAAAGAGAACATCGGACCTACTTGGGTTCCTGAGCACTTTGGCTTTCCAAAAATGACTAATTTTCACGAAAATCACTTGAAAATTTGATTCAGAAAACACCAATTTAGAAAAAAGTATAGATAAAAGTGATCGAAAGTTAACATGAAATTGCTTTAATGTATATTTGTGTTATCAAAGGCTATACCAAATCGTCGCTTTTCATCAAAAACCTCGTAACTGCAGCTTTAAACAAGCTGCAGTTACGAGGTTTTTGATGAAAAGTAGCGAATGTTCACCTTTTGTTTGACAATCATTCCTTCCTTGACTAGATGCACTCGTTTGATTTAAAAAAAATCTCCTTTTACTACAATATTGCAGTATACTCATACATGAGGTAGCATGGTTTATTTAGTAAGCTTATCCTTTTCCCAAACAATATCTTGAGATCAATGCGTTCTTTCAGAAACTTTTTTATTTGAAACACACAATGAAAGGAAGAAGATGCCTAAACTCAGCCTTTTCTCCCTTTCTCAGCATATTTTCTGTGCTATTACGCACACATTTTCATAAAATTTCTATCATATAATGTGACTTTTACATCACCAAAATACATTTTTGCCGTTCGGGAAAAGGATAAAACAGCGCTGCCACAAAATGGTGCTGCACTGTGTCAAAGGCTCGCCTAAATCAGCACAATATTAACAAAATAAAATAATAAATAAAATGGCACAACAGTGTTAACAAGATATTTGATATCTTGATCAAAAATGGTTTAAGCTGAACATGAAAATGATTATGATGTAAATAAAGATACATTGAAAAAAAAAAAAAACATTTTAACAATTTATACATATGATTATGAAGTGAATTATACGAAAAAACAGAAAGAAATTATTAATGAAAAAGTAAAAAAAAAAACACCATTGTCTTTCTTGACTAAAATGTCTTGAAAAATAGATTGTCTTAGCGGCCTCAAAAGTAGGCTTAATATTATTACGAAATATCGAAAACTTACACAAAAATATCACAGTTTATAAACACTCTAATATTAGAGTGTAAATGACGCCAAATAGCACAGTTTAAAAAACATTCTATTAGAGTGTAAATGACGCCAATATCTATAGAAACAGCATTCGATAGCAAATACTATCGAAATCGGCGAAAAATCACGAAAGTCCGAAAGCTTGATATACATTGTTTGTTTTTTGTTTGTTTTGTTTTTTGATTGTTTGCTTATTTGTTTACCTTTTTATTATTTTTTTTTTTTTTTTTTTGTTATGCAGACATCTTAACACTTTTGTCGATGCTTGTTCTGCAAGGTCGCCCTCTAGCTAGTGGGAACTGGACCACGAGTCATTATCCATCGATCGCACTATGCTGCTTTTCATAAAAAAAGAAAACTCGTAACTTCAGCTTAACCCATTACCACACATTGACTCTTTTTGACTCCTCAAAAGATATAGCCTTCGGAAAACATTGTGAAAAATGAAGAAATTGCTTGTGACAAGCAATTTCTTCATTTCCCACAATGTTTTCTACCATAAAAGACCAAAATATTTTCAATTTCATTGACTTCGAATTGTCGTCTGAAACATCTTTGAGTTTGGAGGCTATTAAAAATTTGTCGTTTTGTGCTGGGTTAAAACAAGCTGCAGTTACGACGTTCTTTAAGAAAACCGACGATACCTCCCGCATTTAACGTAACGTTGTCCCCGCACGGCAATTTTTGGAATTGTCCTTACGTTTGAACCAGCTAGACACGACCGACGTTGGTACCGCTCACCTCGAAAGCCCGTGTAGGTTGACGTCGTCGGTTGGACAATTTTCTTAGAAAATACCGTCGTCTGGATTCGACCCACTTTGTCCCGAATCTCCACTTCCGGCGGATTTTGGTCCAGCGCACGTCCAGCCAACAGTGACTTCCTCCGTCCTTTCGACGTATTCGCTCCCGCCGTTCAGATCCGTGTATAGCATGGTGGTTGATTGTTTAATTGCCGCGCAAACGTTGCGGCTACCATTGTCGCCAAGACAGCTCGAACCACATCTAAGCTGTGCTTTAAAGATCACTACAGGAAAACGAGTCGCGTTTCTGTCTTCAACGTAAACCCATGGACACGTTGAACGTTTGTATATGGGTACCTTATCGCCTTCCATTACGTTAATGCAGTCGTGAGGGTACCCGAACATACTGTCAGACGACATCTGTTGACCTGCGTCATTGGCCACCTGGTCTTCAAACCCCTTGACCAGAGGGTCCCTGTTTTGAAGATGGAATTCGACCTGGCTATCGTCCGACCGTTTGTGTAGTTTGTGGTCCTTGTATAGAGGACCAGCGTTGCAGATGCTGACCGCGAGTGCGAAAAGGGAGAGTTTTAGTGTAAATGTGAATTCCATCTGAAAGGAAAAATAAACCAGTATAAGCCAAAATTTCCTTTTAATTAAGTTTTGGTATAAAATTCAACAATTTTTATCACTCAGTCTGTTTCCCGAAAAATAAATATTGCATATCATTTTTTACGAAATTGGTCCTTGCTGCATATTCTATATTTACATCTTCTATGCTTGATTATTTTTTATTTTATTTTTTTTTTATTTTTTTATTTATTTTTTATTTATTTTTTTATTTTTATTTTATTTTATTTTTTTGTAATTAGGCATATAAAGACTGTGTTAAATCAAACACCGTAAAAAGTTTAATACAAAACTTTCAGAAAAATGAAGTCTAATGCTGATAATTGAATGCATCAATATTTTCCAAATGTACGAAATAAAAAAAGTGAACAGGTCATCTGTAATTCTATTTGGTCAAAGACGTCTAATATTGATACTTGCTCTTGTTTTATTATAGAGGAAAACATACCTTTCTTAGATTGTTGCTGTTAAATTGTGTATCCAAATTTCACTTATATATTTTCTGCAGCTTTATGCGTTTATCAGTTGTTCTTATGTTAAAATTTGTTTCTCAATAAATATTATGTTAGTCTTAAATAAACTTAATTCTAAGTTGTCAAGTTTATTTGTGTTCTTTTAAGTTGATGCTTAAGTTTTAATGTGTCATTCTGGTCCAGGCATATTTTATAGGTCTTGCAAGAAATCTCGGAGAAAACCCCACGCGCTAAAAATAACTTATTGACGTAAACCAGGAACAAGCGGATATGGTCTAAAAATAGAGCGGAGAGGACAACTTCCGTGTAAATTTATTGAATGGAGTTGGATCGAAGAAATGTGATATTAATTTTTATGCAATCTTTCTGAAATAGGGAAATTTGTGGTTAAATCCTTCAGAATTAGCTACTGGATTGTCAGATTTAAAAGAAAAAATAATGTTTTATTTGTGTTGCAACTATTTCTAAATATTGCGGTAGGCTACTCCAATACAGAAATGTGGTAGGCCTTGCCTATCTTAACCGTTTCCAAAACCACATAATGTTGGCTTTTGCTAATTGAGAGGTTTTGCAGAACACAATAAAAGTCAGTTTGCTTTCTTTAAACTTCGGCACAAAAATCCATGAAGGAAAACACGAAATACTGAATTGGATATCACCAGTTTCTTATTTTTTCACAATGATCTGTAAAACTTAATTTACCGGGACTTCAAAATCAGAGCGAGTTTGGGGAAATGCTTTAATTATCTACTGAAAAAAAAGGCTCTGTGAAATTAATTTAATCCTGTGTCCAAACATTTAAAATCTGCACTGGCACAATATTCAAACATGTTCATACAGACAGCAAATTCAAAATACATAGATCTACAGGCAAAAAATGAATAATGCAAAATGTGTGAAATATCAATGTCATAACGTGAAAAGTACTGAAAGAAAATGGGAAATTCCAGAAAATCAGCGTTATTTTCTTAACTTGTAGTTTCTTTCAAAACTGCATTGATTATATAGCGGTCAAAACCGGGGCTTGTTTCGGAATGGGCTAGTATATCGCTGCTGACCAACGAAAACCTCGTAACTGCAGCTATGAAAAGATATCTTTAAGAATGGCCATTGAAGCATTTGAGATACCATTGTTCAACATCAGCATGTTTGTAGTTGCAGTCTGATCAGGATCCATGCTAGTTTTCTAAAGTTAACTGGTCATTGAGGTAGTCTACCCCAATGAGATTCGTGCGACGTCGGAATTATTCGGGCGACGTGAAAACATTCGGTGGTGGAAAGTTCCACCGCCGAATGTTTACGAACGCGCCCGAATAAGTTCGGATACGTAACGACGACGCTCGAAAAAATCCGATGTTTTATGAATCTCAAAATAGCCACATTAAGGGCATTCAACCTTAAGGTCATGAAGAATCATAAAAGAATAACATTAATCTTGATCAGAATGTGCGTATGCACAGACTAGCCTGGTCCGATGTTGGTTTCAACGTCTATAAAGGATACTTTTTATTTATCTCAGAAATTCGATATTGCCAAGTCGAATCTTAACCCATTCCCAATCAGTCAAACATAGGGCGGTCCAAATACCTCGCTGCTGTAGACGACAAAATGGATGTCGATAATGAAGGGTTTGTGTACAGTAAAGCACAGAAAATATCGATGCAAAAGAAGAAAATGCTGATCGCCAGTATTTTCTTTCATTTGTTCCAATGTTTCCCCAAGCCTTTTCAAATGCACTTCTTTGACAAAGTTTTAGCATAATCCTTAATATGATCAGCAGACAGTGGATCGCTGTGCGTATTCGAGCCGAGATCTGAAGGGGGGGGGGGGGGGTCTTATAGCATATATCAGCGACAACAGAATAAAATGCTGATTATCAGCATTTCCATATCTTGCTCCAATGCATCTCCGTACTTTTCTCTTTTAGATGCGCCAAAAACCAGATTTGTTTGGGTAAGGATTGAAGTGATCAATAAATGAGTTCGATAACCCCTGGCGCTGAGCAACAAAATCTCTCTCGGACATTTCACGTGCCGGAACTCCGTCGCTGATCGTCGGGATTATCCGCGGTTTGCGGAGTTACATCACCGACATTACGTCACACGAAATGGGCGGGGAGTTGACGAAGGTCACCAATCCCTGAACAAAGTTCAATGAGAGATTAGCCAATCACGTGTGAACGATATCCTGGTTTAATAAACTATACCACTCCTCATTTTCCCGCCAATTCGGTCAAGGTAACATTTGCGATTCAATCAAGTGCGTGGCACGCCGAAGTCCGCATTTTAAATGTAGGCTACACAACGAGTGTAAAATGGAAAGAAAATTGTACACAAAACGTTGTAAGAAACGGAATTGTTGTAGGAAAACCCATTTCGTATTTTTCCCGCAATGGTAAAGAAGAATTATCAAATAGACTTATAATTTAGGAGCTTTTGGGGTTTTTTTTTTGGTTGCAACCGAGTATAGCTCACGATAATTGACCTGGCGGAGCATTCCTAGCTAATAGCTAGAAATGCTCTGCCAGGTCAATTATCGTGAGCTATAACGACTTTTGATAGACCTGCACGTTTTAGAATACGAAATCTTTCGATCGTCGATCATGGTCAGACTGCATATCGTCAGAGTTATTGCAAAATCTCGTAACTCCAGCTTTAATTAAGCAGGAGTTACGAGGTTTTGCAATAATACCCAAGATATGCATGAATTGTACAGATTGCCACGGTCAATACATTTTATAAATTCCCGTAAAGTCCCATTTGGCTTGACGAGTCAAAAGTCAAGCAATTGAAAGTGGCCACTTAGGAATTATTAATGCTGTTTTGATTTCGGAGACATCATTCATTGATACAAACAAATGAAGTTAAAACTTTGGACAAACGCTCCTACTGAGTGCGTATACACGGTGTATAATCACGTGACTCAGATTTTCCGATAATCTTCAATATCTTTTTTTCATACTCGACCAATTTGAATTCGGTTTGAAGCAGAGAAGGTGGAATAATGTCAGGAATAAGCTGGACGTGTCGGATTTTTAAAAAATCAATAGATAAAAAAGTTATTTTGGTTTATCTTCAATAACTTTTTATCAGTTGATTTTTCAAAAATCGACCACGTCCATCTAATGCGTGACATCTGTCCACACTCTCTGCTTTAAATCGAATTCAAATCGGTCCAGTATTTACAAACTTATTGAAGATTTTCTGAAAATATTGTATCACGTGATTATCCACCGTGGTATAGGCCTACTATAAATCCACAAGCAAAAATTGACGGTGACGTAGTTTTGTGTTTATCATTTACAACCAATCAATCTGTTCATTTATCACGTGCACATTGTAAAAGGTACAAATGAGAAGAGTTTATTGGTTTAGAAACAGTAAACACAAAACTACGTCACTGTCAATTTTTGCTTGTGGATCTATATTTCATGGCAGCTATCATGACAGAGAATCACTTGACACAACACTCGATAATGTTTTCCAATTCTGTTTATAATATAAGACCGATTGATTGATTGATTGATTGATTGATTGATTGATTGATTGATTGATTGATTGATTGATTGATTGATTGATTGATTGATTGATTGATTGATTGATTGATTGATTGATTGATTGATTGATTGATTGATTGATTGATTGATTGATTGATTGATTGATTGATTGATTGATTGATTGATTGATTGATTGGATTGATTGATTGATTGATTGATTGATTGATTGAAAACCATAATTGCCCACATTTTAGTAAAGGCATTCAAGTTATGACCCACACGGTGGGTAATCGATATATTCAGAGCCACTGGCTCCGCACTTTAAGCATTATACTAGACTTCCGGTCCACGTGCGGCTCCGAAGTTATTTGCAGATTTTGGTAAACAACAAAAGGTATGTGCTGGCTTTTTTGCTTTTCTTTCTTATTTGACTGACTCTAACCACAAAAATGCAATGCTATTCGATGCCTACGGTATTTTCCCCTTGAAAAAGACACAGGATATTGAGCAACACCTCTTATTTTTGTCTGAATCACTTTCATTCCGAGATCAACTGTACAGAAAGCTAAAGGAGTCAGGTGATATCTTTCTATAAAAGTGTATGTTTTGAACCTGTTTGACTAGGTGTTGCTGTTTGAAGTATGGTTATATGATAATTGAACAAGTTCAATGTCCCTCGATATGACACCAGACAAAATCATAGAAAAATTACTGAAAAAGGGTGCGGCTCTGATTATGTACAATGGATCTGATTATGTAGGTTGGCTATGATTATGTACGTTGGCTCTGAAGTTGTTGACAAACGACTTTTCTGTTGGACCAATGAATATTAATGAGGTATAATAAATGACTTTAAAGGTATGTGTGATCATTTACATATGTCATGATTTTATTTACAGATGGAGAGAAGGAAATACTCGTGCAGTATTTGTAACAAAGTATTTGTACGGCAATCAAGTGCCAAGTTCCAGAACAAAATAAACACGAACAAAGTGTTGAACATACTCAGTGTACAGTGTCCTAAGCTTAGAGATTTTTTGCTTTCATTATTATTAAAACTTTTGCAACAAAACAATGTAGAAGAAGACACGAGGCAATAATACATAAAAACATTAGACCATTCCAATGCGATGTTTGTTCCAATGCATTCGCGATCAAATCTAATATCGAGGGCCACATGATATCAGATCATAGGGAGGAGGAACTGAAGTGCCCAACCCAGGAATGTGAGGCAACATGTGCGTACTCATGGTCACTGAACGAGCACAAAAAGAAATGTGGTGGTGTAAACCCGAAATGCTTTGCCTGTTCTGTGTGTGACATGCGGTTCTCACACGAGCAATCGTTAAAAGACGACCAATCGGCACCCAATGGCAAGAGGTCAGTTTGTGAGATTTGCGACGAGGAATTTGCGTCCTCAAACAGCTTGAAGAAACATCTGAAGAGGAAGCATTGAGTCAAAAACTGGAGATCGTCGCTTATCAACGAAAACTTCGTAACTGCAGCTAAAACGACGATATCCTCGCCGCAAATCTCACAAACTGATCTCTTGCCATTGCGTACCGATTGGTCGTAGGCTTTTAACGATCGCTCGTGTGAGAACCACTTGTCACACAAGGAAAAAGACTTTCGGGGCTAACGTTTTGATGAATTATTGCCTCGTGTCGTCTTCTACATTGTTTTGTTGCAATGGTTTTATCACACACTGTACACTTAGTATGTTCAACACTTTGTTCATTTATATTGTGTTCATGGCACTTGATTGTCGTGCAAATACTTTGTTACAAATACTGCACGGGTATTTCCTTCTCTCCATCTGTAAATAAAATCATGACAAATGTAAATAATCACATATACCTTTAAAGTCATTTATTATACCTCATTAATATTCATTGGACCAACAGAAAAGTCGTTTGTCAGCAACTTCAGAGCCAACCTACATAATCATAGCCAATCTACATAATCAGATCCATTGTACATAATCAGAGCCGCACCCTTTTTTCAGTATTTTTCTATGATTTTTTTCTGGTTTCATTTCGAGGGACATTGAACTTGTTCAATTATCATATGACCATACTTCAAACAGCAACATCTAGTCAAACAGGTTCAAAACATACACTTTTACAGAAAGATATCACCCGACTCCTTTAGCTTTCTGTACAATTGATCTCGGAATGAAAGTGATTCAGACAAAAATAAGAGGTGTTGCTCAATATCCTGTGTCTTTTTCAAGGGGAAAATACCGTAGGCATCGAATAGCATTGCATTTTTGTGGTTAGAGTCAGTCAAATAAGAAAGAAAAGTAAAAAAAGCCAGCACCTACCTTTTGTTGTTTTCCAAAATCTGCAAATAACTTCGGAGCCGCACGTGGACCGGAAGTCTAGTATAATGCTTAAAGTGCGGAGCCAGTGGCTCTGAATATATCGATTACCCACCGTGGACCCAAAACTTTGAAATTAAAACCCATTCGTCACAATTTGCCATGAGACCACGAACTATTTAAAATATTCGTTGACGAACGCTGTGGGATGATCAGATAGACTTTTGTCCCGTTGGCTATTGTATGTGCATCCTTGAATAGAATTATACATAATTGAGAAATTTTACGTGAGAAAAAACGAGTAAGAATAGGCCTAGAGCTGTTGGGGGATTTCAAAAGCATTTATAGAGAAAAAACGCAAATGCCTGGGTCGATGTGAAAAATCAATGGAAATAATAAGTGTTAAAGAATTACAATAATTGAAAAATAATAGATCTAGATTTTTTTCTTTTCCTTCTTTATTTGAATTATGAACGTATTTGATCACACTTGCATATCATTATCATAATCGAAACTGAACCAAAATCCGTTTATTCGAATAGCGATGAATTTTGTGCTAAAATAGACTGAGTTTACAATTATGACTTGATAAACCGTCGGTGTTGTTACAAAATTTCGTAACTACGACTTGATTCAAGCCGTAGTTACAAGATTTTATAACAACATCCACGAAATGGTATTTGTTTGTCCGAAATTACGTCACGGTTAACTGGATAAAATCGTTCCCTTTTCCGAATATACATGTATCTGGGGGTAAAGATACAAGGACCCAATATTTCGACCCAATCAGTTTTAACTACAACTTCTTTAACCCTTTTCCAAACAAGACCTGGTTTTGACGTCTCTAATAGAATAGGCTTGTGAAAACATTGAGACAAAAGAAGAAACCGCTGATAACCAGCAGTTTCTCCTTTTGTCTCAATATTTTCTGTGCTATATCATACACAAATCCTTTCTTTTTCAACATCTATTTTGTCGTCTGCAGCAACTTTCAAATTGGACCACCCTAAAATTTTGTCGTTTGCGTGGTTTTCTAAAAGTGTCATTTTCTCTCTTGACGCGGCAATGATATGCAAGTTGTGCATTGAGCTTAAGATTGTTTCCTTCCTTAACCCTTCCCAAAAACTACGATATATGTAACAAAAGAGCAATTCAAAACTATGACAGACGAAACAATAAAATTAATGCTGTGGAATGTCAAAAAAAGTGTGAATCAATCCCTTCCCATATAAGACATGAACTTGACGTCCCTAGTACAAAATGCTTAGGGAAACATTTAAGCAAAATCATAAAATGTTGATGATTTTGTCACAATATTTCCTGTACTATAACTACATGTATCATACACGCAAATCTTACTGTATCAACGCCTATAATGTCGTCTGAAGCAGTTTTCAAATTAGAACCTTCTGAACTTTTTGTCGTTTGGGAAATGGTTAATCATACACACCATTGAGGAAAAGGATGAAATGCTGTTTATCATTATGCTCTTCTTTTCTCTCAATATTCATCCTGTGATTTCAACCCTAGGGACGTCAAGAGTTTATCAATCAAATCCGTGTCGCTTCTTTTCAACAAAAAACTCGTAACTGCAGCTTTAAACAAGCTGCAGTTACGAGTTTTTGTTGAGAAGTGACGATATATAGAATTCAAAATATTATTACTCAAGGAGTGGGCGGTACTAAGGATACATCAAATCAAAAGATCGGGATCAAGGAGGGGTCAACCAATCAAATTACTTCTTTCATTGTTTTTATTTCCCACGAAACCTCACACTTCAAACGTCCTTAAGATTTGCGGGTTTCATACTACCACCATTAACCCTATACCAAACGACAAAATTTTAGGGTGATCCATTTCAAAAACTGCCACAAATGACAAAATGGATGTTATTAAAGATAGGATTTGTGTAAAATATGGCATAGGAAATATTGAGACAAAAGGAGAAACTGCTGGTTATCAGCAGTTTCTTTTTTGTTTCAATGTTTCCCAAGACTTTTTTTTTCTATTAGGGACGTCAACACCAGGTCTTGTTTTGGAAGGGGTTAACGTCGGGAAATCACGTGACACAACAACAATGGCAATCGTAGGGAATCTTCAATAAATTTGTTAATTAATTATACGATATCGATTTGGATTCGGTTTGAAGCAGAGAAGACGAAGAAAAAAAAACTGGTAAAAACTTATTGGCCAGCAAACAATTTTTTCCAACTGTATATGCACAAGAGGCCCTACGTGTTTTATTCCCCGGTATCGGCATATCAAAGGGGATCATGCTAGATAATTCAGGGATCAGGACAACATGGGAACAGTCAAATGAAGCAGTCTTTGTGGTTGCAGACACCACGCCATATGGTTAACCCAATACCAGGCGGCGACATTTTAGGCTAGACTAAACCCAAAGATATTGAAGATGTCAATGCCAGTTGTATATTTTATAATTTATTTTTGACTTTGTGGGTAGTAAAACATTGTGGGAAATGAAAAAATTGCTTGTCTCAAGCAATTTGTTCATTTTCCACAATGTTTTCCAATTTTTTCCTTGTTGGTGCCAGAAATTGTCACTGTGCGGGGAATTGGTTAACCTTGTCAAAGGAAACTATTTTCACTTGTAGGCCTACATCATTACAACGTTTCCTCATCATTAAGAGCGAATAAGAGACGTACACCTTTACAAGTACAAATGTATCCTTGTTTCGAGTATATATCTACAGACCTACAGATAAGAGGGGATGAGGACTTTTTTTAAACAAGAGGACCATGATGGTCCTATATCGCTCACCTGAACCAAAATGATATGAGCAACACTTATGTTCAATTCAATTGATATTTATGACTTTAAGACTGAATATGAACATGTGGTCAATAACGTTGCGAAAATCATCTCATCCGAGCTCTTATGGTGCCAAACATTGTTTTTTTTTTTTTTTTTGTTTTGTTTTGTTTTTGTTTTTGTTTTTTTAAATAATTGTAGATTCTAGAGTGTAAACAAGGTCGAAAACAGCCAAAAATGGCAATTTTATCAAATCTAAGGGCACATAACTTCTCCAACATTGTGTCCAAGACTTGTCTTCATTGATTAATAATTGTGGATTCTAGAGTGTAAACAAGGTTTAAAAAAAATGCCGAAAATGGCAATTTTATCAAATTCAAGGGCACATAACTCTTGTCTTTCTGGTCAAATCAGACTGAAAAAAGAACTCATATGAGATCTTATAATCTCCAACATTGTGTCCAAGATTTGTCTTGATTGGTCAATAATTGTAGATTCTAGGGTGTAAACAATGTTGAAAACAGTCAAAAATGGCAATTTTATCAAATTCAAGGGCACTTAACTCTTGATTTTTTTATCACATCAGACTGAAAATCATACTCATCCAAGATTTTATGGTCCCCAACTTTGTGTCTAAGTTTTGTCTTGATTGATTAATAATTGTATATTCTAGAGAGTAAACAAGGTCGAAAACAGCAGAAAACGGCAATTGGTCAAATTCAAGGGCACATAACTCTCGACTTTCTGATCAGATCACACTGAAAATCAAACTCATCCAATATCGTATGCTCCCCAGCATTGTGTCCAAGTTTTGTCTTGATTTATTAATAATTGTAAATTCTAGAGTGTAAACAAGGTCGAAAACAACCAAAAATGGCAATATTGTCCAATTCAATGGCACATAACTCTCATCTTTCTGGTCAGATCAGACTGAAAAACGAACTCATCCGAGATCTTATGGTCTCCAACATTTTGTCTAAGTTTTGTCTTGATTGATCAGTAATTGTAGATGCTAGAGTGTAAACAAACTTAAAAACAGCATTTTTGACATTCAGGGGCAGATAACTCCGCACTTTCTGGTCCGATCAGGCCCATAATCAAACTTGTCCGGGAATTTATGATCCTACTTGTTTTGGCCAAGTTTGATCAAGATTGCCTAAGTTTTGTGGATGCTAGAGTGTAAACACCCCAAATGTTGACGGACGGACGGACGGACGCCGGACAAAAAGTGACCACAATAACTCACCTCGAGCACTTCGTGCTCAGGTGAGCTAAAAAAAAGCACGATATTATCCGAGACATAATAATATTTATCTAAGTCTCTGATATGATATTCAAAACATGTGTTGTTGGTACTCATTTGAATCGATAATAGCAAATATAGAATATTCTTACTCCTTGTTACACTGGCGTAGGAAGAGGGGGCCAGGGGCGCCAGTCCCCCCCAATAATTTAGAAGGGGACAGCCTATGCCCTCCCCGCCCCAAAATACGCTCATATTTTCCTTCAAGAAAGGTCCAGGTATAAAATGCTGTCTGAAAGTGCCCAGATTGCGGGAAATGGCTTCTTCGAATTCAAGATGCCAGACCCCCTGGCAACGCTACGTTTGGTCGGGTTCCATTCACTTAAACATTTGCCCCCCCCCCCCCCATATTATAAACCTTCCTACGTCTATGTGTTATCTCTTGCTCTGTCTGATTTATATCGCTTTACATGCTTAATGAATGGTTAACCTACACAATCCAAAACAACAACAAAACAACAACATAATCTTGAACAACAAGCGTTACTCTATTTGCTGAACAGAAGTAAAGACCTTCATGGCATTTGAAACTAACATGGATCCAATTCAGCTTGCATTATATTCAGTCTGGTCTACAGCCATCTTTTTGTCCGAAAGTTTTTCATGACATAGGTTATAGTACATGTAATCCCAAGAAAGAAACATGGGTCACCATCAAACTGCCCTAAGGCATTAGCTAATTGGGTTACACGATACTCTCAAATACTATTCTGATCTTTGTCCTGGTACTAGCACATTTATTTTGTGCCATTATGAAATGTGACTCATGTAGAACCCATGAAAAAACGTAATAATGAAAAACTATTTCAAAATTAAATCCTGACTCCAAAAAAGAATTTGGAATACAAACTCCCTAAGTAGAAATGTTAATAACAAACGGCTTTTTCTATATCAAATTGAATGTTTTCTATGCTATGTCTTTCATATTTGTCTTTCATGCCATTTGCAACACGGAAAAATCGACCAAAAACAAAAACGTCTAAATAGTAAGGCTTTGTGTTTTAAAACTCTTTCTCAAACACCATGATGTTAGAACCGTCAAATTTCAATATGATGCAAATGACAAAATAATCATGAGTGTTATGCTATGAAATAATTCTAGGTAAATGAAAGGATGTTGATTATCAGTATTTCATTATTTCCCTTAATGGATGTCAAAAGCTTTGTTTGCTACGGACGTCTAAACCTGATTTTGTATGAGAAAGTATTAACCCATTAGGCTACCACACATTGACCTAAAAGATAAATACATTTGAAAACACTGTGGAAGAAATGAAGAAATTGCTTGTGATAAGCTAAATTAGATTTACCTTGGATTTTCAGTGTAAGATGAGGACAATTTGACATTTTGCAAACTGGGGGGGGGGGGATAGATCCCCAAGCAATCCCCCACCCCTTTTTCCTACGGGCTTGATTGTAATGATCTCTTATCTCTTATACTAAGTTTGTTTAGGTACATATTTTACAGTTCCGTTTTCAATTATGCCTATCCTATTCTTTTTGCACTTGGACAATTTCGCAGATAAAAAAGATATTTTGCACTTATTTGAAGGCATATCGACCGACTTTAAAATATTGGTAGGTTAAAGCGTCCACTTTGGAAGAGAGAAGTCGATTGATGTATTGGGGTTTAACGCCATTTTCAACTGTTATGGTCATTTAGCAGAGGCCGGAGCACCTAGCCGTGGATTCCTGGTATTTCTCTCACCAGTGCTACTACAATATCCAAACCGAGCCTCCAGCTGCTCTCTCACATAGATGATTCACACCCATTGAAGAGGGAGGTCCAAGGTTTAGAACTCATTTGAAGGCAGCCCATCCTTAAAAATGAAGAACACTTATTTAAAAATGAAAACTTTCTATCCTAAACGGTGCTGTCCGGCAGACTTTCTAGGACCGATACTTTTCACACACCCTAGATGACAGGTCATATAAGACACTTTGGGTAATCCACGTGACTTTTGGAAAGCGTCCACACGGAAAAATCGTCCGCTTCGAGGTATGTTTTGTCTAATTTCTCAGATTATACTCTATTGATTTCGATGGGATTAAGTGTACGGTGCCGTTCACGTGCACCGAACAAAACTTTCGCTTGAATGTTTGAAGAAACCACGATATTCGGAGCAGAGTGAGTTACAAATGGGGAAAGCCCTCTCAAATGCGCGTTCCGTGCACTTTATCTCGTCAAAATCAATAGAGTATAAGCTGAGGAATTCAATAAAACATACCGTGAAGCGGACGATTTTTTCGGTGTTAACGCTTCCCAAGTCACGTGGGTTATCCACCGTGTACGAAAATGCGACGTTTTATTAGCTTATCGGTGATTTTCAATCAAAAACCTCGTAACTGCAGCTTAAAAAAAAGCTGCAGTTACGAGGTTTTTGTTGAAATGCGGCAATATCTGATAGTGCATGAGCATCCTCCATCGGGGGCGGTTTGCTCTATTCAATTGTCACGATGGTTTGTGATTAGAATGTTAGATAGCATCGTTGCCATTTCATTCGCGCGACAGGATATATCGCTGCTTTTCTGCAAAACCTCGTATCTGCAGCTTAAAACAAGCTGCAGATACGAGGTTTTGCAATAACACCGACGATATTATAATTATGTAATTCAATATTGAGTTCCTCCGCAATTTAGCCTAAGCAAATTCAACTTTGAGGCACACAATTTTGGAAGTGGCGTTAACTCTTTTGCACATGACAAATATTATTACTGTTCCAATTTGAAAGCCGACGCTTATGACAAAATGTATGTTGATATGATTTGTGTAGAATTTAACACAGAAAATATTGCACGGCAAATATTAAGATTGTTCCAATTTGAAAGCTGAGGCAAATGACGATTTATGTTTTTTGAGTTAGATAGGATTTGTGTACTATTTAGCACAGAATGTATCGAGACTAAAGAAGAAAATTTGGTTATCGTTATTTTCTTCTTTAGCTTAAATCTTTTCCCGAAGAAACAGATTATCACAAGCAATTTCTTCATTTTCCACGATGTTTTCAAAAGCCAATATTTTGTGGAGAGTCAAAAGGGTCATTAAGCGGGAATGAATTAATAAACGTCCTTGGTCTGAACGATTTATCTATTCATTGGTATGCGAATGAAAGGTGATACCGCGAGTTTGACATTCCCTTATACAGGTGAGAATGGGGTATTTTACTCTCGAAAAAGGATGAGCGATTTCACATACAAACGTCAACAATACAATTTAACCCTTTCCAAAACATTCAAACTGGAATGTTCTCTTTGGAGTGGACAAAATGGATGTGAAGAAAAATGATGATAAAGATACAAAGTGCTGACAATATACCAAAGAAAATGATAAGGCAAAAGGAGAACAAGGTGTCAAACTGTCACAAGATACGCCCGTTACACTGCTTATGAAAAACAACAAAGGGCAATAACTAAAAAATAGGCCAGGTAGAGTTATGGTTCTTGTGCACTGTGCACTGCACTCAGTAATTATGAGAAGAATATAACTGCCAAGTTTAAAGTAAATCGGGCTTACGGTAACAGAGTTATACTCCGGACAAAAAAGTGGACACCGTCCGGACGCCGGACAACCGGACGCCACGGGTGATTCCATAATTACCTCCCGTCTTCGACGGGCGTATAAAAAATATGGATAATATAAAATTTCCGAGAATGCTCTTATTCGTCTTCTTGAGCTTTTTACTATTTGACTTGTCAAAGCCATGTTTGGTTTAGTTTAGGATTGCTTTGCCATATCACGACGAAGTTTACATATCAATGACTTTTTCTTGTGTGTCCCTAGTACTATACTAACCAGTGTGTGCTCTGATATGCCTTGCCCCAGTATAGATATAGCCATAATGACCAGTTGTGCAAGTGAGATTCGAACTTATGACCCACAGGCTTTTCTCAAAGTCAAGGCTGCAAGCTAAATCCACACACTGGACTCCGCCCCCTATTCATTTGTATTCAAGCCAACTAAAATGTCGATACTTTTTCGTCGAAATCCTCGTAACTGCAGCTTAAAACAAGCTGCAGTTACGAGTCTTTCGAAGAAAAGCGACGATGTGATACAATGGTGGTCGTTCCCTTGAAAACTACTAATTGTTTGTTCCGCACAAAAACGTCGTATTAGTTTAGCTACGACATTTTTTAAAGGAACACAACGATATAATTGACGAAAGTGGGGTATTTTTCTGTCGGAAAGGGATGAGCGAGTTAGCATAATTGTATGGTTACATTCTTTATCTAATCGCCAAATTTTAGTTCGAATGAGTTAACCCATTACCACACAGTGACTCTTTTTGACTCCCCACATGATAATGGCTTTGGAAAACATTGTGGAAAATGAAGAAATTGCTTGTGACAAGCAATTTCTTCATTTCCCACAATATTTCCTACATAAAAAGACCCCAAAAAATGTAACATTTCATTCAGTTTTAATTGTCGTCTGCAACATCTTTGAATTTGGAGGAGTCTAAATGTTTGCCGTTTGGTAATGGGTTAAATGCTACGTCAACCTTTCTCATATCCGTATCCAACGACATTTCCAATTTAATAAGATACATTTTAGCATTTGGTTACGTACATTTTGTCGCATGCAAGACTAAATTTGGACATGCCTTAACCCTTTCCCAAACGGCAAAGTTTTAGGGTGATCCACTTCAAAATCTGCCACAAATGACAAAGTGGAAGTAACTAAAGATAGAATTTGTGTAAAATATGGCACAGAAAATATTGAATCAAAAGGAGAAACTGCTGGTTATCAGCAGTTTCTTCTTTTGTTTCAATGTTTTCCCAAGCCTTTTCTATTAGGGACGTCAAAACCAGGTCTTGTTTGGGAAAGGGTTAAGTTAATCTGAATTAGGCCTACAACTTTCTAAGATGACAAACGGTAAAAGACTAGTGACTAGTCCACATTCTTTCATCTTAGACTATTTTCTTGATTACCAGTCCACGTTTCGCTGCTTTTCAACGAAAACCTCGTAACTACAGCTTTCAACAAGCTGTAGTTACGAGGTTTTCGTTCAAAAGCGACGATACTACTATGCATTTCCTTTACATTTTCGTATGTAACATGGTCCGTGGAAGCTTTCAAATTGGACTACTCCAATTGCACATTGTCTGTAAATAAAAATACGTGAATAGGCTATTCATTTGACTCAATGTTCAAAATCCCCTTTATCCATCTTAACCACAATATTGTGTAATAATTGAAAAAGGTGTTGCTTGCCGACAGTGAAATAATAATTGATATGACGTTAAATCGCTGTTTTACTTTTCCCAAAACAACACTTTCTTTGACGATCAAAACAGGATAAGTTTTGAAAACATTGAGGGAAAGGTAGAAAATGCCGACATCAAACAATTCCTCCTTTCCCAAAATAGTTTGCCTACCTTGCCAATATGGTTTTAATACGTTGCGTACATGTATCATCTATTTTGTCGTTTGTAATTGGGTTTAATAAAGGGACACGTAATATGTAGTTTGTGAAAGGATAAATAGCTTTGCGGTCAAAGATTAGTCTATAGAATGCAATATTCATAATGTCAAGTCCGCTTCTAAGCTCACGTGTGACGAAAATTGAGTCACTGATATATTCGTACAGTTTGGAAAGAGGATAATGACCTTTTATGGTATATTTTATGGAGTATGAACTAACCCATTACCAGGCGGAAAAGATTAAGACATTTCCAAATTCAAAGATGATGCAGACGGCAATTACCAGTGAATAGAATTTTACATTTTTTGTATTTTATGGTAGAAAAAATAGTCACACGCGACTCTTCATTTCCCACGATGTTTTCCAAAGCCCTTATATTTTGTGGCGTCAAAAGGCGTCGCTGTTCGGTAATACATTAATACGAATTCGTGTACATTTTCTGTGGAAGTTTTGACGTAATTACACCACAACCACTGTGATTGGTCCTGATTGCATAGAAACATATTTCCCGTTCGATCAGATCTCTTGTTACATACGAAAACACTCTTCATAGTAAGGCCGAGTAGATGTTCGGTCAGTTTCAAATAGTATTTTGATTTCGTTGACACCAAGTGCTCGGCGACTGCGTCCAAAATGTAGCACATAACGGTTTAATCCCATTTCGTCTACTCCCAATTCGTCTACTCCCAATTCGTCTACTATTTTGAGCATAAGTCCCATTTCGTCTACTATTCCACATTTTGTATATCAATATTATATTATATGATTTTTATCAAAATGTTTGCATTTTTAATTCATTTGTGAATATATTGACTTAATTTCTTTTCTTATAACAAAAATAATGTTGTTTATTGGTGATTTGACGCGAAAGTAGACGAGTTGGGACAGTAGACAAATTGGGAATCAATGCACTTAAAATACAGTAGACGAAATGGGAGTAGACCAATTGGGATGTTACCCACATAACGACCATACGTCGTAGGTAAATTATTGATTCCCGTCCCGCTACGGTCACTGTCCGAGTTTTGTAACGGTCTGGTAACGCAATATCACGTTTCGTTGCGTTCTTCCCGTTTTACTACGGTCTATAAAGCAGTTCATCTGAGCCGCGACTGTATCCAGTAGTTTTTGTCAAGAAGATTTTTTAAAGAAAAGGTTTACGGACGGACGCACTAGGGACATACCGCCATGACGATAGCCTTGATGGCCAGCGGAGTTAAAAATCACAAGGTTGAAACGATAACTGACGTGCAGAAATTTCTTTATAAAAGTGTTTTTTTCCTGTCATTTCTTTACTTAATTTATTTTGGCGGTTGTGCAAAAAAACCAAACCGGTATAACTTGTACATCAAGCATAAGTGTAATACATAAGTGAAATAATCAACCCTTTCACTAAACAACAAAATCAAGGTTAGTTCAAAGACCTTACAGACAAGAAAGTAAATGAAAATTAAATCTGAAAGATGTCTTGAAAAATCTTGAGGGAAAAGGATAAATGACGGTGTTCAGCATTTTCTTGTTTTCCCCCCCAATGTTTTCAAAAGCTTCCCATGTTGGAGACGTAGAAACCTGGGCCGATTCAAGAAAGGGAAAAACAATACATTTTAGATTACCATTTTTGTCGAAATAAGCGGAAGAATAAACATACAATTATTTCCTCTATTTGCGTCACAGAAGCACGTGAATAGGTAGGGCCATGATGTTATTCCCAGCCTCCGCGTTTTCCAATTTTCTTCTTTTTCCATTAATGATTTACCGATATTATTTTTGTAGTTGTGTAAAACCCACCCAGGGAATTCTTCAAAATATTAATCAAAGTAAAAATCTAAAAATATCGTTGCTTTTCATCGAAAACCTCGTAACTGCAGCTTATAACAAGCTGCAGTTACGGGGGTTTCGATGAAAAGCAACTATAAATTACATCTACCATTTTTGTTGCAATAACACGAAGATTTCCTTTTGCGTCACAGGAATACGTGAGTAGGCAGGGCCCTAATGATAATTTTATTCCAAACCAGTCTCCGCTTTCCAATTTATCGTCATTTTCCACCAATGATTTGTCGACAATAATTTTGCTATACTGAGTGGTGTAAAGCACAGGAAATTATTCAAATCAAAGCAATTCTTTATATACATGATATTACATGTAATATTTTGTTGCAATGACAGGAAGAATAGACGGATAAGTATTGGCTTTATATATCGTCATCCCTAAGTAAGTAGGGCTATATTACAAGCCTCCGCTTGCGAATGTTTCCTCTTTTCATGGAAATTTCCACCGCCGAATGTTTTCGACGTCGTCCGAATAGTTCCGACGTCGCGCGAATTAGGGGTAAACTACATCAAATGAAAGATCGTGGCAGGGGGTATGGTATCTATATTTGAAATAAATATACTTCATATCCAACTGGACAGGTTCTGTCTACAAAACCGACGCCGACACTACTAAGGCTCCCTTGACATAAAGATGCGGCTCGCTAAACAGTGAAACGGTTACCAATCACAATTCATTTCCTTTTATCACGAGACATTGTAAGTGTTTTGGAAGTAAACTTGTAATCGTGACTATATATTCATTATTTTCAATTTAATTAAATGTGCAGTGAAAACCCAATTTTTAACAAGTTCATTGTCCGGAATTTCATATTAACCCTTTCCTATACAAGATCTGGTTTTTTCGTGTTTAACAGAAAAGGGTAAATGCTATTTAGTCCTGATGGAAATTGTATTTGAAAAGCTGGGGTTCGAACTCACTTGAAACTGTAGACCATTCCTGGATTAACCTTTTACCTAACAATTTTTAGACTTGTCCAAATTAAAACATGTTGCAGACAACAATTTCAACTGAATGAAATTTATTGTTTTTAGGTCTTTCGATGTAGAAAACTTTGTGAACAAGATGTATTTGTGAAACACAATGCCCAAGATATGGCCACCAATGTTAAGTTTTCTGAAAGACAGATGATGGACAGACAGATGGACCAAGTAAAATCATACGCCCCCGATCTTTCGATACGTGGCTTACAAATGAAGAAATTGCGAGTCCTTAGCAATTTCTTCATTTTCCACTATAATTTCCAAGGGGTTATCTTGAAGAAGTGAACACTATCTTATGTCGCTTTCAATATTGACAGGTGTTTTGTATTCTTAATTTTAACAGGGGGTGCATTAGTTTGAATTATTGGGGTTTAACAGTTTCAACTGCTATGGTCATATTTTGATGGCTGGAACACCTAACAATGGATTCCTGTCGTTTATCATACCAGTACTAACACAACATCCTAACCGAGCCTCTAACTTCTCACCTACAGAGGTTAACCCATTACCAAAATGCAAAAATTTAGACTTGTCCAAATTCAAAGGTGTAACAGACCACAATATCTTTTGTATGGAATTATACATTTTTAGGTGTTTTTGTCTGGAAAACATTGTGGGAAATGAAGACATTGCTTGTCACAAGCAATTTCTTCATTTTCCAAAATGTTTTCCTAAGCCCTTTGCTTTAGAGGAGTAAAAAAGAGTCACTGTGTGGTAATGGGTTAACGCTATCAAACTATTGGTGGGAGAGAATTTTGACAGAGAGAATATTTGCCGCGACCAGGGATCGACCCTGTGGCCTCACAAGTGAAAGTCTGATGCACAACCAACTGTGCAATGATATTAACCCTTTCCCAAACGACAAAATTTTAGGATGATCCAATTTGAAAGCTGCTGCAGATGACAAAATGAATCTTGATAAAGATAAGATTTGTGTATGGTATAGTACAGAAAATATTGAGGCAAAAGGAGAAACTGATGCATTATCAGCAGTTTCTTCTTTTGTCTCAATGTTTTCCCAAGCCATATCTATTAGGGCTGTCAAAAACAGATCTTGTTTGGGATGTTCGGGAAAGGGTTAAACGCATAAACAAAGAAATAATTCATAATTTACATGTAATTACCACGAAGTCAACAAAACAATTTCCACGAAATTACAAAATTCTGTACAATTATCATTTTATCAATAGCACATGATTTTCACAATTTATATCACTACACATTACCAGAACTATGACAAAGCAACAAACAAGAGCCGTCAGAGACGGACAATGCTCCCCGAATAAGGCATTGTCACAATAAATATATGCCATGCAGAGCTAATATAAAGCTAACAAATGTTAAGCCCCCTTTTTCCATGACATAATTTGTAAACGCAAATTTTATATAGTTTATTGTCAAGGGCATCTGATTTGCTACTCAAATATGAAATTTCATCAAATTCTGACCATTAGACTAGGAGAAATTAGAGAAAGACTGTATTTAACCTTAAGTCCCCTTTTCCCATGACAAGGCCTCAAATCCAATAACTGGGAAAAGTACATCGGCATTTTGTCATAGGAAGTTCACATGGTAAGTTTCATTTGATTTGGCCCAAGGGTTGTGGAGAAATCGCTTCGGACGGACGGACGGACGGACGGACGGAATGACGGACGGACGGACAGACGAAGCGGCGACTATATGCTCTCCCTTCGGGGAGCATAATAAGAGGGGGTGATGGCATTAAGTTCAAACCCTATGTTGTGGATACTCATTTTAGTTCGTATCAATGAGACGATTCCAATGAGTACCCACAACAAAACATTTTGGAAAACTATTACACTCTCTTATCTGTAGTTCTTAATGACTTTGTGACAATTTTTCAGCCATATCATGACAGTTCACTTATCAGCAAGCTTTCCTAGGAATCACAAGTACTAAGCAGAGCTCTTATATGCCTTGCCCATGGACATACCACAATAACCAATTGTACAAACAGGACTACACTTTTGTTTTTCTTAAGGTGCAATTTACTTTAAGCACTCAATATTGTGTCTAATAAATGATAAAGTTAGCACTATGGTGTATGAACATACAAATATCAGCACAGAACATTTGTCCAAATAGGGAGTGATTTTATCAAGTAAACCATGATGTAATTTCGGACAAACAATTAGATTTTGTATGTGCTGTTATAAAAAATCTCGTAATTGGCATGAATCAATCCATAGATACAAGATTTTATAACAACATCCACGATTTATCTATGCATAACAGTAAAGCGAGTTTATTTTTAGAACAATAATCATTGCTATTACGCTTTCGATCATGATTCACCTGTTTTACATTTGGAAAAAAACCTAAAACTTTGTTGTTCAAAGCATTTATCAATTTGTCCATGCCTGCACTCAAATTTGTCAAAGATGTGGCCAAAAGTCCTCCAGTAACCCCTTAATTGGCCCCTAATCATCTTCTTCATCGTCGTCATCCCCTCCGGACCCAGATTCGCCCCCGCTAGACTCATCTTTAGCCGATCCTGGATCTGAATGTTCGGGTGAACTCAGAATCTCTTCTTCATCTGGTAACTGTAATGAAAAGAAAAGGAACACAATTTTATATCAAAGTTTGTACTATTAGTTCCAAAAGGGGACGTATAAACGGTATAATGCAATTATGATGTACAGCTCTAACAATATTTCAGCCTATTAACCCATTACATCACAGTGACACCTCTTGACACTCCTAACAGAAAGGGCTTAAGAAAACATTGTAGGAAATGAAGAAAGTGCTTGTGACAAGCAATTTCTTCATTTGCCACAATGTTTTGTTCACAAAAAGACCAAAAAGTTTTAACATTCATTCACTTGAAACTGTTGTATCCAATATTTTAAAATTTAGGATAGTCCAAAATTTTGTTATCTGGTAATGGATTAAGGCCTTTTTTAAGAGAAAATTTACCTAAATTACACTACATTTTCACCATAAGCAATGATGTAGCAAAAATGTAGTAATGTAATTTTAAAAGTAAATTATCTCTTGAAAAAAGACCTTAATAGGCCCGAAATATTGAGTTAGTTAATAGTATCAAAACCAAACATGTTCGTAAAAACATCCACTAGACTCCTAAAAGCTTACAAAACTTTGACAATTCCATTTTATACTATTGAAAGCTTCACAATAAGGAACAAAAAGTTACATCGTGACAATATATGGCCGATTATTAGACACTTTTTGCACTATGTGCCTATGAACTTAGAGCCAGAGGTTTTGCTTTAACTTACCAATCCATTATCCGATTCCTCACCCTGTTAAATACATCAGTCATTCTATAGAAAACGTACATCGCTTGTCCCGGTGTAATTACGGAGTAATTCTGTGCTAAAAATGCACTTATATACAGTATTCAGTATGTTTATCTTATGTTAATCAAAACCAAATACTTTTTATTTAACAGAAAAACGTCAATTGTAACAATATTGCGGAACAAAAGTTGATGACCCTACGAAAATCAGTGATTTCATTGTGTCCCGATGCCCAACCTGTCATATTTTTTACAAAAAAGAAAGGGATATCAAATAGAAAATACATACTTTTTTGTTGTAGCTGATAGACATAATGTTGTCCTCGTGGATAAAAAACAACAAGAGCTAAACACACATACCATTAACAAAATTTTTAATCATAAACCACTGTCCCGGTAAAATAAAACAGTACTGTTACAGGATCATTTCTTCAACTTTTGCTAACTGTCTACCACTGACTTCGTCATCAAATGACGTCATATTAAAGCATCTCCACAATATATGGCCGTGAAGTCTGATTCGCTTGAAGACAAAATACGAAGTAAGTTGTTCGTATTAAAAAGTTATTTTTTCCACTTACAGTACCATCATATGATTAAACAAATGTCGGTCGCTATAATGAAATGTTTACTTTGCCATGCTATTTTCTGTATAACCCTTCTGGTTTGTGTCAAGAGAAACTATGCATATCCCTCCCACGTTATCACCATTATTGAAAAAATGTGTAAATTTTACATTACTGTTACAAACAATACCGTTACGCAAACCAAAATTTTGTAACGGTAGGGTCCATTTTGTAACGGTAATGTCCATTTTCCGTTACGGTAAAGTCCATTTTCCGTAACGGTTATGTTTAAAAACCATACCGTTACACTGCTTTTGAAGACAGATTCAAATATTTTATGAATAATTCAAGTGAATATAAAAGTATTGTAAGAAAATAGTACAAAAGTTGACATTTGTGCATTTAAATTTGGACTAAAATCACAGTTTATATGAGAAGTTTTGATACATTTTTTAGAATCTTTTTAGATTTTCAGGTGTTGAAATGATTTCTCCGAAGAGATGAACAACTGTAGCAGTATGTTCATGCATTCTGGCGAAAGATTTGAACGAGTGAAAATTGTTTGTGTGTTCTTTTAAAACAAGAGCTGTCCGAAGACAGCGCGCTCGACTTTCTAAGTGCTTAGTATAAAGGGGGCATAACTCCAAATAGAGTGGTCCCAGGGTCATGGGCCCTGATAGTAAGGTAGAGGGTGTGATGGTGAATAAGTATTCCAAGTTTGGGTTGAATCCCTTCGATAGTATGGAAGTTATTGATGTTTGAAAAAACTTTAACCTTTGTTGCAACGCCAACGCCGACGCCAACGCCAACGCCGACGCCGACGCCCGGGTGACAGTATAAGCTCTCATTTTCTTCGAAAAGTCGAGCTAAAAATGAAACAATTTTCAGAAGTTAAACTCAACATTTCTATCCGTAATGGTAAGGCTTATTTCTGTCAGGTGCTTTATCATAGGAATGAAAATTTACAACAAGAGGACCATGATGGTCCTATATCGCTCACCTGAACCAAAATGATATGAGCAACACTTTTGTTCAATTCAATTAATATTTATGACTTTAAGACTGAGAACGAACTTATGGTCAATAGCGTTGTGAAAATTCAACTTATACGAGATCTTATGGTGCCCAACTGTGTCGTTTTGTCTTGATTGATAAATAATTGTAGATTCTAGAGTATAAACAATGTCGAAAGCAGCCGAAAAAGCAGGTTTTTTTTTCAAATTCAAAGGCACATAACTCTCGACTTCCTGATCAGATCAGACTAAAAATCGAACACATCTGAGATCTTATGGTCCCAAACATTGTGTCCAAGTTTTGTCTTTACTAATTGTAGAGTCTAGAGTGTAAAACAGGTTGAAAACAGCCGAAAATGGCAATTCTATCAAATTCAAGGGCACATAACTCTCCACTTTGTGATCAGATCAGACTGAAAATCAAACTCATCCGAGATCTTACGATCCCCAACATTGGGTCCAAGTTTTGTCTTGATTGATTAATAATTGTAGATTCTAGAGTGCAAACAAGGTCAAAAACAGCCGAAAATGGCAATTTTATCAAATTCAAGGGCACATAACTCTCGTCTTTCTGGTAAGATCAGACTGAAAATCAAACTAATTCAAGATATTATGGTCTCCAACATTGTGTCCAAAATTTGTCTTGATTAGTCAATAATTGTAGATTCTAGAGTGTAAACAAGGTCGAAAACAGTCAAAAACGGCAACTTTGTCAAGTTCAAGGGCACATAACTCTCAACTTTCTGATTAGATCAGACTGAAAATCAAACTCATCCAAGAACTTATAATCCCAAACATTGTGTCCAAGTTTTGTCTTGATTGATTAATAATTGTAGACTCTAGAGTGTTAACAAGGTCGAAAACAGTCAAAAACGGCAACTTTGTCAAGTTCAAGGGCACATAACTCTCGACTTTCTGATTAGATCAGACTGAAAATCAAACTCATCCAAGAACTTATAATCCCAAACATTGTGTCCAAGTTTTGTCTTGATTGATTGATAATTGTAGATTCTAGAGTGTTAACAAGGTCGAAAACAGTCAAAAACGGCAATTTTGTCAAGTTCAAGGGCACATAACTCTCAACTTTCTGATCAGATCAGACAGAAAATCAAACTCATCCAAGATCTTATGATCCCCAACATTGTGTCCGAATTTTGTCTTGATTGATTGATAATTGTAGATTCTAGAGTGTAAACAAGGTCGAAAACTGCCAAAAATGGCAATTTTGTCAAATTCAAGGGCACATAACTCTCGTCTTTCTGGTCAGATCAGACTGAAAATTAAACTCATCCGAGATCTTATGGTCTCCAACATCATGTCCAAGTTTTGTCTTGATTGATCAATAATTGTAGATGCTAGAGTGTTAACAAGGTCAAAACTAGCTATTTTTGACATTCAAGGGCAGATAACCCCGCACTTTCTGGTCCGATCAGGCCAATAATCGAACTTGTCCGAGAACTTATGACCATACTTGCTTTGACCAAGTTTGATTAAGATTGGCCAACTTTTGTGGATGCTAGAGTGTTAACACCAAATTGTTGACAGACAGACGGACGGACGGACAGACGGACGGACAGACGGACGGACGGACGGACGGACGACGGACATTGAGTGACCACAATAGCTCACCTGAGCACGAATTGTCCTCGTGGATAAAAAACAACAAGAGCTAAACACACATACCATTAACAAAATTTTTAATCATAAACCACTGTCCCGGTAAAATAAAACAGTACTGTTACAGGATCATTTCTTCAACTTTTGCTAACTGTCTACCACTGACTTCGTCATCAAATGACGTCATATTAAAGCATCTCCACAATATATGGCCGTGAAGTCTGATTCGCTTGAAGACAAAATACGAAGTAAGTTGTTCGTATTAAAAAGTTATTTTTTCCACTTACAGTACCATCATATGATTAAACAAATGTCGGTCGCTATAATGAAATGTTTACTTTGCCATGCTATTTTCTGTATAACCCTTCTGGTTTGTGTCAAGAGAAACTAGAACTGTCGCAAAGCGGACGAATACCCCCCACTAGGGCCTTGTCACTGAAAAAGTGCTATCGGTCAAAATGTTCTTGACTTAGAGCATGGAAACGGATTTTATACAAAGTCCAACTGTGACCTTGACCTTTGACCTTGGTGACCCCAAAACAATAGGGCACCTCGAATGGTCATGGGCAACAACTGTGTAAAGTTTCATGATCCTAGGTCAAACGGTTCTCAAGTTAGAACACGGAAACGAAATTGTAAATTTTGACTACCCCCCCCCCCCCCTCATTAAAAACTTCAAAGTGGCATAACTCTAAAACTAATGACTGGATCAAGATGAAAATTGCAGGTGCACAACTTCATATGATAGGAAACATCCTGAAAAAATTTCAGAAAAATTGGTCAAAAACTGTGGGAGGAGAAGAGGACACAAGATTATGTCCACCCCCCCCCCCCCCCCCCCCCTTAAAAACTTCAAAGTGGCATAACTCTGAAACTAGTGACTGGATCAAGATCAAAATTGCAGGTGCACAACTTCATATGATAGGGAACATCCTGGTAAAATTTCAGAAGAATTGGTCAAAAACTGTGGGAGGAGAAGAGGACACAAGATTATGTCCACGGACGGACGGACAGACGGACGGACAGACGGACGGACAGACGGACGGACGGACGGACAACCTGATTCCAGTATACCCCCCCATAACTTTGTTGTGGGGGGTATAACTATGCATATCCCTCCCACGTTATCACCATTATTGAAAAAATGTGTAAATTTTACATTACTGTTACAAACAATACCGTTACGCAAACCAAAATTTTGTAACGGTAGGGTCCATTTTGTAACGGTAATGTCCATTTTCCGTTACGGTAAAGTCCATTTTCCGTAACGGTTATGTTTAAAAACCATACCGTTACACTGCTTTTGAAGACAGATTCAAATATTTTATGAATAATTCAAGTGAATATAAAAGTATTGTAAGAAAATAGTACAAAAGTTGACATTTGTGCATTTAAATTTGGACTAAAATCACAGTTTATATGAGAAGTTTTGATACATTTTTTAGAATCTTTTTAGATTTTCAGGTGTTGAAATGATTTCTCCGAAGAGATGAACAACTGTAGCAGTATGTTCATGCATTCTGGCGAAAGATTTGAACGAGTGAAAATTGTTTGTGTGTTCTTTTAAAACAAGAGCTGTCCGAAGACAGCGCGCTCGACTTTCTAAGTGCTTAGTATAAAGGGGGCATAACTCCAAATAGAGTGGTCCCAGGGTCATGGGCCCTGATAGTAAGGTAGAGGGTGTGATGGTGAATAAGTATTCCAAGTTTGGGTTGAATCCCTTCGATAGTATGGAAGTTATTGATGTTTGAAAAAACTTTAACCTTTGTTGCAACGCCAACGCCGACGCCAACGCCAACGCCGACGCCCGGGTGACAGTATAAGCTCTCATTTTCTTCGAAAAGTCGAGCTAAAAATGAAACAATTTTCAGAAGTTAAACTCAACATTTCTATCCGTAATGGTAAGGCTTATTTCTGTCAGGTGCTTTATCATAGGAATGAAAATTTACAACAAGAGGACCATGATGGTCCTATATCGCTCACCTGAACCAAAATGATATGAGCAACACTTTTGTTCAATTCAATTAATATTTATGACTTTAAGACTGAGAACGAACTTATGGTCAATAGCGTTGTGAAAATTCAACTTATACGAGATCTTATGGTGCCCAACTGTGTCGTTTTGTCTTGATTGATAAATAATTGTAGATTCTAGAGTATAAACAATGTCGAAAGCAGCCGAAAAAGCAGGTTTTTTTTTCAAATTCAAAGGCACATAACTCTCGACTTCCTGATCAGATCAGACTAAAAATCGAACACATCTGAGATCTTATGGTCCCAAACATTGTGTCCAAGTTTTGTCTTTACTAATTGTAGAGTCTAGAGTGTAAAACAGGTTGAAAACAGCCGAAAATGGCAATTCTATCAAATTCAAGGGCACATAACTCTCCACTTTGTGATCAGATCAGACTGAAAATCAAACTCATCCGAGATCTTACGATCCCCAACATTGAGTCCAAGTTTTGTCTTGATTGATTAATAATTGTAGATTCTAGAGTGCAAACAAGGTCAAAAACAGCCGAAAATGGCAATTTTATCAAATTCAAGGGCACATAACTCTCGTCTTTCTGGTAAGATCAGACTGAAAATCAAACTAATTCAAGATATTATGGTCTCCAACATTGTGTCCAAAATTTGTCTTGATTAGTCAATAATTGTAGATTCTAGAGTGTAAACAAGGTCGAAAACAGTCAAAAACGGCAACTTTGTCAAGTTCAAGGGCACATAACTCTCAACTTTCTGATTAGATCAGACTGAAAATCAAACTCATCCAAGAACTTATAATCCCAAACATTGTGTCCAAGTTTTGTCTTGATTGATTAATAATTGTAGATTCTAGAGTGTTAACAAGGTCGAAAACAGTCAAAAACAGCAACTTTGTCAAGTTCAAGGGCACATAACTCTCGACTTTCTGATTAGATCAGACTGAAAATCAAACTCATCCAAGAACTTATAATCCCAAACATTGTGTCCAAGTTTTGTCTTGATTGATTGATAATTGTAGATTCTAGAGTGTTAACAAGGTCGAAAACAGTCAAAAACGGCAATTTTGTCAAGTTCAAGGGCACATAACTCTCAACTTTCTGATCAGATCAGACAGAAAATCAAACTCATCCAAGATCTTATGATCCCCAACATTGTGTCCGAATTTTGTCTTGATTGATTGATAATTGTAGATTCTAGAGTGTAAACAAGGTCGAAAACTGCCAAAAATGGCAATTTTGTCAAATTCAAGGGCACATAACTCTCGTCTTTCTGGTCAGATCAGACTGAAAATTAAACTCATCCGAGATCTTATGGTCTCCAACATCATGTCCAAGTTTTGTCTTGATTGATCAATAATTGTAGATGCTAGAGTGTTAACAAGGTCAAAACTAGCTATTTTTGACATTCAAGGGCAGATAACCCCGCACTTTCTGGTCCGATCAGGCCCATAATCGAACTTGTCCGAGAACTTATGACCATACTTGCTTTGACCAAGTTTGATTAAGATTGGCCAACTTTTGTGGATGCTAGAGTGTTAACACCAAATTGTTGACAGACAGACGGACGGACGGACAGACGGACGGACAGACGGACGGACGGACGACGGACATTGAGTGACCACAATAGCTCACCTTGAGCACTTCGTGCTCAGGTGAGCTAAAAAATATCGGTTCTTAATTCAGAACATGTTTTGTTTTGATTTTGTCACATTTTTTCCCTTTTTTTAAGGTATTCAAAGTCCAATACCAAAATGTGTCTTTTTTTATCAAAACCTGGCCATAGATGTACGTTTTCTGTAGAATTACTGACATATTAACAGTGACTGGGAAAGGCCTGTGCCATGCGCCATAGTAGTCACATTGAAATTCCAAATGTCACATTGTTTTAGCTAATGAGTGGGCCCTTGTCCCATCAAATTTTGCTGTATATGAGAATGGAGCAATTTTACCCTATAATTGTCACATCAATTTTCAAAATGTCACATTGATTTTGTAAGTGGAAGCGACATTGTCCCATTGAAGAAATGTCTTTCCCAATCACTGATATTAAGGATTTTTATTTACACCTTGTGGAACTTGTGGATCCAATATACTTTCTAGCAAAACTTATCGATCAGACATCCAATTCCTCGCCCTACTGTCTCTGAGATTGTTGTTTCACACCTGTTGGCGTTTTGGTCTTTTATACTGATAACATAGTGTCGGAGCTATTACAAAACCTTGTAATTTCAGCTTGTTACAAGGTTTTGCGATATCACAGACCATGTAGCAGAACTTACAGATCCAACATTGGACTCCTCACCCTCCTTTCTCCGAGATCAACGTTTCCTTCTTCTGAGAATGTTGTGGCGTTTTTTTTTCTATTATGCTGATATAATATATTGATGCTTTTCAACACAAAGCTCGTAACACCAGCTTGTTGCAAGCTGCAGTTTTGAGCTTTGTGTTGAAAAGCGGCAAGATAACAAAACTTACCGATCCAACATCCGATTCCTCGCCCTCCTTTCTCTGAGATCGTCGTTTCACGCCTGTTGGCTTCTCATCTTCCTCTTCAGACCCGGAGCCCGATCCTGACTGATCTACTTCCATCTTTTCCTCCTTAACTTTCACTTTCTCCTCCTTAACTTTGACCTTCTTCTGTTTCTGAAAAATATTCAGACAAGTTTGAGTGAAACAGAGCTACAATAAGTGGAGGTGAAGACATTCTTTGTAATTTCATATCTAAACCCCATGTTGTGGGTACTTATTTGAATCATCTCAAATAGACGATTCAAGCAAGTACCCACAACATAGGGTTTGATGAAAATTCTTCTGATCCTTATCCAGATCCTGACTCATTCACTTTCTCCTCCTTAACCTTCGCTTTCTTTGGTTTCTGAAAATTATTAAGACAGGCAAGTGAAAAAAAGTTTTCATCTTTAACCCTTTCTAAACATGCAATTTTGGACTGCTCTTAATTCAAAAGTAGAACACAAGCTGTCAGAGGACAAAAAGATTTAAACTTTCACTAAATCAAATGCCAGAGTAATGTATATTTGTATATAGGCTGATATTATCGGTAAAAGAAGCATATATAAAGTTTGAAAGCAATAGCATTCTATGATGGGGTAATCTAAAGCTTCTCTTTTAACTTGTCATGCATATTCATAATTCATGAGTCTTTGGAGATTTTTAGAAATCTTCAACGACACATGATTTATAAGGACGCACAACCTGTTGTAAAGACACAAAATGGATGTGTGTCGGGACTGTCCATCCACCAAAGTACAAGGGCTAGGCCTAAATCTTAGACCCAGACCACTAACAGGAGCACATACGAACGATTAGAAGTTCTACCTTTGGTTTAGGAGGTTTGTCCTCATCATCAGATTTTGCTATGATTCACTGTCCGAGATAAACTCTTTACTCTTGTATGAGCTGCCAGTACCAGCTTCACTCTCTGATGCTGACTTCTTCTGGCTGGACTTAACCCATATATCAACCCTTTCTCACAAGCAAAATTCTATAGCATTCTTATTTTGAAGCTATGGCGGAACAAAAATTCTTGTCGATAAAGATGCGGCTTGTGTATGATAAAGCACAGAAAATATTGAGGCAAAATGAGAAAATGCTGGTCATCAGCATTTTCTTCTTTTGCCTCAATGTTTTTCCAAGTAATTTCTATTTGCTGTGATAGATGCAATAGAATTGTTCTTTGATAAAGGGTAATCCTACCTTTGGTTTAAGTGGTTTGTCTTCGTCATCAGATTTTGCAGACGATTCACTGTCCGAGATGAACTCTTTACTTTTGTACGAGCCGCCCGCTCCAGCTTTACTCTCTGATGCTGACTTCTTTTGCCTGTGACTAGATAGCCTTGTATTAAACCTTTCTTATAGGCAAAATTTTATAGCATTCTAAAGTGGAAGCTATGACAGACCAAAAATTTATGTCGATAAAGATGTGGCTTGTGTATGATATAGCACAGAAAATATTGAGGCAAAAGGAGAAAATGCTGGTCATCAGCATTTTCTTCTTTTGCCTCAATGTTTTCCCAAGTAATTTCTATTTGGTATGATATATGCATAAGAATAGTTGTCTGATAAAGGGTAATCCTACCTTTGGTTTTAGAGGTTTGTCTTCATCATCAGATTTGGCAGATGACTCGCTGTCGGAGATAAATTCTTTATTCTTGTATGAGCCGCCCGCTCCAGCTTTACTTTCTGAGGCGGACTTCTTTTGTCTGTGACTAATAGCCTTGTCTTACTTAGAGGCAACATTTTGTAGCATTCTTATTTGGAAGCTATGGTGGACCAAAAATTCATGTTGAAAAAGTTGATGTTTGTGTATGATATAGCACACAAAATATTGAGGCAAAAGGAGAAAATGCTGGTCATCAGCATTTTCTTCTTTTGCCTCTATGTTTTCCTAAGCCTTTTCTACTAGGGATGTAAAAACCAGCTCTTGTTTTGGAAAGGGTTAATTAATGAAAATCCTACCTTTGGTTTAAGAGGTTTGTCTTCATCATCAGATTTTGCGGATGACTCGCTGTCCGAGATAAATTCTTTACTTTTGTATGAGCCGCCTGCTCCAGCTTTACTCTCCGAGGCAGACTTCTTGGGACTGGACTTGGATTTAGGAGACTTCTTCTTTGATTCCCTGCGGACAGTAAAAATGATGGTTGGCAAATTGGATTGGATTGTATGGAGTTTTATGTCCCACTCAAGAGCTAAGGTCATATGGAGACGGGACCTCTGTTTAAAGTCTCATCCGAAAGACTGAAGAAGCTGGGGATCAAACCAGCGATCCCTATCATATTAACTCTGTTCAAAAGGGTTAAATTTTAGGGAGGTCCTATTTGAAAGCTGCTGCAGACAACAAAATGGATGTTGATAAAGACAGGATTTGAGTAGAGTATAGCAGGGAAACATTGAGATAAAAGGAGAAACTGCTGGTTATCAGCAGTTTCTTCTTTTGTCTAAATGCTTTTTCAATCCCGGTAAAAACACAGTTTTGTTATGGAAAAGGCTAAGTAGCAACTTGTACATCCAGCAACTTCATTGCAAAAGTTTGGACTTTTATCAACCCTTTCCCAAATGACAAAATTATAGGGTGATTCACTTCAAAAACAGCCACAAATGATAAGATGGGTGTTGTTAAAGATAGGATTTGTGCAAAATATGGTATAGAAAATTTTGAGACAAAAGGAGAAATTTCTGGTTATCAGCAGTTTCTTCTTATTTCTCAATGTTTTCCCAAGCCTTTTCTATTTGGGTTGTCAAAACCAGGTCTTGTTTGGGAAAGGGTTAAAGGGGCCCATACTAGTTTTTTCAGGGATCAGAGCAACATGGTGACAGTCAGTTTGCATTGATTGTGTAGTGCACTGCATGGCCTATGGCCAAATAGAAAGTACTATTAGCAATGGTTCCAAATTTTTCCACTATCAATCTAGGTCTACTTCCCCATAAATGTTTTTTATAAATATAAAGTTAGGGCAAGTTAATTATAAACAGACTTGATAAAGAAGGACTAAATGAACTTCATTTGAAATTTCCTTGGACAGACATAACCTAGTTAGCAGGATGTCCATTACATACGATATTTCTTGAATTTTTTATCTGTTTGCATGTCGAACAACCCAGCATAGATCCCTTTCAAATGGTTTAATTTCAAAACATTATTATCCAAATCTTAATTGAAAGTATTTGTTCAAGAGATCACAAAGAATCCCACAAACATAGTGGATGATCATGTGATGCAACAATTTAAGAAAATCTTCCATAATTTTGTTAATACGCGACTTATTTGAATTCATTTTGAAGCAGAGGTGTACAGATGTCACACATTAGATAAACGTGTTGGATTTTTGAAAAATCTACTGACAAAAAAGTTATTGAAGATAAACCAAAATTTTGGTTTATCTTCAATAACTTTTTCATCAGTTGATTTTTCAAAAATCCAACATGTACAGCTTATTCCTTACATTTTCTGACTTATCTGCTTCAAACCAAATTCAAATTGGTCAAATATTGACAAAAATATTGATGATTTTCTGAAATTCTGAGACAAGTGATTATACACCGTGACAAAGATAACAAACTTTGTTTACCCTTTAGATTCCTTTCCACCCTCTGATCGACCTTCATCCTTCAGTTTTTGTTTGTATTCAGCCATCTTTACTTGATATTCTTTCTTCAATTCCTCTGCCTTTTCTTCAAATGGCTAGAAAAATAGAACATACCATTAGAATCTATACATTTTCCAAACAGTGACAGTTTTTGATGCAACTGAAGTTGTATTCATGAATAAGTATATTCATATTCATGCTGATGTATTTTGCATGAGCCTAGTAAATGGTTCATTGGATTTAAGATCAAGGTCAAAGATCAAGGTGAAACAGTGTTTTCGATTAGCGGTAAATGTCTTTATCATGGTATATTCTTTCAATTTTGAAATGTGTTCCTGCTACCTGCTGTAGTGGGGCCGATACAGCTTATCGGGCTGGGGAGAACACTGCATATATATATTGACAATTCATTCCATCATTAACTAGAAATTTATCACTGAAGGTGATAAAAATACCCCCGCCACCACCTTTGTTCGGACAAGCGTTTTTTTTAATCAGGAGCCATACTCAGAAATTGTCAATCCGATTTTCTTAAAATTTGGTCCAACCAGGGGCCATAACTCAGAAAGTATCGGTCTGATTTCCATGAATTCTGCATCTTGCATATATACAGGTCCTAATGCATACCTGTGCCAAGTATGAAACAAATCGTTCATTAATTGTAGGAGGAATTGTCCGGAAAAGCATTTTTGTCAAATCAGGGGCCATAACTCAGAAAGTGTCAGTCTGATTTTCGTGAAATATGGGTCTTGCACATCTACAGAAGTTAATGCACACCTGTGCCAGGTATGAAGCAAATCGGACAGTAACTAAATGAAGAGTTGTCCGGACAAGCATTTTTTTGTAAAATCTAGGGCCAAAACTGAGAAAGTAATGGTCAGATTTCCGTGAAATTTGCGTCATGCACATCTACAGGTCCTAATGCACACCTATGCCAAGTATGAAGCAAATCGGACAGTAAGAATAGGAGGAGTTATCCGGACAAGCACTTTTGGGTCAAATCAGGGGCCATAACTCAAAAATTATTGGTCCGATTTTCGTGAAATTTGCGCCTTGCACATCTACAGGTGACAATGAACACTTGTGCCAAGTATGAACTAAATCGGTCCCCAAGTGTAGGAGTTATCCGGACAAGCATTTTTTTTCAAATCAAGGGCCATAACTCAAAAAGTATAGGTCCGATTTTCATGAAATTTGCGTCTTGCAAATCTACAGGTCCTAATGCACACCTGTGCCAAGTATGAAGCAAATCGGACAGTAACTGTAGGAGGAATTGGCCAGACAAGCACTTTTGAGTCAAATCAGGGGCCATAACTCAGAAAGTATCTGTCCGATTTCCGTGAAATTTACGTCTTGCACATCTACAGGTCACAATGAACACTTGTGCTAAGTATGAACTAAATCGGTCCACAAGTGTAGGAGTTATCCGGACAAGCATTTTTTTGTCAAATCAGGGGCCATAACTCAGAAAGTATAGGTCCGATTTTCGTAAAATTTGCGTCTTGCACATGTACAGGTCACAATGAATACTTGTGCCAAGTATGAACTAAATTGGTCAACAAGTGTAGGAGGAGTTGTCCGGACAAAGTTTTGGAGACAGACCAACAAACAAACCAACCATCCAACCAACCACTGGACCGACAGGCTGATTCCAGTATACCCCCTCCGAACTTCGTTTGCGGGGGTATAATAAATCCCTTTCCAAAACAAGACCCAGTGTTGACGTCCAGATTTGAAAAAAGCTTGGGAAAACATTAAGAGAGAAGAAGAAAATGGTGGTAACCAGTATTTTCTCCTTTTATAGTCTCAATGTTTTCTGTGCCGTAACAGTTACAAATTGCAACATTAGTAACACCCATTTAGTAATCTGCAGCAGCTTTTAACCCATTACCAAACGGCAAAATTTTCGACTTGTCCAAACTCAAAGATGTTGCTGATGACAATTTCAAGTGAGTGAAATAAAATGTTTTGGTGTTTTGGGGTAGAAAAAATTGTGGAAAATGAAAAAAATTGCTTGTGACAAGCAATTTCTTCATTTTCCACAATGTTTTCCCAAGCCTTTTCTTGTGGGGAGTCAAAAGGTGTCACTGTGCAGTAATGGGTTAAGAGTCTTACAAAAGTACATGGACTGACCTTTTTATCGTCGGAAGTCATGCCTTTCCACAACTCTCCGGCCTTTTTCGTTACATCAATGATGGAAAAGTCTGGATTGTCCGACTTGATTTTCTCTCGCGTCTCCATGAACCACAAGAAATATGCAGTTTGTGGTCGCTTAGGCTTGTCAGGATCCTCATCCTTCTTTTTCTTTTTTGTTTTCTTCGGTCCCTCACGCTATAGTATAAAATATTTTTGCTTTTCAACTAAAACCTTGTAACTGCAGCTTAAAACAAGCTGCAGTTACAAGGTTTTTTGTTGAAAATCAGCCAAATACAGCTAAAATAGTGTTAAATCTAGAGAGGGTATTGACTAAATCATAAATTCCCCCCCCCCCCCCCCCCGCCCTCTTGGTATACATTGGTCCTTCGTGCTACAATGGGAAATACAGATCTACAATAGTGTTCAGTCTTAGGGGAGCATTGCTTGAATAACCACCCAACCCTGGAATGTTATAAACAAAGCGCTACACGTTTACAGGTATACCTTTAATCCGTTCCAAAATGGCAAAAATTTAGAAAAAATGTAGTTCCAAATTGTAAGTTGATGTAGACAACATAGTAGACATTGATAGAAGTTAGGATTTTGTACTTTGTAGAATAGAAAATAATGAAGCAACAAGAGTGCCATGGTCACAATATACGCCGCTCCAGAGACTAAGTTTTAAGGGGGCATAACTCAGGCAAAAATCAATGAACCATAAAATCCTTCCTTCATGCACATCTACCAATTGAGGTGATAACATTGACCAAGTTTCAAGAAGATCCAGCCAGAAACTTAGGAGGAGTTGCGTTGACAAGAAAAGTGGACGGACGTACCGACGGACGGACGGATGGACGGACGGATGGACGGACGGACAGACGGAGAAGATGACGCCAATATACGTCCGCCTCCGGCGGCGTATAAAAAGGGGGCAATGCTGGCTATCAGCATTTTCTTCTTTCACCTCAATATTTTTCAAAGTCTGTTCTATTTGAGATATGAAAACCCATATTTGTTTTGTTTTGGAAAGGTTCAAGACACATCTACTCTTAAAGTTGATGCAGAGGACAAAATGGAGCCAGATCAGCTGGCACATACATGAAGTCTCATCAAGATCTAAGATCCAGGTCCTAAAGGGAAGGTTTAAGTAAAAGACAAGAATCTTGCACAGCCACAAAATATGTGCATGCTTATTTTGAAGTATGGCTGGCTCAAATGTCATATACAACAGAGACACTTTTTCCAACTACCCTTTCATTTCTCTATCCTTAATTTCCCACAAAGTCAAGCCTTTTACCACTTACCACAGTTTTAGCTGATTTCTCTTTCTTTTCAGCCCTTCTTTTCTCCTTTTCCTTCCTCTTTTCTTCTCGTCGTCTCTCAGCATCAGAACCACTCTCATCATCTTCCTGAATACACAGAATCAAATGACATTTCTAGAAACTTGTAAACAAAAGAGATGCCAAGTCCTTGGCCTGTTTATTAATCATCTTATGAACACTTTTTGTGTAAACTCTGTAAGAACACATTGCAGGGCCACTCGGGTAATGAGTTTGATCAAATTCCGGTTGAAACAGTAGGAGTTACAATAACAAGAAAATGGCAAATAATTCAAGACAAAAATATCTGAATTTGACCCCAAGGAGATTCATTGCGACAAGTTTGATCAAATTCTAGTTGAAACCATAGGAGTTATGCACAGAAGAAAATGGCCAATTTTTTAATTCAAGGGCAGATAATTCAAGAACGAAAAGTTATCTGAATTCCATAAGTGGTGAGCACAACCACACAGCGGATAACTCACACGACGTAGGAAGCGCTCACACTGAAAAAAACACCCGCTTCAAGGCATGTTTTGTTTAATTTCTAAGCTTAAACTCTATCGATTTTAATAATCATTGGTCTGATTATCATTAACCTATGTGGGCAAGCAGCTGAAGGCTCGGTGAGGATTTTGTCATAATACTGGTACGAGAAATGACAGGAATCAACAGTTTGGTGCTCCATCCTCTACTACATGACCATAGCAGTTGAAAGAGGTGTTAAACCCAATCAATCAATCAACCTCTTTCTCTGACAAGTGCTACCACAATATCCAAACCAAGTCTCAAGCAGCTCTCTCACATAGATGATTCACATCCGTTGGTGAAAGATAACTGAATTATTGCATTTTGAAAAACTCTCTCACCCCCTCTTCCCCCTTATCTGTAACTCTGACTTACCTCAGAAGACTCTGATGTTGTGGGTGGATTACTGTCATACTCTTCTGCCACATCACTGCCTGAATCTGGGGGCTTGAAATCCTCATCTATAAAATAGGGTAAAGTAGCCTAGTCATGTAACTATACAGCACTTCCTCAGGCTGTATAATATCCTTTGAAAGGAGCTTGTCAGTGAAAAAGAGCAATAATTCAAGGGCAGATAATTCAATTGTTGATGAGTAGGGCTGAAACCAGTACCCAAGTTAAAAACGAAAGAGAATGCACAAACCTTACCTATTTTGTTTTTGTATGATAAACTAATTTATCTATGGTAATAATATGAGCAATCATAGAAATTTTCAGTGAATTATTCAGCTTTTGTTTGACTGATGTACACATTTGTTTGGTATTTCTCCCTCTACAAATAAGCTTGTGTTTGGACTACCACTGTACCATAAATAACATGGTACTGAAGATGTCTACTATACCTGAAGAATCACTATCATCGTCCATATCATCTGAGTCTCTATCTTTCCCTTCTGCCTTCATTCTCTCCAGATAAGCGTCATGACCACCATCTTCATCATCAGAACCCATCATGGCGTCATAGTCTACCTCTCCTAACTGGAAAACACAAATTTGAGAGAAGCCTGAATAATTTCCTGTATTTAAAACAGTGATAATTTTACAATTTTAAGACTGTCCCCTGGGGACTCACTGGATTCCATATCAATGAGTCCAGCTACTAGCTTGGTGAGTCCAATACACTATTCAATAGGAAATCTGTAAAAATTGTTGCATCCTGGGACTCGCTAGAATTAAAACTTTGCATCCTAGCGACCAAATTATGAGTAAAAGTTGCAGGATACACAGGTTAAAAAAAATCACTGTTTAAAAGTATAGATTTTACAGCAAATGCTTCTTACTAAGATTTGGTACACAACAAAACAATTATGTTGTGATGAATATAATAAAATCAAATCTATGTTCTTATCTTCATAAATTCTGACAGAGCTCCAGATAAGAGGGGGTGACGACTTTTTAAACTGCAATAATTCTGTTATTGTTCATCAAACCCTATCTTATAGGTATTTTTATTGTCTCATCGAAACGATTCAAATGAGAACCCACAACATAAGGTTTGGAATTGAAATAAGAAAGTTAGAATTTCTTCACCCCCACTTATCTGTCGCCCTGTTTATTTTCATCTCAACTTGAATCACATAACAGAATGCAGGTACATGTGATTGCGACATACCCGCTAGTTACTATACTAAACTGAATCAAAAATTAAACATTCACAAAGTATGTGCCAGAAGCCACAGTTAATCTATACCAACCTTCTTGCCTCCAATGTTCTTCATCCTCAAGTTTTTGTTCTTTGCAAACTCAAACAATTTACCATACTCATCCCTAAAGATAAAACATTAAATTTTAGAAACATCACATCCATATTAAGGCTTGGTCACATACATGATTCCACTTCCACATCACAGCCTAAGTGGTCAGTTTTACAGCTTATTTTTTGGCGCAATGTGGACACAGAATTATATGTGATCAGGACTTTAAATTAAGTGTGTATTTAAAACTTATACCTGCTAAGCATTACCAATGTCTTAGAAATGATGATCACTAATAAAATCGTAATTAAAGCCAACACTTATCTTTTTATTTCTTTTTTTAAGCTCTTTCAAATTGAAAACAATATCCGTTATAGAACTTTTGAACATGAACTAAATATTACCGGCAAAAAAGAGGCATCCATTTTATGGTTATTTACATGAACAGGTTAACTTTTTTCAAATATCTTTACTTGGAATTATCAACCAATTTGCAAGCAATAATGCAATTATCAAATTCCTATATGCAAAGAGCAGATTTTTTCCTGTGTTATATTCCAGTCATGGCCTTCTAACTAAATTTAAAAATAAATATTTTAATCCTTCTCATGCTGTTCATATCATATTCCTATTGTGACCAAATCTACCGTATGCAGTATAGAGTATGATCAGTATACACAGACATGCACTCTGATCTGCCTATAGTGCCTGCTTTTTACAATCATTTTGACAAAAACTTATGAACTCATGCCTCTTTAATTGGAAATTGGTTTAAACCAAATTTTAAAGTCAGCAGTACAAGGGTTAATTTCTTTACTTACTTTTCAATACTTGAGAAGGTATATACAGTGCCAGCTTTCGTCTCTACATCAAAGTCAAAGGACCTCGTACTGCCCGCACTACGAGCAAAGTTGACCGCCGCAAGCTCGTCAAACCGAATGTGTACAGGAGGCTTATGTACAAATATAAAGCCTCTCTCTAGTGGATACAATAACCCTGTAGCTGCCTTGTAGGAACAACTGATGGCTGGAGTACCCGAATTACTGTTGAGAGGAAACAAGAAAATTATCGTCGGTGGGGAGTCAAAATCTCGTAACTACAGCTTTTTCAAGCTGTAGTTACGAGGTTTTGACTCCCCACCGACGTTATGGCTTATAAATGTACAAATATAAAGCCTTTCTCTAGAGGATACAATAATCCTGTAGAGCTCTGCTTTGTAGGAATAGCTGATAGCTGGTGTACTGGAATTCCTTTTGGTTAGAAAAGGGGTAGACTTCAAGATTGAAATGGGCTCTTAATTTTTTCTATGAACATATTCAACATATAAGCAGAAAAGTTTCATTTTGTAAATCATAGCAGGATAATGTTGGGCCAATTTATAAAACTTGACCATACTATATTTATCAGAAAAAGAAAACATAAATTAAAATAGCAACTTTTACTTCCTAAGCCTGCAATTTTTCAATTGAGTATACTGGCAAAGTTCCTATTTGTCTCAAATTCACTTTTTGAAAACAAATTAGAATGTAAAGGCTAGTTAAAACCTCTTCAATAATTCTACATACCCCAAGAAACTACCCGGTACTGTTATTTTTCTGTTGGTGACAGCTTTAAATACTTTACTGATGATTTCAAACTCAGGTCCCTTCATTTCTTTCTGTAACTTTCCTTCATATCTCTCCTCCAATTCACTGTAAGAATTGAAAACTTTGTTCAACAAAACATCTACTTGAAAATGCAAACTTTGATCAGTCTTTTCCCAAACTTTACCCGAATTTGACATCCGTAATAAAGAATATAGATGGAAAGAATAACCTCAAAAGTATAACAAGAGCTGTCCGAAGACTTTCTAAGTTGCTTAGTATAAAGGGGGCATAACTCCAAATATAGTGGAGCCAGGGTCATGGGCCCTGGTAGTAAGGTAGAGGGTGAGATGGTGAATAAGTATTCCAAGTTTGGGTTGAATCCCTTTGATAGTATGGAAGTCATTGATGTTTGAAAAAACTTTAACCTTTGTTGCAACGAAGACGCCAACGCCGACGCCCGGGTGACAGTATAAGCTCTCATTTTCTTCGAAAAGTCGAGCTAAAAATGTCAACATTGCTGCTGTATATGCATTTACCAATCTAAATTTCAATTGACTGCAATAATTATCAAAATTTACACATTAGTATCCAAGACATGAGCAGGCCCAACTACACTCCAACAAGACAAGCTGATCCGAGATAGATCATAAAATCTTTTTTTTTAAACAATCAACGATACATACTCTCCGAGTCCACATTCTATCACTGTCTCATCATCGTCTTTGTTAAACAATAGAATCAGGAAATGGTATCTGGTCTGTCCTTGTTTTATGGGTGGATCCAAACTCACCTGTAATCATCAAAGATTATTCACCTTTTCCCAAACAAAGCCAAGTTTTGACTTCTCAAATAGAATTGGCTATGGAAAATATTTAGGCCGAAGAAGAAAATGCTGATGATCAGCATTTTCTCCATTTGTCTCAATATTTTCTGGGCAATAACGTTCACAAGAGCCACCTTTTACAGTGTCTTACTTTGTTGTCTGCAGAAACTTTTAACTTGGAACACTATAAAATTTTGTTTTTCAGGAAAGGGATAAAACAATTGAATATGCTCAGGCAACTAATATGTCAATAGAACAACTATTGCTGTTAAATGACACATGTACGATTAAAGTTAACTTTGTCTTGTTACATAGAATCTTGTTAATGTCATACTTATGGATATTTATGGATAATCCATTCATAAGTTTTAGAGAATTTGAGATTACAAGAAAATTCACTCTAGGGCCATAACTCATAGATAAAACCAAATTTCCAGAGATTGGTCAGACTCAGCAGACTAGGGTTCACACTTCCCAGGTTTCTTTTAGTATGAAGCCACACATATACTTACAACGAAGAAAATCTGTCGTCCATCTTTATGTGGTAGTAAGAACAATCTCAACACAGAACTGTAGGGAACTTTGTAGTCAAATGTTTTACCGTGAAGCTGTAGAAATGTGGTGTACATCTTGATGTCATATCGACCTCTGAAATATATATCATCATGCCATTTCCAAATTTAATAATAATGAAAGATTTATTTGTGAAGAAGAGCTGTCAAATTACTAGGTGACAATAAGACTTAACCAAATGTTGCCAATGATTATCTAATGGGAACAGAATTTTTCATCTTTTCGTTTTTGTCATAAACAATTTCTTTATTTTACACTATGTTTTTTCAATCCTTTTAACTTCTGAGTCGCGAAAAAATGTTATGTGGGAATGAGTAGTGAATGAATAGTGATGTTTGAAAATCTTACCTAGGTGTGAGACACTGTATTTCAGAGAAGATACACACAGCATCCCCAGTGGCTTGTATGATATCTGCATTCACAAATAAATGTGTACAATAATAGTGATCAGGGTTCCGACTGACTTAATTTGGAAATCATTGTGGAAAATGAAGAAATTGCTTGTCACAAGCAATTTCTTCATTTCCCACAATGTTTTCTTTCCAAAAAGACTGAGAAAGGGTTACAATCTTACCTAGGTGTGAGACACTGTATTTCAGAGAAGATACAAACTGCATCCCCAGTGGCTTGTATGATATCTGCATTATCCAACAAATTTGTACAATAATAGTGATCAGGGTTCCCACTGACTCAAGGCTTTGGAAAACATTGGGGAAAATGAAGAAATTGCTTGTGACAAGCAATTTCTTCATTTCCCACAGTGTTTTCTTTCCAAAAAGACTGAGAAAGGGTTACAATCTTACCTTGGTGTGAGACACTGTATTTCAGAGAAGATACACACAGCATCCCCGGTGGCCTGTATGATATCTACATTCTCCAACAAATTTGTACAATAATAGTGAATTCAGGGTTCCTACTGACTCAAGGCTTTGGAAAACATTGTGGAAAATGAAGAAAATCGTCGGTGTAAATGCAAAACCTCGTATGTCGATTGGTGCACTTTTCAAAGTGCAAACTTCTGTGCCCAGTGTAGACGATTCTAGCAGGTTTGAGATATTTTTACTGATCAGTATTATCGACACATTATTTGTGAACAATATGTCCAAATTTCAAGTGAGACATTTCAGTTTGGGAAAAGTTATTACACTTTTTTCCCTCCCCTTTAAAATTTTCCAAAACCGAGATACGAGGTTTTGCATTTACAACGACGAAATGCTTGTGACAAGAAATTTCTTCATTTCCCACAATGTTTTCTTTCCAAAAAGACTGAGAAAGGATTAAAAATCTTACCTTGGTGTAAGACACTGTATTTCAGAGAAGATACACACTGCATCTCCAGTGGCCTGTATAATATCTGCATTCTCCAGCACTTTACTGTGAAACTCCTAAAAGAAATGGAAACATTGTTGTCTTACTGTTTGTGGATCTATTGATATTATCCAAGGTTCATACAGACAGCCAATGCCAAAATTCAAGCACTTTTTAAGCACTTTTTAAGCACATAATTCCATTTTTCAAGCATGTTTCTTCGCACACCAGTCACTAACAAGAGATGTTTGTAAAACATATATGCCCCCTTCAAGTGCCTACATTTGATGTAGGTCAAAGTCCAAGGTCAAGTTAACAAGGTCCAAGGTCATGGCCAAATATGAAAGGTCTTGGTAGGAGGTGTCTATGCGTGAAATATCAAGACTGTATATGTAAAAGTAAAATGAAATATAGGCCAGATTAAAGTTTTTAAAAGTAGGCCAAATGCCAAGGTCAAGGTCATGGTCAAATGTGAAAGGTCTTGGTTGGAGGTGTCCATGTGTGAAATATTAAGGCTGTATGTGTAAAAGGACATGATATATATATATGCCTGGTTTAAGTTTTTTTAAAAGTAGGTCAAACTCCAAGGTCAAGGTTGCAATATTCAAGGTCATGGTCAAATGTTAAAGGTCTTGGTAGGGGGTGTCTATGTGTGAAATGTCAAGGTTGTAGGTGTAATAGGACATAAGATAAAGGCTAGGTTAAAGATTTCTAAAAGTATGTAAAAATCAAAGGTCAAGGTCACACAGGCCAAGGTCATGGTCAAATGTGAAAGGTCTTGGTAGGAGGTGTCCATGTGTAAAATATTGAGGCTGTATAGGTAACAGGACATGAGATATATGCATAGTTTAAGTTTTTTATAAGTAGGTCAAACTCCAAGGTCAAGGTCCAAGGTCATGGTCAAATGTGAAATGTCTTGGTTGGAAGTGACCATGTGTGAAATATCAAGGCTATATGTATAAAATTACATGAAATATAGGCCAGATTAATGTATTATAAAAGTAGGTCAAACACCAAGGTCAAGGTCACAAGGTCCAAGGTCATGGTCAAATGTGAAAGGTCTTGGTAGGAGGTGTCCATGTGTCAGATATCGAGACTGTATAGGTAACAGGACATGAGATATAGGCCTAGTTTAAGTTTTTTAAAAGTAGGTAAAACTTAAAAGGTCAAGGTCCAAGGTCATGGTCAAATGTGAAATGTCTTGGTTGGAAGTGACCATGTGTGAAATATCAATGCTGTATGTGTAAAATGACATAACATATGGGCCAGGTTAATGTATTATAAAAGTAGGTCAAACACTAAGGTCAAGGTCACAAGGTCCAAGGTCATGGTCAAATGTGAAAGGTCTCGGTCGTAGGTGTCCATGTGTCAAATATCAAGGCTATATGTGTAAAAGGACATGATATATCAGCTAGGTTAAAATTTCATAAAAGTAGGTAAAAGTCCAAGGTCAAGGTCACAAGGTCCAAGGTTATTGTCAAATGTGAAAGGTCTTGGTATGATGTGTCCATGTGTGAAATATCAAGGCTGTATGTGTAATAGCACATGAGATATAGGCCCAGTTTATTTTTTTTAAAAGTAGGTCAAACTCCAAGGTCAGGGTCACAAGGTCCAAGGTCATAGTCATATGTGATAGGTCTTAGTCGGAGGTTTCCATGTGTCAAATATCAAGGCTGTATGTGTAAAAGGACATGATATATCGGCCAGGTTAAAGTTTTTAAAATGTAGGTCAAACTCCAATGTCAAGGTCACAAGGTCCAAGGTCATGGTCAATTGTGAAAGGTCTTGGTAGGAGGTGTCCATGTGTGAAATATCAAGGCTGTATGTGTAATAGGTCATGAGATATATGCCTGGTTTAATTTTTTTTTTTAAGTAGATCAAACTCCAAGGTCAAGGTCACAAGGTCCAAGGTCATGGTCAAATGTGAATGATGTTGATAGGAGGTATCTATGTGTGAGATATCAAGTCTGTATGTGTAAAAATACATGAGATATAGGCAAGGTTAAGAATTAAGTGTAAAAATCAACAAAGGGCAATAACTCCAAGAAGTTGATCGGCAAGGTTGTGGTTCTTGTGCACTGCACCTCTCCATAATGAGATCTATCCACCTGTAAAGTTTCATGATTCTACCTTACATACTTTTTGAGTTGTGCTCTGGACAAGAATCAAGTTATAAAATCAACAAAGGGCAATAACTCAAAAATTTTGATCTGCAGAGTTACGGTTCTTGTGCACTGCACCTCTCCATAATGAGATCTATCCACCTGTAAAGTTTCATGATTCTTCCTAACATACTTTTTGAGTTATGCTCCGGACAAGAATTAAGTTTGAAAATCAACAAAGGGCAATAACTCCAAAAATATGATCGGCAGAGTTACGGTTCTTGTGCACTGCCTCTCTCCATAATGAGATCTATCCACCTGTAAAGTTTCATGATTCTACCTAACATACTTTTTGAGTTGTGCTCTGGACAAGAATCAAGTTATAAAATCAACAAAGGGCAATAACTCAAAAATTTTGATCGGCAGAGTTACGGTTCTTGTGCACTGCACCTCTCCATAATAAGATCTATCCACCTGTAAAGTTTCATGATTCTACCTTACATACTTTTTGAGTTATGCTCCGGACAAGAATCAAGTTTGAAAATCAACAAAGGGCAATAACTCCAAAAATATGATCAGCAGAGTTACAGTTCTTCTGCACTGCACCTCTCCATAATGAGATATATCCACCTGTAAAGTTTCATGATTCTACCTAACATACTTTTTGAGTTATGCTCCGGACAAGAATCAAGTTTGAAAATCAACAAAGGGCAATAACTCCAAAAATTTGATCGGCAGAGTTACGGTTCTTGTGCACTGCACCTCTCCATGATGAGATCTATCCACCTGTGAAGTTTCATGATTCTACCTTTAATACTTTTCGAGTTATGCTCCGGACAAGGTTTGGTCTACGGACAGACCGACCGACCTACGGACCGACCGACCGACCTTCCGACACTTGCAAATCAATATACCCCCATTTTCTTCGAAAGGGGGCATAATAATGGTCTTCAACAAAGTGTGCTGCAGTCCCAATATACACTGCCCTGCCAAATTTCTTACTTTCAAGGCGCATAATTCTTGCAAGGTACATGTAGGTGGAGGAGGAATTGCACATGTGTCAGTCTCTGACAAAGGTTTGATCAAGATCGTATCTTTTCTTTTTTCACTGAAATAATTCTCAAGTGTAGATGTTAAAATCATTTACTTTTTACCATGAATTTAGCCATTCAATCATTTTTAAGCACATTTTTGACAAATTCAAGCACTTTTTAAGAGGAATCAAAATCAAGCACTTTTAAGCACTATTTTTTTTGTTTTTTAAGCACTTTTCAAGAAACAGGCCCAGTTTTAAGCACTATTCAAGACTGTGCGAACCCTGTTATCTGTTTTAATTTCTGTGCATTGGTCTGCGCACACAAGTCATGTCTGGTATGAACTTTTCAGAGTTGTTTGTAAACCACAATATCACCAACTACGTGTGCATGTCGCAACCTTGAACATTGTTATGCATAATATTGTGTGTTTTTTCCAAATGTTACTTTAGACAGAGTTATATTTGACAGCTTTTATTGATCTCATGAGGAAGATAAATCACCTTGATCTTCTGTTTTTACAATTTCAAATGGACCGTTTCATAACTACTGCTAGACATCGTATTGACACACTGAATGTGCTAATGTTTCAATGTACACAATTGAAATAGTAGGACCAGTAAAGCAGACAAGAATTTGCTAATGGAAAGATAGATGTATCTATATATAGATGATTATATCTGTAATATTTGATTCTTTGGGTGTTTATTGTTAAATAACAGATAAGAGGTTATATGGGCATGTTTCGTCAAAGTATTTAAGTTTCAGTTTATTGGGGGTTTACGCCGTTTTCAACTGCTATGGTCATATTGCGGTGGCTGGAGCACCTAACCATGGATTCCCGTTGATTCTCATACCATACTACAACAACACCCTAACCTAGCCTCCAGCTACTCGCACAGAGGTTCACGATATCAAACCATTGATGGATGACATTTTTGTCAGAAAGGGTATTTGCCGCGGTCGGGTCTCGAACCCTGGACCTCTCAAGAGAGAGGCAGATGCGCTACCAACTGTTCTAAGGCCACAGCTCAAAGCATTTAGAACATATCTTTGTCTTACCAATGCCCTATTTAACATTTAGGATATCGAACATCCAAGACCTTGAGTGATTTGTGATATGTTATACTTGTCCAAAATGTTTTATCCCTTTCCCAAAGAGCAAGATTTTAGGGTGGTCCACTTCAAAAACTGCCACAAATGACAAAATGGATGTTATTAAAGATTAAGTTTGTGTAAAATATGGCACAGAAAATATTGAGACAAAAGGAGAAACTGCTAGTTATCAGCAGTTTCTTCTTTTGTTTCAATGTTTTCCCAAGCGTTTTCTATTAGGGATGTCAAAACCAGGTCTTGTTTGGGAAAGGGTTATAGGACATTGGTAAGACAAAAATATATCTTAACCCTTTCCCAAACAAGACCTTGTTTTGACATCCCTCATAGATATGTCTTGGGAAAATATTGAGACAAAAGAAGATTTAAGAAACTGCTGATGATCTGCAGTTTCTCCTTTTGTCTCAATATTTTCTGTGCTTTATTTTACAGAAATTCTATCTGTAACAGTACCATTTGTCATCAGCAGCGGCTTTCAAATCAAATCACCCTAAAACTTTATGGTTTGGGATGGGGTTAAAATTAATGTTTTGATGAAACTGGCCCCAGGAATCTTACTTCCACAATGTTTGTTTCTTGATTGTTGGGATCCTGTGGTATGTGGAATCGTAACTCCATCAGCGACACGGCAGCGTCGTCATTCTGGTGAAATTCTAGCGTGACCTCGTTCTTCGTCCAAGTCGACTGAGAGACATTGTTTAGTGGCACCTCAAAGGCAAGACCGTTGTCAATCATGAAATTCATACCGTTACCTATAGAAAGTAAAAACCATGATTTACTGTTACAGAGATACTGATAATTCTGGCTCAGTATTTCATGCAAGAAATATCTCATTCAGCTAAATCTTATGAGAAATATTGAGTTTGCAATGGCAAATTGTACTAAACCCCTTGTCAAAAATATATTTGCTGTGAGATTATTCTCTCATTTAGCCAATTTGAATGAGATTTCTGGAAGAAACATGAGAGAATTTGCAAAATTCTCGCCCCAAAATGATCACTGCTTCTATGAAGATGATATTGGTTTCTGGGGCAGACAACATAGAGCAAGATCAGCTTGCACATGCGCATGGTCTGGTCATAGTCTACATCACCTGCTTCTTATAATTCAACATAACAAGTGCTTAACCCATTACCACACAATGACTCTTTTTAACTCCCCACAAAATAATGACCATGGAAAACATCCAGGAAAATGAAGAAATTGCTTATGACAAGCAATTTCTTCATTTCCCACAATGTTTTCTATCCAAAAAGACCTAAAACCTAAAAATTCCATTCATAATAAATTGTAGTCTGCAGAATTCTTCAATTTGGACAGCCCTAAAATTTTGTTGTTTGGTAATGGGCTAAGTGATTACCAGAAATTTCAGGGTGGCCCAAATTCAAAGCTGCTGATGACAAAATGGAATGTGATAAAGATGGGATTTTGTAAGATATAACATATAAATTAATGAGGCAAAAGGAGAAAACACTGATTTCAGCATTTTCTTCTTTAGCCTCAATGTGTTTTCTAGCCATTTACTACGGTAATGTCAACAAGAGCTGTCACTGTAAGATGACAATGCCCCCGACACCGCTTTGATCATCATAAGGTCAAGGTCATCCAGGGGTCAAGGTCACCAAAGTATGTGCCTACAGAAAGGTAATGTACCAAGGAATGTTGTGGTAAAGTATGAAGCGAATATGTTAAGTAATAAGAAAGTTATGGCCAATGTTAAAGTTTTTGGACGGAATGACGGACGGACAGACAGACGGACAGACGGACGGACGGACGGACAAGTCAAATTTATGATGCCTCCCTATCGGGGGCATAAAAAGCATCAATGTGTTGGAATGGCTTAAGTTTGACTTATCATCTTATTGGGAATTGATATCTAAGCTAATTTAGAATGTTTAATTTTCGGCTGTGATTTTAATTTAGGCTATAAATTGAAATACATCGTCCAAAGGGCACATTTAGTCAAAGAAGGGTAAAATTGTTTGATATCATTGAATAAAATTCAACCATACATTTATATGTTGTAAAATGGACTATGAGTTTTTTTTCACACATTTCTTCAAAACATTGTGAAAACCAAACATTGCGGAGATAAGACAATTAATTTCACAAACCATCAAATTGTGTTTGTCCCCAGTTCCATCCTTTCACTGACAAATCCACCTTTTCCAAGGACATCTCAAAGTTTTTGGACACAAAACCTCCAAGTTTCTCATGATCCTAAAAGAGAGTAATTATTTATTATTTCTTGAGGGGCGTCAAAAAGCGCCACTGTGTGGTATTACTGTATCATATCCTAAGCAAACAAGTGCTGACCAAAAAGTTAAAATTTGCTGTATAACCGTTCTTATTTTGTATTTCTTTTTATTGAGCACTGATCTATGGCATGTATTGATATTTCGACAAAATCTGATTCCTAGTCATAAACTGAATATTGTATGTAAAAAGGCAGTCTAGTAGGTAAAGAATTAAATCTTGATACATTGAAAGTAAAATTTATCAAAAACTTACATTTTCTTTGAACCCATCATATCTGTGTATATGTCCACTGTGAAGCTTGAATTTCAGACAGAACCCTCTAGCTCTCTTTAACCACTGGACCTTTTCAACCTCGGCTGACTGAAACTGGTCTACTTTACCCGTCTTACTGTTCCTGAACACTACACTGTTATTTTGTAACTTTAGTTTGCCAGGATTCTGTAATTACAGTTACGGTATTCCATTCATCGATCATTATCTAGACTTTTAAGGTATAAAGTGCCTAATGAAAAACACCACTTTCTAGCCATACGAAATGTATCAAATTACACACACTTGTAAATACACTTCACATAAGTTGATTCACCGCGCCAGATTTCAAGATTATGCTTCAAGAAGAAAATAATTTACAAATATCATTTTACTCTATATTCATATGCAAGGGAGGTAATTTTGAACATTTTTGTCAAATATTTCCATAAATATGCATTAATTCAAAATTCTAAACCGTACAAAATGCTTATGTTTGTATTAAGAATGGAAATGTAACACAGTTTAGGAATTACTGGCACTTTTCAAATTTCGCCGCTGGCTTTTTGGTGCTAATTAGGCCCTTCTTACCTTAAGCCATTACCACACAGTGACTCCTTTTGACTCCCCATAAGATAATGGTTTTGGAAAACATCGAAGAAAATGAAGAAATTGCTTGTGACAAGCAATTTCTTCATTTTCCACAATGTTTTCCAAAGTCAATTACGACCAAATGAAAGGATTTTCTGGTTTGCTCATAAATCGTTTGAAAATGGGTTTCAGTATAATGCATAGACGGTCATTTCACAATCGAAAGCGTTTACGCGTTGAACACAGCAGTCAAGATATTGGATTTTGTTGACCGTGATAAAATGTCATGATCGCACATGCTATTTGTTTATTTATGTGGTGACGTATTACGAGTTTTCCCTATAAGGTAATATGTTTTCATAAATCCTCGTGGATGCCTAATGCACAACGAGATACATGTTTTAGTGGGCGGGCTTTGAGCGTCACATGCCTATCTGTGCAGTATACCGTTGCATATGACCAAATTGGTATATCAACATAGGTCAAGCATGTGTACTTTCCCTGCGGTCTATGTTTACTCGTGAAATTCCCTTTTTTACATTCTCAATAACTTCCATATTGAATTCTATCATTTTGAACAGATCTTGATGAGCATAATTAATATTTTTCGAGTTTAAATGGGTAATATATGTGCAACTGGCATAAATGACTACGGCTACGATAAGATTTTATCGAATTCAAAGTGTTGTCTACCTATCTTTCAATTTGGGCCACCCAAAACATACATGGCGAAAACCGTCTGACAATCAGACATATCTGATAAAATTTCCCTTGGTCCGATGCTTTTTTCGCTACTGTCAGACTCAGTCCGGCTGTCTGACACTACTTTTGATCTGACAAGATGGTGAATGAGAGTTTGTCTGACAAAATTTTATTCGGTCTGACAGATTATTCAGTACTGTCAGACTGAATGCCTGACAAAGATTTTTGGTTTTTCGCCATGTCTGCCAAAATGTTGTCGCCTGGGTAAGGTTTAACGCTGTCAGGCGACTTTCCCCATCCAGAGCTCCAGATAAGAGGGGGTGATGACTTTTTAAACTGCAATAATTCTCTTATTGTTCATCAAACCCTATATTGTGGGTACTCATTTGTATCGTCTCGTCAAGATGATTCAAATGAGTACCCACAACATAGGGTTTGGAATTGAAATAAGAAAGTTAGAATGTATTCACCCCCATTTATCTGTAACCCGGCCCATCACTAAACTTACCAAAGCGCCTCTCAATTCTTGTACAACATCAGGATACTCTTGAAAATCACTCATTGTTGCACAAGAATCTGAAATTAGTAGAGATATAATGATACATCAGAAATGGTGGGGTCACTAAACAATGGATTCTTCGAAAAAGGCTTCGCCCTTTCCCAGACGTCAAAATTTTAGGGCGATCCACTTCAAAAACTGACCCAAATGACAAAATGGAAGGTATTAAAGATAAGATTCGTGTAAAATATGGCACAGAAAATTTTGAGACAAAAGGAGAAACTGCTGGTTATCAGCAGTTTCTTCTTTTGTTTCAATGTTTTCCAAAGCCTTTCTTATTAGGCACATCAAAATCAGGCCTTGTTCGAAAAAGGCTTAAATGTGACAGACCTCTTGAGCCAAAGTGCTCTGTACAGTCAGATTCACTAGGCACTTTGATTTAGGAATTTTGTGTAATATAGATAAAGAAAAGGTCAAGGAACAGCCAATTTTTTTTTAGAAACATAAGTATTGCAAACACCGCTGATTCCTATTCTTACAAGTGAAAAATATACTCGAGATTGAAACAAGGAGTATTTTCTTCAGACGGTCCTTTGAACACATTTATTTTACATCGATTGTACCCTCCAAGCAGGGGTCATGATTCATTATCATTTAACCCCTGCCGTTTTTACTTCATTCTCCGTCTATGTGTTGGTCATATCTATTTATAGCACAAAATTTGAATCTCGGGGAAAACCCAAAACGTTTGGATTTCGTACGCGCGGTCATGAGTGTAAATCGTCTAATGCACAACTCAACACTATATCAGTGTAATCGAAAAATACTCTGCTTTTATTCATTGCATGAATCTTCCTGTAATTAAATCACGACTTGGAATTTGACGATCAATCGCAAAAAGTGTTGTGAAAACATTGATGAGAAATAATAATCTGTAATACTCACTCGCCACTATAAATAATTGTACATTATGTTCACCACCATTACGTTATTTCTATTTTTGGCAAATGACGGTAACTTTAAATTTCATCCAATCAAAAAGTGTATCAGCTTTCTCTGATGTTGTTCAGTTTAAAGCAAGCGATTGGATAAAGAAATCTCTTGGAGGGTGCGATATTAGACGAGATCGCTTATAAAAACAACAGAGTGAAAACGTTTAGTACATGTGTACTATAATCGTTTGAGCGTCGTTCTAAGAGAGTACATCGATTGGGAAGCAAGTTTCTTCATCTTGTTTCAATCCGTCTTGATTGAGCTTCCTGGAAAGCCATTAGTACTCGCAACGGATGTGTGGGCCAATGAGAAGCCAAAGACAACCTCGGCTACCGGGCATCAAACTCGGAATCTCTTAGTTGCAAGGCTGACGCTAGTTGCAATAATGTAACCGCAACATTTTTTAATTTTGATCTGGGTTTCAGTTACAATTCCTTCCTATTCATTGCAATGGAGCAGGTGCTGGAATGATTCATAGTCAAACTTCAAAATAAAGCTATGGAATGTAGTAAGAATATTACCTGACAACAGGTTAACTATTTTTCTGTCGATCCAGCATAGTTTTATGTTGAAATCACATTCAAATAAAGTTCAATTCAATTTTGAAGCGGAGTACCCACCCATTTTATTCTACTGCGACTTGAATTTTCCGTTGGAAGAAATAATTGATAACAATTCTTGATGATACTTTTTAACTGAACTTGTGCCATGGAATATCTTTTTATAGGATACACATCTGATTAGATATATAAGTTAACAGCATTTTTTCTACCCAATTGGGAAAGGTACCTGTTCCCCTTCAATTGGGAATTTTTCGCGTCACGAAATCTCCAAATTGGGAATTTTACGTGTCGCGAAATCTCCAAATTGGGAAAAGATTCAGTCACTTATTTGATGAATTGGGAATTTTCAAAACTCATTTTATCTATCTTTATGGGCTATATATTGCATCAAAAATCAATTCAAGTTCTATGTTACATGATCATGAAAGCTACCACAGTCTACCAGTGACTGACAATATACATATCTAGACAATCATAATAATGTCATGTGAAAAGTTTAACTATATAATACATTGTATTTTTCAGCCATGGTACCTACACTCAATCAAGACATTCAGTGTTTATTCTAGGATTTGAATCAAGTGGGGGATCTGACCCCACCTACTAAAAAATTGAAGGATTTTGAAAAAAAAAAATTGGGGACAATAGAGTCAATCGCTATAAATGACTACATTTAGCAAATTATTTTCTATGGTTTTCATTATTCTGTAAGCCTTCATTAATGATCATAGAAATATTCAAATTACTTTTTTCATTACCTTTCTAAGTTATTCATACACTATTTATTCAGTTTGTTCCGGAAATGGGGAGTTTTGAAATATTAAGTTCATTTGGGGGTTGAACAATATTGGCAACAAATGTACATAAACAATCAACTTTCTTTGTTTCAAAACAATGTATCAGAACATATTCTTTATAATAGGAAATGATATTTAAATCATAAGTTGATATTTTCTCTTTAAAAGTAACCTTTTATCTACTACAATAGTTTCTTTATAAAAGTAATAACATTTGAGGATTAAAAGATCGTCGGGGGCCGCCATTGTTCCAAACACTGACTCATAAAAAAAAAGAAATCAAGTAAAGGCATGAACAACTATTGACTGAACGAAAACGCCTGGATATCAACAAATCCTGAATAAGTTTATCTAAAAAGTCGTTCACGAATGTATTGTAATGAAAAGCGAGTTGATTATGATGGGGGCCGACACTTCCAAATTCTAACCTTTCTGAGAAACTGTTGTGCTCGTCGCCGTGGTCAATCCCGAACTACATCTAAAAATGCTTTGTGTGTAGTTTGATTGCCAACTTTGTATATTTTTTTCCGATAGTATTGCGCATTGTGGCTCATGATTAGCAGCTGCAATAAACATTTGCGAGAAAGTGGGAAAGTGAAAGTAGAAGGAGACTGGTCTCTACGCTGGAAATTTTTCACGGCAAAAATCGATATCGAGCTCTATGAAATTTTATGTAAACCAGTCACAGTTAGGGTAGACTGGTATCCATCGTGATAGTAATTATTTATTTGTATACCAGTCTATGGTTTCAAACTGTTTGAGTTGCGTCCCTTTGAAAAAGTGTTTATCTTTTGCGGGAAATCGAAAACCTCATAACTATTAATTGGATTGTACGCAGTTAAATGTTTTTACCCCTGCAGACGTTATATCGTTTGTTTATTTTCTGCATGATGATTTACGGCGTGATTTAAAGGCCAAGCGATTTCAAAAGGCAAGTCTATGCAAAATTAATGTACTCGCGATTGGGAACGGCACAAACGGTAGATTTGGAGATTGGGAAACGGCCGATCGTCACTTCGGGAGAAAACCGGTGATTGAATTGGGATGAAGCCGATAGCCATTGGGAAACCTTCCGTTTAACGGCACTAGTTAAAGAAGAAAAAAAAACGCTGAAGTATTCAAAAATCTATGCAAGAAAATGTCTTTTCCACTCTTTTGTCTTGCTTCACAAGAAGGAATAGGGTGGACTCGTAGCCACAAACCAATACCCATCATCAAGTTTGTGGCTACGATATCGCAGCTAGGCTGACGCTCTACCTCTCCACTACGGACACCAACAGGTTGGTGAAATTGCCTGATCGGGCAATAGTGAAATTGAAAGAAAACAACAAAATGTCAAAAAGTTACGAACCCAGTTAGTGGCGTGTGACCAAAGTTTTTGGAGATGTTGGTTAGACATCCCGTCACACATCCCAAAAGGAATTTTCCACCTAAGTAGCCCAAATTCATGCGCCCAGCATCTTTTAAGATGCATTGAATCATATAGATGCCCGTAAAATTTCACTAAATTGCCCGATCGGGCAATTTCACCAACCTGACCGGGGGGGTGGGGGTGGGGGGGGGGTGGTTGTAACAACATCCGTTACTTTAAAAAAAATGGGTCTTAATATTCACCCCAGGACACCCCGGGACACTTCATACAAGCGATTTATATGAATTATTAAGTATTATTTAGTCAACAAACCAATATATATCAATAAAAATTGTTAATAGAAAAAATTCTAACCGGTAAAACATATAATAGACCCAGTGGATTGCCCATAAACAGTCCGCTAAAATATCCAGAGAAGACACCCCGGGACACTTCATATATAAAAGAGTCATATCAACTATTGGTATTGTTTCGTGAATGAATAATGTTTTATCAATAAGAATAACAGTTCTAAATGCATTTATATCCCTTCTTACGCACATTTCTAATCATTTCTTGGGAAAACGGATGAAACACCCCGAGACACATGTTCTACATGCATTTCTATTCATTCATAGTGCAAAATGACTATTCACCCCGGGACACATGCTCTACGCACATTTCTAATCATTTCTTGGAAAAAACGGATAAAACACCCCGGGACACATGTTCTACATGCATTTCTATTCATTCTTAGTGAAAAATGACTATTCACCCCGGGACACACGCTCTACGCACATTTCTAATCATTTCTTGGGAAAAACTGATGAAACACCCCGGGACACATGTTCTACATGCATTTCTATTCATTCTTACTGAAAAATGACTATTCACCCCGAGACAAATGCTCTTCGTACATTTCTAATCATTTCTTGGGAAAAACTGATAAAACACCCCAGGACACATGTTCTACATGCGTTTCTATTCATTCTTAGTGAAAAATGACTATTCACCCCGGGACAAATGCTCTTCGTACATTTTTAATCATTTCTTGGGAAAAACTGATAAAACACCCCGGGACACATGTTCTACATGCGTTTCTATTCATTCTTAGTGAAAAATGACTATTCACCCCGGGACACACGCTCTACGCACATTTCTATTCATTTCTTGGGAAAAACGGATGAAACACCCCGGGACACATGTTCTACATTCATTTCTATTCATTCTTAGTGAAAAATGACTATTCACCCCGGGACACATGCTCTACGCACATTTCTAATCATTTCTTGGGAAAAACTGATGAAACACCCCGGGACACATGTTTTACTTTCATTTCTATTTGTTCATAGTGAAAAAACGACTATTCGCTCCGGGACACATGCTCTACGCACATTTCTAATCATTTCTTGGGAAAAACGGATGAAACACCCCGGGACACATGTTCTACATGCATTTCTATTCATTCTTACTGAAAAATGACTATTCACCCCGGGACACATGCTCTGCGCACATTTCTAATCATTTCTTGGGAAAAACTGATGAAACACCCCAGGACACATGTTCTACATGCATTTCTTTTCATTCTTACTGAAAAATGACTATTCACCCCGGGACAAATGCTCTTCGTACATTTCTAATCATTTCTTGGGAAAAACTGATAAAACACCCCAGGACACATGTTCTACATGCGTTTCTATTCATTCTTGGTGAAAAATGACTATTCACCCCGGGACAAATGCTCTTCGTACATTTCTAATCATTTCTTGGGAAAAACTGATAAAACACCCCGGGACACATGTTCTACATGCGTTTCTATTCATTCTTAGTGAAAAATGACTATTCACCCCGGGACACACGCTCTACGCACATTTCTAATCATTTCTTGGGAAAAACGGATGAAACACCCCGAGACACATGTTCTACATGCATTTCTATTCATTCTTAGTGAAAAATGACTATTCATCCCGGGACACATGCTCTACGCACATTTCTAATCATTTCTTGGGAAAAACTGATGAAACACCCCGGGACACATGTTTTACTTTCATTTCTATTCATTCTTAGTGAAAAATGACTATTCGCTCTGGGACACATGCTCTACGCACATTTCTAATCATTTCTTGGGATAAACGGATAAAACACCCCGGGACACATGTTCTACATGCATTTCTATTCATTCTCAGTGAAAAATGACTAGTATCCTTTGGTGGCCGTTTTGGATAGAGCAGACTGGTTACGGGCCATTCACTTGGTCTATGATCGCTTCATTGTTTAGAAAAGACGAAGATTTGTATTCTTTTTCTTGATAAAAGATGATTTAATGACGAAATAACACCCAATGATTCATATAAATCCCTTATATGAAGTGTCCCGGGGTGGCACGGGATTATCTATATGAAGTGTCCCGGGGTGTCCCAAATGAGCTCTGTTAGTAGAAAAATGACGTTTTTATTGTTAAAATTGACCAATTATGTTAATTTCAGACTCATAATCTAATATATTCATAAGATATTACCCAATAATTGATACGATCCCCATATATAACAGCGTTTTTTCTGTCCAATTGGGAAAGGTACCTATACCCCTATGATTGGGAATTTTTCGCGTCGCGAAATCTTAAAATTGGGAAAAAAAAACGAGTCGCGAAACCAATGAATTGGGAAAAGTTTAGGTTGTAAAATTGATCAATGAAATATGCCTTTTCTATACTTAGAACCTATATTCTGTGTCACAAAGCCCCTTTTACACATTCAGGGTTTATCAGGAAAACTTCTGCTAGATTTTGTAAGATATTTTTACAATCAGATGTACAGTTATCATCATACATGTCATGTGAAAACTGCCAGTACAGAGAAGAAGTGGCTGACAAAGAATGGACAGTGACTTTTTGTGAATCTTTTCAGTTATATCAACTGATGATTTAAATATATAGATAACAGTGCTCCAGCTAGGCCCTTTTAGAAGGGCGTGGCGCCCTGCCTTGCCCTGCCGTCCAAGTGCAGCGCCCTGCCCTGTAAATTGACTCTAAATTTTGCCCTAACTTGCTCAATAAGCAATTATCTTGTATATTGTCGCCTTTCTAATTGATAATCAAAACTCGCTGTGATGACTGATGCGTTAAGTGGACAGTCTCGGGGGATAACTATTTACAACCTATAAAACAGAATAAGTGCAAGGCGTGGCTTATATTGACGAGGCGACAAATCAGATCGCGTGCTTGACTGATTTATTATCGAGGGGGCAGTTTTCCGATAATCAGTTGATGACAGCGCGTGCCATAAAACAATTTTTCAATTGTAAACAAACGCTGATTAGGTACTTAATCCTTACGAATTGATTGATCGAAGATTGAATGGACGATGATTAACTTTGTCACCTATCACTGAGAAAATTTCAGATTAGTTGTAGGCTGCAATATGATATTTTACATTTTCGAAAATCTCCGCTTCACACTGGCAGTTTCGTCCCATTTTGTTTTGCAGTTTACCTTAAATTCATGGATCTTATTTTAAAACTGTAATTCACAGTCTTCGCGAAAGCCCCGGAGAAGTTTAGAGTTGGATGGCCAAAATGTCCGACGAATTACTTCTATAAAATTCAGTTTTAAAATTCTAGTTAACCTACCGATTTCTAGTCCAATTATTTATCCATCACAAATTAAAACAAATCTGAAGTAAAGTGTAACTGATCTCAGTCTGCCACTCGAGAATATGACCAAAAGCGTGTACCAGAAAATCAATAGTTTACATCCCTTAGCATAGAGTGTAACACTTTACTTGAAATGTAGTCAATTTGTTAATCCCTTTCCCCACAGAAATAAAATATGATATTTTTTGTTAATGATAAAGGACAATTTGATTTTTGTTTTTTGTTATTCTCCTTTCCTCTGAATACCTGAATTGGAAAGTCTCCCTTTCAATTGAATACTCTTCTGCATCCAAATAAACCCTTTACCAGATGATTTTTTTTTTTTCAAAAAAAAAAAAGAAAAAAAAAAGAGAGAGAGAGAAATCCAAATTAGAATTCCAAATTCAAAGCAAGAGTATATCACAATATCCATGTTCAAAAATGAAGAACTATTAATGCATTAGTGAAGTATAAATTGAGACAAAGGAAGAAATTGAGCATTTCCTATATTTCCCCTCTTCTCTGTGCTCTCTTCACCCTTTCAACACTGAAGCAACAATTGTTGAATGGTCTAAATTGAAAGAAACGACAGACAAAAATATTACTTAATGTAAGAAATTTATCACAACCTGCCCTCCAGACTCTGAATTCTTTACAAACTCTGTAAAGGATTTGCAGCATGGACAGCAAAAAATCAAGACAGTTGAGAGTTTGTTCAATATTGTATTTCAAGGGTATGGAAAGATTTTTTTAGCATTGTTGTAAGATTTTTTTAAAATCAAAACAATGGTCTTTTGAATTAGGAATGCAGCCGTTATTCGGCCCTAAATGAACAGGCATAATTTTAATTTAAGAATACTTCTAGGTGCCACTTGTCTGATGAGACCCATGGAGGGGTTGAAAAAGTCTCCCTTTGTAAATACCAAAACCCTTTTAGAAACACACCAGAGCCCATAATCTTTAAGCCCTTTATAGAAATAAATTTTTTAGGGAGAGATCCCCCCCCCCCCCTGGTGGCCCTAAATGAACAGACGTAAAAGAATACTTATAGGTGCCACTTGTCTAATGAGAGATATGGAGGGGTTGCAATAATCTCCCTTTTTAAATACTAAAATCCTATTTAAAACCCACCAGAGCCCATCTTTAAGCCCCTAGAATTCAAAATTTTCTTGGGGGAGACCCCCCAAACCCCCCTGGTGGGAGGGGGTTGCCCCCTCCCACTCCCTCCCCCTTCTCGTCGCTTCGCGACTCGAAGTGCCCTTGCAGGGCACTTAGCACCCTGCCCTTTTAAAAACCTAGCTGGAGCACTGGATAATAATGATAAATGAGATACCTATTAATATTTGTAAAATTTTGCAAACAGTTGAAAACATAATCAAGGTTAGTAAATATTATCAAATTGTTCCATAACCCTTTCCTAAACAAGACCTGATTTTCACATCACAACCAAATTAAGACAACTTTAAGAAAATAATAAGGCAAAGGAAGAACATTTGATAACCAGCATTTTCTCCCTTTGCCCTCAATATTTTCTGGTCTGACTAGCGTACACTAAGTCTATACTACTAAGCTAGAAACAAGAGGGGGTAAAGGGTTGATGCAGTACTAGATTTATTAATTTAAATCCAATCTTGTACGTCTTGAGGATGCAAACAAATATTAACTCAAGATAAGTTCACTGGCTGCTTTCAGTACTTCCAGTACTTTGATTTTATGGACGCAACCATCTTCGGATTTTTCCGTGACCTATTTGTCACTCAAAAAATGCATCCCATGTAGAATATGAAATTCATCTTGGAAACGGGGATATTCATTATCTTTTAAACAACAAGTCGAGAAAACATCATTTCAAATAATAAACACAAGATTAGTCAAGTTAATTGCCGATTATCATTCAAAACTATCAAATTCGCGAGTGCAGCCATGTTCGGATTTTTCCGTAAAATGTTCGTCAAATTCCGTAAGTGGGTCAGGCATTGCATTAAAATCATCGATCATGGGTGGGGACGAAACTTCGAAAGTCTTACCATCCTCCGTGGTGCCCGATCCCGTTCTGAAGAAGTCTTTGATTGTTCGCTTGGGATTGCCACCTTTCTGCAATTTTTTACGGTAATATTGGGCATTGTGGCTCGCGCGAAACAGTCGGAAAGTGAAAGTAGAAGGAGACTGGTCTCTGCGCTGGAAATTTTTCACGGCAAAAAATCCATATCTCTATGAAATTTTATGTAAACCAGTCACAGTTAGGGTAGACTGGTACCCATTGTGATAGTAATTATTAGTAAACCAGTCTACGATTTCAAACCATTTGAGTTGCGTCCCTTGACAGGTTGTTTATCTTTTGCGGGAAATGGAAAAGCTCATAACTATTGATTGGATTGTACGTAGTTAAATGTTTTTACCCCTGCAGACGTATAATCGTTTGTTTACTTTCTGCATGATGATGTACGGCAAGATTTAAAGGCCCAGCGATTTCAAAAGGCATGTCTACGCAAATTTACGGTACTCGCGATTGGGAAAAGCTCACAGGATAGTTGGGAACCATAGATTTGGAGATTGGGAAACGGCCGATCGTCACTTTGGGAGAAAGCCGGTGATTAAATTGGGATGAAGCCGATGCCTTTGGGAAAGGTTCCGTTTAACGGCACTAGTTATAGAAGGAAAAAAAACGCTGTATAAGGTGTCCCGGGGTGAATATTAAGACCGAAAAAAAATGGCCACTGTCCAACGTTTTCATTATACAGGACAATATTTTCTGAAAGTTGTTGAAGTTCCTGAATGCAAGTGCTTATTAAACAATCCTGAAAATGCACAAAAGGGACAGATATGGCGGGAAATAAAGTCAGCAGCTTACAATCCTCTCTGACCACAGGTAATACCGGATTATGACAAATGTACAAAACAACAAAAATAAATAACAGTTTTTGTGTGAATAAACGTAGTAAATTGTCACATAAATGGCTGAAATTAGTTAATTTTTTTCTTACAAAATGAGGTTCCGTCAGGAAAAAGTCTTTGTCTTTCAGACGCTTTGGTAAATTTATTTGGTGAAATATGGAGTCTGATAATAATGTTCTATTTGTTTGATTTCATTTTTGTGCCCTTCATAACTTGTCTTTTTCCTTTCTTCTTGCTTAACAAAGTCAGATCTGGCTTAAAAGCTATTTGAAATGGATTTAAACGTAAGTTTTTAAATGCTCTTTGTTCAAAACTATGCTTGCGATACAGATACATATGGGGTCCCTCCTGATATAATTTCAATGACTAACTAAAACAGTGAACGACCCGGCCCATCTCAGAAGTTTCACTTGACAGTAAAAACTTATTCAATATAGAACTATAATAAAGCATACGGACCCTTTTCAAGATCTATGCTCATATTTAGGGTAATCTATATTCATAAAAAGTAGATCTTATTTACAATTTTATTTTTTAATTTGAATTGTGAAGCTTAAAAAAAATCATGAATATGAACACCACAAGAAATGTATCATGAGCAATATATATAAGAGAAAGTAAGTGGATTTTAAAAATCCAAAAATGTATGTTGTGGTACTCACATCATAAAAAAATTGATGCGAATATACGTAATTTCGAGGCATTTTCAAAATTCATTAGATATCATCTGTTGCTCTATCCTGGGTTCGAGTCTGTTTTTTTTTTACATTTCCTTTTCATATGAACCAGGTACCCGATCTATAATTGGGTAAGCAATTATACGGGCATCTGTATCTTTGATATGTTATCTTATTGGCCATAGTGTTTACTAAGAACTGACCCAGGCCAGTGCTACTATAGCTTAGAGTTTGATTTGCCGTAATGTACACAATGTATTATGTAGCTTTACAACTCAATCTACATTTCTGATTTCATACTGATCAAAAAGTTGTATTTTCTGGATATATAAATTACACTTACAAACCACACAATTGACAAAAGATGCTACTTTATTTAAAGTGTTTTCTTTGTACAAACAGACAAATTTGAAAGATATTTTTTTAATCTGTATTCTTTTACACAATCATATAGTTATACCTAGCAAAAGTTCCAACGCGCCACTTTTTAAAATTAGATAATTTGATTTTTGTAGAAGAAAAAATGAGTTTTGAGATTTTGTATATCTTTAGGATATCAAATTGTGATCCGCCTCGTTCATTTTTAGAGAGCATAGTCTCTCTATTGCAGCCACAAGCCAATACCGGTATTTTGCAAACCGCACAACGAAAATAGATTATATAAAATGTATGACTTTTATGATCTATGCAAAAAATCAAGTAATCAAGTCTTAAATAGAAAATAGATCAATGTAGTAATTTGCCATTCACAATCGGGTCATGCAGGTCATTCAGTCAAGTCATGTGACCTAATTTTGGACAATGCAAACAGTCTAAAAATAGAATCACGTTCCACAGAAAGAGATGTAGAATTTGTTCTAGTGCATAGTGAGTGTCTATCTGGGTAATGTGTAGTAAAGCCATAGTATGTTGTGCCATGGATAAAAGAGTCATTAGAGCAAATTCCCTTATCAACCCAACTTCCCATACATTTATGAACGGGTTGATTTGAACTTTCCCAATCAAAACGTGTCTAGGTAAATTCCCAATCAAAACGTGTCTCTAAGAGAAAGTTTTTGAAAACATTGAGGCATTTTCTCCTTTTTCCTCAATATTTCCTGAACAATTTTGTGCACATTTCTAAACTTTAATGATATTCTGTCATTTGCATGAGCTTTTGAAATGGACCACTTCAAAAATTTGTTATTTGGAAATGTTTTGTGGTATGGTGACACTTTGCTGCATCACAGAAAAAGGGGCTTCGATTCTTTTGTCAATAGTTAACACATTCCTCCATTTATGGTTGAGTGCATGGCAAAAGTGCTGAACTTTCCTTATTTCACACTGAATATTTAGGGAAAATTTAGTTAGCCTCCCCCGCAATATTCAGACACATGGGCTTCAACAATATAAAATTGCTTCCTAAGGGCCTGACACAACTCCACCTACATTATAGGATATGCAATATTGTCACAGTTCGAAATTTATGTTGTGTCAAATACGCTCTCTAACAGTACTTTCAGTACTTTGATTGTTTAATTGAATTTGAAAGCTTGTTTATTGACTTATAAAAGGCAGAAGAAAAAGAATCCTTATCCAACAAAACAAGACTGACAAGCTGACAATGTAGCCCGCAAATACGGGATCTTGTCAGAAAAAAGGTCAAATTCCAAGGTCAAGCTCAAAAGGTAAAAAGTCAAGGCCACAAAAGAAAGGTTTTGTCAAAGCTATCGTTGCAGTTGTGAAAAATCAAGGCATTATCTTATATAGATTATGAGATAAACACCAGATTAATGTTTTGTCTACGTAATCGATGCTGATGCTAATTCATCAGCTACGTTACAAATAATGGTCGTCGGCATGTGAAACATTGAACGTTTTTTGTTGGTTCGTTCATGAAATTTCAACAAAAATATAATTGGTCCGTTATTGAAGAGTATATATGTATGGGGATGCCCCGGTTGGTCCAATCACATCTATTATAATAAACAAATTTCCGGAACCTTAACGCACTTTTCACAACAAAGATAAAACAACAAACAAACAAACAGAGTTACAAATATAGAATTCAATGAACCAGAAATTAAAACTAGAACCATCAGTATATTTTCTATTTTCCGATTTTTTTTTAAATTTGTATCAAAATAAAAATATTTGAAAGAAATCGATAATAAAGGTATCAATGCAATGTTATTTTTATGCAGGTATGAAAAATCTAATCACACCGAATGAATCCGCGAAGCTGTTAGTACAAAACGTGTGGTTAGTGTTTTTTTTTTCATGCCTGAATGAAAGAAATGAAATTGCATTCGTTTTTTTTATTTAATATTCTGCGATTTAGAAAAAAAAACACACAACAAAATGCAACTTTTCATAATTGATTTTCAACAAAAGAAGCAGTTGATAATGTGGCGTAATACTATGTTTGGCAGCGAAAGTGGTTCCGGCATATTTTTTGTCGTGGGCATGTGATTTTTTATCAACTCATCAGAAGGCTTAGATATTAATGAAATCTACTAATATCAAATTACTGAAATATTAATTGAAATTTCTAAGCTTCGAGTCATGGTAAAAATAGCAGGTATATTACACATCTTTGTCTCTTAAAAACAATTGTTAGACGAAATGGGATTTTTGTCTAATCCCATTTTTCATGTACTAGACGAAACGGGATTAACGAAAAAAAAAAAAAAAAAAAAAAAAACACGTTTCGCGTGTCTAATACACTTTCGACTCAATTCATTTCAAAATAATGTATTATTATTTTTCAATATGAAGATATGCACATTCACAGAAGAGAGTAAATAGATAAAAAGACCAAGAAGAAACAAGTACGAGAAAGAGAAAGATACACAGGAAAAAAGCTGTGAAATGATAGAACATTAGTCCAAATCAAAATTAATTCTAGACAAAAAATACACATACCTACTTATTTGTGTATAAGATATCCATGCCAACGCATCGAAAATAAATCTTTAATGAGTGGGTGAAATGCTGCTCATGAGCATTTTACCTGGTTTACATGCTTCTTTTAGGGCTAAGAAATGGTGACAGGAAAGAAGAAAATATTGATTTTTCTCCCTTATTCCAAGTACATATTCGTATTATTAGTTTTCAAACCTTCTGTGTTTAGAAACATTGACCCTGTCGCATGCAACTTATTCCAATATTACATATTTGCATTTTTGGAAAAAAAGAAAATTTGGTTTTAATATACATGTATATATATAAACTATGTAGTTCATAATTGTAACTCTACTCAAATGACAATGTCAAAGTTTACGGCATTGCAATATGCGTTCTACACCATAGAACAACACTGCATTTATTTGAATTCAAGAATATAAAGTGCTAAATTTATCAAAAATATTCTTCCTGCAAATATATCCTGTGTGAAAAAGTTCAGTTTATTTTATACTTATCGAGTTCATGGGTTGCGAAAATAACACAGCGAAAACTGTTTTCTGTAAGTAAGTTCCTCTCTTTAACTAGACTGGGTTCCAGAAAAACGGGTGCCGCGATATCTAACGGGTATTGATTTTTTATGCGTTATCTGATTGACCAAATTGTATATTGACGACTGGACCCAGGCTACTCTTTAACAGATAGATAAAAAATGAACAGAAGTGCCTCCTAAATATAAAAGTAGTTTGTTCGATTCAAGGAATATATCTTAATTATACAAATCAAGCAGTGCCTACCATCAATCGCCTGTCTGATCCTGACTGTTTCCAAAATCCTCTACTTTGGAGCACGTATTTTTGGTAAGTATTGACATGTATATCACTCAAATTGTGTGGCCAATATTTATTCAAATACAGCTAATTTATGTGGTAAAAATCTGGCTAAGATGTAGTGTTGTCGTTGATGATTGAATTCCAAAGAAATGCTCCATTGCACTGCGTTCAGACTTCGTTTGACCGGGTATTCCGAGTCCGACTTTGAGTTTGATTGACAATGGCCCGCGCCATCGTTCGAACCATCGTCCCGAACGAACACCAATAGTGCGAGCTATTGACGTCATTTCCGTAGCTTTAGCTCCAATCGAACAGCAATGGCCCGAGCTACAGTACGACCACCGGAAAAAGTGTGGTCCGGCCATTGATACGGTCGGCACAATGGACCGCTACCGAGATCCAAGAGTTATCCTGAAATTGCCCTTGATTTAGCGGGATTTATCTCCCTTGAAAACAACTGGGTAGTTCCGGTCTATTTTTGTAGATACACTAAAGAGTAAAATTCATTACTTCGCACGCAAAATACGATTTTTTTCTTTACAAATGCATATTTAGCAGAATCGTCATATACCATCGGCTTGTTCAGTTACTACTGATTAAACCAGAATAAGTTTCGGCTTTGATTTCATCCAGCTGATATGTTTAATCCAGGTTAAACATCGGCCTGTTGAAAGCCATAAAAAACCTCTGTCCAGCTCGCCGCAAATTTCCATAATTTCCGAATATAATGGTCGAGCAAGTTTTTATTTAGTTTTGCATATTGTAGAAACAATGTATTTTCAATATTTTATTTTAGTTGGATTATTTTCACTTTATTGATGATTCTGCATGGGTGTCATTGAAAACATGAAAAATGTTGTAATATCAACATTAATTTTGGAATTTGTTGATCCAAGTCACTCTTCACAAGCGGTCAATATGAGAAAAAGTCTCCTTACTGTGAAATAATTTCAAAATCCAAATAACTACACATCTAAAACGCTTTTTGATTATTAAATATGAATTAATACAAACTATTTTCGTACATTTTGAGAAAAAGGAATGTATAGTTTTCTCTCAAAAAGCTTTTAAATCCTCTCCTTTGGCATAGTTACTGACCTTCTAGTATGACAAACTTTAGTTTTATTGTTTGGAAAAGGATTAACAATCAATTGTCTACCGACAAATTTCAAAAGGTAATTGGAATGTCAATTACCACGGACCTTGTGTATATCACACCAATCAGTTAGCCAAATTCCTTTAATTGATCTCCGCAGATAAATCGCAAGTTACTGTATATTAAAGGGACTTATCATAATAGACAAAAGATTGACAGACCCGAGTGATAAATTTATAGGCATGACAAAATTCCAACTTGCACCCTTAATTAAATAATTTTACGACTTATTAAACACATTTGCTTAAGTTTGTTAAACTGAGTTTGCCAACCCGTGCCAAACAAACACAAAGAAAAATAAAACCCTGTTGACAGTTTAACCCTTTCCCAAACGACCGCCCTTTAGACTGTTAAAAAAATGTTAAAATAAGACTGCAAACCAGTGCTAAACAAAATTGAAAAAATAAATAAATAAATAAAAATATAAAAAAAAAAAAAAAAAACGTTGAAAGTTTAACCCTTTCCCAAACGACAGCCTTTTAGGCTACTCAAAAATGAAGGCTGATTCGGGTGACGAAATAAGGCAAAAAATGTGTAAATTGTAGCAAAACTATCAAAGGAGGGATAGAAATTGCACATTGTCAACAAGTTTTCCTTTTCACTCGAAATTTTCCGAACAAAATTCGGGGTCGTCAAAACCAGGTCTTGTTTGGGAAAGTTTGAATTATAAGGCCTATCATCAGCAATGAATGATATTGGATAATGATTTTGGATTTATAACTATATAGCAGCTGATAAAGCAGGGTAATTAATTCTAAAATTATTATTTCAAATCTTAAACATACATAATGGGTACGTATTTCAATCATCTTTGGGAGATGATACAATGAGTACCTACAGCATATGGTTTGAAGAACAATTCAAGACATTTTGCATGTTGAAAAAGCGATACCCGTTCTTATCTGTAGCCCAGACCGGAAGCGGAACAACCCAATAATTCAAGGAGGATAATTATCAAGGGAGATCACCCCAGAACCCGTTACACGGCCATTCTTTCAGCCAATCAAAAACGTCGTCAGCGGACCTGCACTCATTCGGTGGAGGTGAAAGCTTCGGTCTTTTTCGTTAAAGCATAACCAACTTTCAGCATTAATATCTCGACGACTACGCCTGATTATTAAAAATGCGTTGGTAGTTAGAAAGTTTAAATCACATTCTTTAAAGAAAGAGTTTTGTTTATGAATTTTAACGAAGGATTTTTGAAATAATCTGCCTCAAAGTTGGTATCCCGTAACGATAAAGACCGAGGTTGTACCCTCGATGAAAAAATGAAAGTGAGGCTATGACGTCATCCCGACTGATTCTATCCGAGCCATTACGTCATTCAGAACACCTCGGATAACAGCGAACCAATCAGTGTCAAGGTAAACAAAGAATTTGATTGGCTGACTCAGAACGGGGAGGAATTATATAGACAGAACAGCGCTGGTTCCCAATAATGGTTCCCGGCCACGTGAGCTATAGTGCAAAACAAAGTCAGCCCCGAATGAAATACAAAGGTATACTGTTTGAGAATTTGTTTCTAAAAATATTAACAAATTGACGTTATCAAAACGAGGCTTTCAAAAAATTTGGTGTAAACAATGACGGCGCGCGTGAATTCAATGTACAGCGATATAGCAAAGTTTTAAATGGAACAAAAACTATAAAATAGAATGAAAATCTATGAAAAACACCCATAATTGCACTAAATGATGACCAAATTATTTTATTGTTATGATAAACGACGTTTTCCGATGGCTAGAAGAAATATATTTGCCCAGGAAAATCTCTGCTAAACGGTAAACCTGTTACACAAAGAGGAAAATGATCACATGACCTGTTTTTTTTTACTCCGGAAAATAAAAATTATCTGCGTGGTTTGTGGTTTAACCCATTACCAAACGACAAAATTTTGGGACAGTCCAATTTGAAAGAAGTTGCAGAAGACATTTTCAATTTGATGAAATTCTTAAATTGAATTGCTTTTTGGATAGAAAACATTGTGGGAAATGAAGAAATTGCTTGTCACAAGCAATTTCTTCATTTTCCACAATGATTTCAAAAGAATTTTATCTAGTGGGGAGTGAAAAAGCGTGTGTGGTAATGGGTTAAGATGGCAGATTGAACCATGTTTTCAAACCGTGTCTCCGTGTATGGTTCAGGTAAAACCTTACTGAACGCAGCCTTTTCCGAGGACTCAAGTTAGAACCTTACCTGGGGAGGTGTGTCCTTGGGCAAGACTCTTAATTTTCAATATAATTCTACTTTGAAGCTGGGAACCGAAGACTGTTACCTTCATGTCTGGTCATCTTGCGCGTCATGTCTTTGTTTCATATAACCTTCCTTTGGATTAATAAGCCTACTCAAGTCGGATAGTTAAATTTGAAGCTGATTTATGGAAGTTATAAGGGCTTTTTCCAGACATTTTGGGAAAGGGCCCCTGACCAAAAATTGGGAAAATTTAATCAACAAAATATTGATTTGGGGAAAAATCAAGTCATGTAAAAACTGGTATTTGTTAACATTTAGAAGAGCTACAACATATAACAGGCTTTAATGTCTAATTTCCTTGTTTTCTAGGCACTAACTTCTTTACAAAATTATTCATGTATTATAATATACTCAAAGGCAAAAGTAACTTTACAGTTTTAGAATAATTCTATTTTCTTAATTTCAAAGCATATTTATGATATTTTCACGACCGTATGTTTCCACAATTATTTTTTGATATTCTAAATGAACACATCCGTTTCATCGACGTTACATTAATCTGCATGTGCATATCGTTAAAATTATCAAAATACCCCACCCACACAATGGTGTTGTAAATAGGATTAGCGAAATTATTTTTTGCATGTTTGAGATTTGTTGGTCGCCACACAAAAGGCCAGAGTTGTATTCCAGTTTCCAGGAAACAGTAAGCAATCCGACGCCGACAAAAACAGGACATTAGGCATGATGAAATAGCGAGGATGAAATTTCATGTTTCTATGCTAATGAACTGCACCCGTCAATCAATCGTTGAATTCTTGAACGCATGTCAACACTTAGGGGATCGCAAAGTAAGAGTATCCCTAACCAAGACCAATAAATTCGTGTTTAGCATTAACGTGACGTGACGTTACGTTTTTACTGGAAGCTGCTGTAAAGATGCGTGAAATCATTAGTTGAGCCGTAGAATTGTTCTGTGTCGAATTTGAAACATTGATTTCAGTGCTAGACTTCCGGTAGGCAGACACCTTGAGTTATACAGTAACATGACGCCAACGAACGCCCATATTTGACCTTATGTAGCATTTTGAACACGCGCAGATTGGAGTTTGCCCCTCTTTTCTGAGGAGAAAAGATTAAACGTTAGTGCCATTGGCGATAGAAGACGTGTGGTCACAAGAACGTGCATGGAATAGAGAGTGTGCTACGGGACGATTGTTTAGATGAAATGAATAGCTCAAGATCAGACAGCTGACCTTATCCATACACGAGTATTTTTTGGCAGTCAATAAGACACATAGGGACAAAGAAATACTGACATTGGATAAAATTTAGCATTAAAGGTGATCCTTTTTATTCTAAAAGGTGTAATAAAACTTTACCTGGATTTTTCGATATGACCCCTTTATTAATGTGGTAACACTAGCGTGAAGAAATGCTCTCTTCTATCCCACACTGTATATGTATAACACAAGTAAATTGACAAACTGTGGTTAGGGTTTGATAAATCAAATGAAATTCAGGTGTAAAGTTACTTTTGCCTTTCAGTATATTTAGTGGGTTTTGAAAATCTTTTAAGCATTGGTTTGGGTAGTTTTTAGCTCACCTGAGCACAAAGTGCTCAAGGTGAGCTATTGTGGTCGCTCACCATCCGTCGTCCGTCCGTCTGTCCGTCCGTCCGTCCATCCATCCACAATTTCTTTAAACATCTTCTCCTCCAGAACCATTTGGCCAATTGTGACCAAACTTGGCAGGAATGTTCCTGAGGTGACCCTTTTCAAAACTTGTTCACAAATTTTTGATTCGTCAAAGAATGTGGGCGTGGCAGGGCGGGGCTTATAAATCGTAAGAAAATTCTTTAAAAATCAACCATTGGGCCAATTTGAACCAAACTTGGCAGGAATGTTCTTTTAGTGACTCTTTTGGTAATTTGTCCACATATTTTAAGATTTGTCAAAAAATGTGGGTGTGGCAGTGTCAGACTTTTTAAATCCTAAGAAAATTCTTTAAAAAATCAAACAGGTAACATATGGTTAGTGGGAGTCAAAACCTCCTAACTACAGCTTGACAAAGCTGGAGTTATTAGGTTTTGATCCCCCACTGGGGAAATGTCTAATCCTATTAAATAAACAAAAGGCCGGAATTGTTTACACAAATTTGGGCAGAATGGGGAGCTGCATGTAAAAGGGGGTAAATACATTCTATTTGTTATTTAAGCTATCCTTTGTTGTTGGTACTCATTTAAATAGTTTTGATTAGATCATTCAAATGAATACCCACATCACAGGGTTTGATAAACATTGAAAGATATTTTGCAATTTAGAAATCCCTTAACCTCTCCTATTTGAATCTCTAGTCTTTGGATTTATAATCAGACTTGCTTCTATTTTGCAACTAATATATTCTCTTTAACTCTTTACCAAATCATTATAAAATTAATTATTTTGCAATGAAAAAAGGGCCCTGTGTTGTTGATTCTTGGGGTTTATATAGGGGTTAAGAGTTAGATCTCTAACATTTTGATCTTTGACTTGGAAAACCTTTTCATCTTAAAACGGTATTTTTTCATAGGGCACTATGTTGTTGATTCTTGGGGTTTATATGGGGTGAACTCTGTTGATACATTGGAACCTTCTCATTGATATCATGGGAAAAGGGGCCTAAAAAGACAAAATTCTCGTTAGCATTGTACAGGCTACAATTTTGGCCCAATGTTCATAAAAATTGATCAGAATGTTTGTGTAGTCACAGAGAATTGGAATATTGAATATTTCTTTGGATACCACGGGAAAAGGGGCCATAATGACAAAATCGGTGTTGGCACTTTAGAGGCCATAATTTTGGCCTAATCTTTGTTAAAATTGATCAGAATATTTGTCTAATCACAAGGATAAAGCTTATCAACAATCTAAATGTTCCATTTTGATATCATGGGAAAAGGGGCCTTTATGACAAAATCTTGTTAACACTCTAGAAGTAACAGTTTTGGCCTAGTCTTCATGAAACTAAAAGAATGTTTGTTTTAGTCACAAGGATAAACCCTATAAGAAATTGGAATATTGCAGTCGATATCATGGGAAAAGGGACCTTAATGACAAAATCCTTGTTAGCACTCTAGAGGCAAAAATTTTGGTCCAATCTTCATGAAACTTGTGTTTGTCTAGTCACGCCAATGAACTCTGAGGAAAATAGGAATGTTCTATGGGATAGCATGGGAAAAGGGGCCTTAATGACAAAATCCCTGTTAGCGCTATAGAGACAATAATTTTGGCTCAATATTCATGAAATTTAGTCAGATTATTTCTCTAGTCACAAGGATTAAGCCCATTGACAATGGGAATGTTCTGTTGGATGTCATGGAAAAGGGGCCTTAAAGACAAAATCCTTGTTGGTAATGTAGATGCTACAATTTTTGTCCTATCTTCATGAAACATGTTCAGAATGTTTGTCTAGTCACAAGGATGAAGACTATTGAAAAATGTAATGCTCTTTTGGATATCATGGGACAGGATGCTATCATTTCTCACCTTGTGAATCTCAGTTCAGGTGAGCGATTAAGGACCATCATGGTCCTCTTGTTTCTTAATCTAGGGGAAAAATTTGGGGCCTTTTGCATTGGGAATGGGGCCCATAAAGGGCCCCTATGAAATAGGCCAAAAAGCCCTGACTCATAAAATGAATGTGACTCAGCTTTTTTGTGGCACTGGGTCTCAGAGACTCAAAACTTTTTTTATACAAAGGGAAACACTGGGATTTAACCATTTCCCGAACGGCAAAATTTTAGGGTGATCCACTTCCAAAACTGCCACAAATGACAAAATGGAAGTTATTAAAGATAGAATTTGTGTAAAATACGACATAGAAAATATTGAGACAAAAGGAGAAACTGCTGGTTATCAGCAGTTTCTTCTTTTGTTTCAATGTTTTCACAAGCCTTTTTTTTTTATATTAGGGACGTCAAAACCCAGTCTTGTTTGGGAAAGGGTTAAAACAATTTGCCAATTTAAAAGACATTTCAATCTGTTTGTCTCAATTTTATGACACAATAATTGAGTAGAAAGCAGGCAGTGTAGACTATGATCAGACTGCACATCTGTGCAGGCTGATCTTAGTTTATATTGCCTGCCATAACTTTGGTCACAACAGTAAATTGACGTGAACAGCATGAGAAGGGTTAATTAACTATAACATTGCTATAGGTATTTGGTAGATAAGCGGTTATTGCTTGGGAAAATGGTGAGTGAAAGGAAAGTGTGTTTCCTAATATTGCCAGATAACAACACCTATTGGCAACCTTTATTTGTGTACTAAGAAATAAGCCAACTCTAAGAAGTTCAGAAAAAGTGTTAATCATTGGGTCTGATAAGGTCTGAAAACTTGTCAGTCCGAAAAAGTATCTGTCAGACTGAAGGACCCAATCAATCAAAAGAAAAACAAATGTTACTAGAAATTAGAAAAAGTGAATTTTCAATTAATTACAGAGAAATCCTTGTTTGGAAAAAATGTTCCTTTACAAACTATAATTATGTCTGTGAATTTCCACAATTCTTTGTCAAAGCTGAGAACATTCATGAATGAAAAGTGACAAAGAAAATATATCACACAATATGGTAAAGAGCAAATTTTTTCCCAAAAATCAGTTTACTAGCAGCTTTCAAATTGAATCATTCTACATTTTCGTGTTTGGGAAAGGGTTATCAAAAGGCATCATCATGTGGGAAAATGTAAATGCCATATTGAATGAAAAAAGTCTAGCCTAGGTTGCAAAAAAGTCAACAAAAACAACCCATTATTATGTAAAGACCAGAGCTACAGATAAGAGAGATAAGGGCGTTAAAATTTGTTATTTCAAATCCTAACCCTATGTTGTGGGTACCCATTTGAATTGTCTCAACGAGACAATTCAAATGGGTACCCACAATATAGGGTTTGATGGAAGATAAACACACAAAAAAATATTGCATTTTGAAAAGTGAAAACACACTTGTCTGTAGCTCCTTAAAGAGGCCAGCTTTGATATATATCATTGTGACAGATAGATAATGATGATATATAATGGTTATTATGACATGATTATGGTTTATATCACTTATATGGACTAATATCTCTATCAACTCATGTGAGAAGTGGGATTGTTTATGATTTGTACTATTTGTACATACATGTTTATCTACACCATACCTTTCTGCCGTGGCCTTAGTGCAGTTGGTAGCGCATCTGCCTCTCGTTCGAGAGGTCCCGGGTTCGATACCCGGCCGCGGCAAATACCCTTTCTGACAAAAATGTCACCTATCAATGGTTTGATATCGTGAACCTATGTGGGGGAGCTGCTGTAGACTCGGAAAGGGTGTTGTGGTAGTACTGGTATGAGAAACGACAGGAATCCATGGTTAGGTGTTCCAGCCGCCGCAATACGACCTTATTAGTTGAAAACGGCGTAAAATCCCAAACCATACCTTTCTGCAGTATTCAATCTTCAATCTAGCTCCGCCTTCTACAGGCCCGTATGAAGCAATTTCACATTAGGTGGGCTCAGGCCCCTGTGTCTGAGTATTGGGAGGGCTAAATTGGATTTTCCCTGAATTTTCAGTTTAAAATGAGGAAAATTTGGCATTTTTGGACAACTTTTTGGGGGGAAGGCTAATCCCTTCAAGTCCTCCTGTTCCTACGTGCCTGTTCTAGGAGCCCGATGGGCTTACAGCTCTTGGTCAGGGTGGGGGTCATGCAATTCAGATACATAGACAAACTATTGAATTACAAGCCGTTAAATTGTTAAAATATAAGAATATTGTAATAAGCTTATTGGTTGAAGAAACTAAACCTCTTACTCATATGCAAATTAAGATATTATTCATTGGCAATCATTGCATGCTTTCATTAAAGAGAAGATGTGATCTTTTGAGCAAAGTGCGCCATTTGAGCAGAATGGTGTATGTTACTTGGCCTTGATACAAAGAAAACAAGAAATTGCTTATCAGCCTTTTTCCTTCTCTTTCTTTAATATTTATTTACACTATCTCAGTAAAGGATATCAAAGCTATATGTACTACATTGTATTAATAAAGGTTTGGGAAAGGGTAAAAAAAGAAATTCCCACTGCCTATTGACAAAACCCTCACAAAACGTGGGTGACATTGATATGTGACGGATTGTAGACAGTCGCAGGTAACCTTTTTAATTTCTCCCACACAAGACTTGGTTTTGATGTCCCTAATTGAAAATGCTTGGGAAAACATTGAGGCCTATTGCCTCAATATTTTGATGCTGTAATGTACACAAATTTTACCTTGATCAACATCCATTTTGTCTGCAGTAGCTTTCAATTTGGACCACCCTAAAATGTTGCTGTTTGGGAAAGAGTTAATCTCTCAATTTGCCAGGTGTAAATTACTGGGTCTTAGATATAAGATATCTTTACTGTGGCCTGAACAAGCAGTCTTTTAACCCATTTCCAAACAAAATATTAGACTTGTTAAAATTTATGCTATAATTGCAGAATGCAGATGGCCAAATGTTTTTTACAAAAGTAGAAAAATTGATTGTCCAGATTCCAACTGGTATAACTATACTGGTTTTTTTATTACTACCAATGCTTCCAATGTTATTTCACTCATTTAGGAGGACTCCCATACTTGTTGAACATAAATTCTGTTATTTTTGTGTCACATTTGAAATCATACCATTCTAGAAATTGAAGGAGGAAAAATCAATTAACGTTAAAATTTTAGAAGCTTATAACTGGTCAATATTTGATTGTTTAATTAGCAAGAGAATACTTATAAACTTGACGGTAAAGTAAAAAATGCTAGTTACTAGCCTTTTCTTCTTTTGCCCCATAATTTTCCAAAACCTTTTGGGTCACCATTTGTCAAAATGTGGTCATTGTTTGGGAAATGGTTAATCTGAGCTAATTTAGCTCAAGGGAGGAAAAATCAATTGACATTAAGAAGCTTATAGCCAGTAAACGGTAGATTGTTTCACTAGAGGATACTTATGCACTTGATGGTAATTAAGTCTAAACAGCATTTACTTAGTTTGCCTTTATGTTTTTTCTAGTCTTTAATTATGAGGTCAGTGAAAAGGTTGTTAGTGTTTAGGAAAGGGTTAGTTAGCTGGAAGAAGGAAAAAATCAATTGACATTTAGAGGCTTATATAAGTAAATAATAAAATACCGGTAAATAGTGGATTATTTCAGTAGAGGATACTTATTCACTTGACAGAAAATAAGAAAATGCTGGTATCTAGATCTAATGAGCTTTTACTTCTTTTAACCCTTTCCCAAACGGCAAAAATTAGGTTGATCAACTTCAAAAACTGTCAAAAATGACAAAATGGAAGTTATTAAAGAAATAATTTGTGTAAAATATGGCATAGAAAATATTGAGACAAAAGGAGAAACTGCTTTTTATCGGCAGTTTCTTCTTTTGTTTCATTGTTTTCCCTAGCCTATTCTATTATGGAAGTCAAAACCAGGTCTTGTTTGGGAAAGGGTTAACCTTTTCCAAAACAACACAGTCCAGGCTAGTAGGAACAGGGGGGCAAAAGGGGGCTTAGCCCCCCTAATGTTGGCCAAAATTGCTGAATTTTCCTTTTTTCACACTGAAAATTTAAGCCGCGTTCCCATTGCCAACCATATCAACTTGATCGCCTGATTTCCTCGATCAAACCTGATTAAACTTGATCAAATGTATTTACATGACCTCTGTATTTCTTGTCGATTAATTCCTGATCATTTTTGCCGACCACGCTCAATCGTCACGATCACTCTTGGGGACCAAGCTTGATCAGTACTCGATCACTTGATCGAGCTTGATCGAGTTGATTTGGTGGGCAATGGGAACATGCCTTTACGGAAAATCCAACTTAGCCCAACGTCGGACACATCTGATGTAATCTTTCTTGGTCTGACAATTTTTCCTTTCCATCAGTCTGATATATTTTTATTATACGCCAGAAGGGTCGTATTATGTTATGGCCCCAGTCGTCTGTCCGTCCGCCTGTCTGTCCATCTGTTTGCAATTTCTTTCGTGCGCAACTCCTACAGTTTTGATCGGAATTTGATCAAACTCGCCACAATGAATTTCCATGGTGTCTTGTTGTGCACACCGCTTACAGAATTCAGGTAACTCTTTTCGTTCTTGAATTATCTGCCCTTGAATTTAAAAAAAAATATGCCCATTTTACTGACAAGTCCCTCTCGGGCATATATGCGCCGCTCTGCGAAAGCTCTTGTTTATCTGTGATATAGTAAATAATGGTACAGTCCTGTAAACTTTTATTTAGTCTGACAGATTTTCCAGCACTGTCAGACGCAGACTGCTTGCACTCATGGCAGGAGCATGTATGAACAGTTGTAAGAGTTGCTTAAAAAGTTACTTTATTTCTTTGCAATAAGATATGACATAATGTTACAAACTATAGGTCATTAAGTGTGAGTCATTGTTATTTCTCTCTCTGAACCCTTTCCCAAATAAGACCTGTTTTTGACGTCCCTATTAAAAAAGGCTTTGGGAAACATTGATAATCAGCAGTTTCTCCTTTTGCCTCAATATTTTCTGTGCTATTTTGAACATAAATCGTATAGTTATTTATGTCCATTTTATCATCTGCAGCAGTTTTCAAATTGGATTACCCTAAAATTTTGTTGTTTGGGAAAGGGTTTAATTACCTTTAATCCTATTGATCAGATATTTTCACAATTATTAGCTCACCTGAGCACGAAGTGCTCAAGGTGAGCTATTGTGGTCGCTTTTTGTCCTTCGGCGTCCGTCTGTCTGTTTGTCCGTCTGTTCACATTTTGTTGTTACCACTCTAGCACCTACAAATATTGACCAATCTTAACCAAACTTGGTCAAAACATGTATGACCATAAGTTCGATTTTGGGTCAGATCGAACCAGGAAGTCCAGAGTTATGTGCCCTTGAACGTCAAAAATGGCTAGTTTTGACTTTGTTACCACTCTGTCATCTACAAATATTGACCAATCTTAACCAAACTTGGTCAAAACATGTATGACCATAAGTTCTTGGATGAGTTCGATTTTGGGTCAGATCGGATCAGGAAGTCCGGAGTTATGCGCCCTTGAATATCAAAAATAGCTAGTTTTGACTTTGTTACAACTCTAGCATCTACAAATATTGACCAATCTTAACCAAACTTGGTCAAAACATGTATAACAATAAGTTCTCGGATTAGTTAGATTTTGGGTCAGATTGGATTAGGAAGTCCAGAGTTATGCGCCCTTGAATATCAAAAATTGCTAGTTTTGACATTGTTACTACTCTAGCATCTACAAATATTGACCAATCAAGACAAAGAGTTATTGACCCTTGAATTTCACAAAATTGCCATTTTCAACTTGGTCAAAACATGTATGACAATAAGCTCTTGGACGAGTTTGATTTTGGGTCAGATCAGTTCAGGAAGTCCGGAGTTATGTGCCCTTGGATATCAAAAATAGCTAGTTTTGACTTTGTTACAACTCTAGCATCTACAAATATTGACCAATCAAGACAAAGAGTTATTGACCCTTGAATTTCACAAAATTGCCATTTTCAACTTGGTTGGTGACCATGAGATCTTATATGATTCATTTTAGCTTGACTTTTCGAAGAAAATGAGAGCTTATACTGTCACCCGGGCGTTGGCGTTGCAACCAAGGTTAAAGTTTTTTAATCATCAATAACTTCCATACTATCAAAGGGATTCAACCCAAACTTGAAATACTTATTCACCATCACACCCTCTACCTCACTATTAGGGCCCATGGACCCTGGCTCTACTATATTTGGAGTTATGCTCCCTTTATACTAAGCAACTTAGAAAGTCGAGCACGCTGTCTTCGGACAGCTCTTGTTCATATTGATCGGACTAAAAAAGCCAGAGTTGTGTGCCCTTGATGGTGACAATATTGCTAATTTCGTTTTTAATTTCACTCAAACAGCAATAAATATTGACCAATCAAAAGAACAACTAGGACATAAGGTTGGGTAGAATATCTTTATCAGAACAGAGTTATGTGCCCTGGATTATGACAAAATTGATGTTTTTTATCGACTTGGTTTTCACTTTAACAGCCACAAATATTGATCATTAAAGATTAAGAATGCTGTTTTCAGCTGGATCATAATCTCGCATCTTAAGTTTCGTGTTCTTGTCTTAGATATACCTAGGTCATGTAAAAGATGGGTCTTGTTCTGCATGGAGAAAGTTTCAAACTTCTATCAGGTGAGCGATCCAGGGCCATTTTGGCCCTCTTGTTTAAATATGACCCTTGTCATAATTTCACATAAAAAATTTAGTTGTTATTATGCAATATAATGACATGGGTGGATTCATGGGGGGGGGGGGGGGGGCGCAGGGGGGGCCGGACCCCCTTGGAATTTGGCAGACTCCCCTCTGAAAAATATGGTGAAATTAAACTTTGACTTACAAAAACTTAAGCAAATTCCATTTTGTGTGTTTCATTGGTTAGAGCTGGTAGATCTACTGTTACTTTTAACAATGGTTAACATTCACTTATAAACTTAGCAATCTCACACGTGTTTTATTTGGGCTTGGTCCTACCCCCACCCCTGGAAAAAATTCCTGGATTCGCCCATGTAATGAGGTTGAGTATATGGTACATTGTTATTTGAAATTTTGATAAGAAAGAATCCTTTCAAAAACTACAAAATGGTGAACTTGTCGAAATTTTAAGATGCTGAAAGATGACAAATAAAAATGATTTAGAACCAGCACATCAATTTGTTATACTGCAATAGTGTATAGATCTAGCAAAATGTTAAGGGAAAAGGAATATATATTGGTATTTCCAAATGTATAGAAGTCTTTTTCTGATTGTTAATAACTGTACCAAGTTTCATTGCAAAATCAATTTGATTGAAAAGAAAGTTAAATTATGTTGCTTTTCTTTGAGAACCTTGTAACTGCAGCTTGTTTTAAGCTGCAGTTACAAGGTTGTTGAAGAAAAGTGATGATTAATGGAAATTTGGTTGATCAATTATTTACAAGTCTGATTGAGGGTAAAGGTAAAAAGGAAGTTAAAGTATTTAGATGCATGTCTGTTGTAATTAAAATGTCAATACATCTTGGTTGAAAAATCAATCAAGAGGTTTGGATCATCATTGAATTTTTTTCATTGATTAAATTCAACTCTTTCCCAAACAAGATTGGGTTTTGATCTTTTGATGTCCCTGTTCAGATAGTATGCCTTGGAAAATACAAAATATTGAGGCAGAAGAAGAAAATGCTGATAACCAGCATTTTCTCCTTTTGCTTCAATATTTTCTGTGTATCATACACAAATCCTATCTTCCTCTACATTCTTTTTGTCTTCTGTAGTAGCTTTTGAATTGGACATGTCTAAATTTCGCTGCCTGTTAATAGGTTAATCCTTGCTCAGCAAAATTTACACTTGTCCAAATCAAAAGGGTCAACAGACAATTAGATTTATAAGGAAATGAATTTCTCAAATTCCAAATCCTTAAGTAAATTGTGTAGGAACATGATATTTTACGCAATTGCAATGGCATGTCATCATGATAGTTCAGTTTTGCATTAAGCCTTGCAAAATCTTAACAGCTGTTGCAGACTACTTCTTTAATCGTAAATTAATCAGTAACTTAAATGTCAATACTTCACGATGACTAAATCAGTGCAATTTGAGTCATAATGTTTTTCAAATATTGCGGGAAATGATAAATTTTGATGATGAAATCTAACATTTTATGATATTGTAAAGTTTAATTGATGATTTTTGTCTGATCAAGATGTCACTGGACCAATTGAATGACAAGTTTAGGTCCATATGCAGTGGCGGATCCAGAGGGGTTTCAGGGGGTGGGGGTGGGGGGTTTGTTTGGATGGGTGGTAACTGTAGGAAAACAAACACCCCCATTCGTACATTCGAACACCCCTCAAAGAAATCCTAGATCTGCCGCTGATAATGTTTCTGAAATCTTTGTTGACACTAATTTCGCATTTTGTTGCTCTTTAGGTAGTAAACATTGCAATGAAGAAATTGCTTGTCACAAAGATTTTACCTTGTTTAGGGCATCAAACAGTGTCATTATGGGGGAATGAGTTGTTTGAATTAGTGTTTACTTTTTCGTTCGGCTAAAAATCAAGTAAGACTTCATGTCCAATTTCTTTGCTAGAGGATTTGGGAAAGTTTTTATCAAGGAGTAAATTTAATTTTACTATAGACCGTGACTTGGCTACTTGAAAGGCCTTTTGTAAATGGATAATAGGAAAATATTGAATAATGTGTGACAGCATACCGGTGTAGATAAACAGCTTTGGATAGATCTTGGGTTAAGCTTAGATGTAAGTTTTCTTGTATTTTTAGACCATTTTTGGTCAGTTTTGTGTGAAATGCTTCTCTCTAGGCTATTTCTACAAGCCCTGGTATGGCTGTTGCTTAAACAAAAGGGTTTTTGAAAGCACCAAGAGAAGAAAGTCAATGCTGAAGTACAGAATTTTCTTCTTCTGTCTCAATTATAACTTTCCAAGCTATAATGTACTACTGTAGTTCCACGGACATAGATTGACTGTCCTCTAGACTTCCTTTCAATTTGGACTGGTTTAAAAAATCTTATTGTTTTAGAAATATTAACTCTTTCCGAAATAACCAAACTTTCGACTGTTCCAATTAGCTTACGACAAAATAGATGTTGAAAAAGATTGAATTTAAGCAAATTGTAGCACAGAAAACATTAAGGCAAAAGGAGAAAGCAGTTTCTTCTTTTGTCTCAATGTTTTCCCAAGTCTTTTTCTAATAGAGACGTCAAAACCTGGTCTTTTTTGGAAAAGGGTTAAGGAATGTGAAAATGAAGAGTGGGGTTTCTTTTCCTAGTATAACGTCGGTGCTATGACAAAATGGCGCAATAGAAATTTTGCTCGAAAACCATTTTTTCAGGAGAGCCAAAAACGTTTTTGCCGTTTTAAAAAATGTTAAAAAATATGCCGGCAAAATTGCGTAACTCACTATTACTCTCGTGTAAATTTGTCTACGTATAACGCATTTTTGTCAGCTAAATCGAGTTACGCAATTTTGTCACATGATAATTGAAAGGGTTCTAATAGGTGTAGAAAAACGCCGTTTTGACAGGATATGCGCTCCTACATACTTAGTAGAAAGCATTTATAAAAAAAAATTGACAAAATGGCGTAACTAATTTGTTACGCCATTTTGTCATAGCACCGACGATAATATGATTTTGACTGAATTTCTGCATGAAAATGAAAAAAAGTCTACAGAGGGGGTTTCGTTTAAACCCCCTCTGGATCTGTCATTGTTCAGCCACTTCCATTTGACATGAGATATTGTTAGGAGAGGAGAAAAAACATTCAATAGATCAACATTTTCATATTTATAAATTTCAACAACATTTACCAAATTTATTGAAATTCTCAATCTGTAAAAAAGAGGATAAGTTGAATTTATGCTTGAATGCATGAGAAAATAGTTTGTGATTCAATTTTCGAATGTTTGCAAATCATACTTGCGTTTCATGGAAATACATAAAACAGGGTTTTCTAGTAAAAGGATGACTAAGATGTGTCCCATAATTTCATTTTGCTTTCAGATGAGTTAGAAATTACGAAAAAAAAACTTATGCAAAAATTGTAATTTGTTGTGTCATTGAGCAGGTTTTGTCTTGTCATGCGACAATGATTTACAACCACTCTACCACTCTAAAGTGCATGTAAGCTATATGCACCACTTGAGAAAGTTTTACACTAATCTTAGATATTCAATGGTCCCAAGTGATGAATCGAAATTGGTCAGAGGAATTACTATATCATATCTAGGAGGCAGTTATGAGGGTAGTTGCACCTTCTTGCTCATCAGTACATAGTTCCCCATGAATAGCCACAGCCATGGCACAGTCAGTAGTGCAGCAGACTCTCACTGCATGGCCACGACAAATATCCTTTCAGACTAAGTATCACCCACCAATGGGTTGGTATCGTTAAACGTTATTTGTGGGTGAGCAGCTTGAGGTTCGGTTAGGATGTTGTTGTAGTACTGGCAGGGCTCGAATTTCCACTAGCATACTGGCAATTTACTAGTTAAAATCAGAAATCGCTAGTGATTCTATCTGGCACTAGATTTTTTTAGCTAGTGGAAAAATATTCCCTGCCAACAGTTTTATCCATGCAACCTGAAAAGGCTTACAAAACAATACAAAACAACTTCCAGATATTGACTTACTGTACTAGTTTTCGGAAATGTCCTAGGACTTAAAAGCCCAACTGTAATTATAAACCTTATTTAGCTTTTATTTTTCAAAATGAAAACCAAATTGCGAGTGAATTTGCCTTTTTGCTAGTGGTTTAAAAAGCTACTAGCAAAAAATTGCGAGTCACTTTGTTAGGGAAATTCTAGCCCTGTACTGGTATGAGAAACGACAGGAATCAATGGTTAGGTGTTCCAGAAGCTGTGATATGGCCATAGCAGTTGAAGACAGTGTTAAACCCCAATCAACCAGCAATGACAGCAAAAAATTATCAGTGTATGTCGTTATGACATTGTACATGTTGCGTATGTACATTATATTCTATATTGAATGTTAAATTTACGTTCACTTTGCACTCAATTTTATTGTAAGGACTGTTTAAATATTGATATTTGTGTTTAAAACACTTTACCGTCAATCAATAGGTATCCGATATGTCTCATGATCAGCTGTTTCTTAAATATCCTTCTTTTAGTTGTTAGTATTATATATTTAAGGCTATGTATGTTTCAATTAGCAGTTGTTTCAGTTTAATTTGTTTTGTTTTTTTTCTGCTCGTTTGAACTTCATTTTCCAGCAATATTTGTCCACAGACGTTTTTGTTAGCTTTAGCGATGTAAAGGTTCGATATTGAATTACTCATATTATCTTATGTTTACCAAATAAGGCAAAATTATATTCGATATAAGTCTATATGTAATCCAACATTGTTGGTGCACCTTAACTCTTTCCCAAATTATAGAATTATAGACTTAATCCATTTTCACAGTGATGTCTTTTGATGCCCAACAAAAACATCGTGGAAAATGAAGAAATTGCTTGTCGAAAGGCTTCACTGTATGGTACTTTGCTTATGTTAAAATGAGCGAAAATGCTGGTTATCAGCATCTTCTTTTTTTCTTCAAATGATTTCTAATGCCTTCTCTATTAGTCTTGCAGGTATTTTGTCAGATTTCTTTTATGTGATACGGACATGAAATTATAATATGACCAGGCCTTAATTAACCCTTTCCCAAACAAGACCTGGTTTTGACGTCCCTAATAGAAAAGGCTTAGGAAAACATTGAGACAAAAGAAGAAACTGCTGATAACCAGCAGTTTCTCCTTTTGTCTCAATATTTTCTGTGCGATATTTTACACAAATCCTATCTTTAATAACATCCGTTTTGTCATTTGTGGCAGTTTTTGAAGTGGATCACCCTAAAATTTTGTTGTTTGGAAACATCACATCTATCTCCTGATAGAGAATCCTTGAATTTATATCATAAAAAGCCAGTATTGAGACAGGATTTAGACAGATGAAATTTCTAAACACAATAACAAAGGTGTCAATGTTGAAATTTAGTATTTGTTACAAGATTTAGTGATAAAGGAATTTTTGTGAAAAATAAAGTACTAAAGTAATTCTAAACCTTTCCGAAACAGTTGCTGGATTTGATGTCCCCACTACAAAGAACTTGTTTTATATCCAACATTTTCTTCTTTTCTTCATTTGTTTCCCTTTGTCTTTGCAAAGATGTAAGCAATGTTAGGAAGATATTTCAGAATCCCCACTGCATGGGCACCCCCAACCCCAAGAATGTATTGACCCATTACAAGGCAACAAAATTTTTGACTGTTCCAATTGGAAAGTTGTTGCAGACGACAAATTCAAGTTGATTAAATATTAAAAATCTTTTGATTTAAGGTTAGAAAATATTGTCACAAGCAATTTCTTCATTTCCCACAATGTTTTCCAAAGTCCTTTCTTGTCAAGGAGTCTAAAAGAGTCAATGTGTGGGAATATGTTAATGATCTGGATAAATCCTGTAAAGATGTGGTACCAAAAACCCATTCCCAGACAACAAATTTTAGGATGTTTTACTTGAAAAGCTGATGCTGAGGCAGATCTACAGATAAGAGGCTTGAAGGGGTGATGTCTATTGGAAATGCAATATTTCATTATTATTCATCCCCAAGGTGAAGGTACTCATGATTTGAATCGCCTCATTGGTTGTTAATAAAGACAGCATTTATGTAGGCCGGTAGGAACTGGGGCAGGGCTACATATTTTACACTGAAAATTCATGGAAAGTCCAGTTTAGCCCCTATTTGCCCCCTCCCCCCAACATACAGACACAGTGGCTTGAGTCCACCCCCCGCCCCGTATGAAATTGATTCCTATTGGCATGTTATGTCACTTATGTGTTACTTAGGAAAAAAATTAAGGCTAAAGAAGAAATTGCTGATTATCAGTAATTTTTTCTTGTCTTTAAGTTTTCCCAAGCTCTTTGTTATTAAGTTATTGGAGCAAATCAGCTGATTATTTTTCGCTGACATATAGTAATTGAAAATTTTAACTGAAGGGTCATACTACGTGAAATCATAATTTGTAAATAGTGATTACAAAACCATTGGAGTATATAATTGATATTAGAGTATTCAAAATATTTCTGTACAGCTTAAATTTCCTATTATGGTCATGTGATTTTGGTAGATATAATTATACCATATCAGGACAGAGTATTAATATCTTGCACATATATATTGATAATATTGTACATGCATCGATAGGACTTTATCTATAGTAATTAAACAGGGTCATTGTGTTGAATGTTATCTGGTATGGATTGTAGGGTGTAGCGGTTGGAGTTTTAAATTGATATTATTGAAGGATAAATAACAAAAGTGAGGACATGTATAGCGGACGAGAATCGACCTGGCAGAGTAGCCCATGCTAATTGTATGGAATGCTCTGCCAGGTCAATTCTCGTCCGCTATAAAAAACATGTTATGTCATATTTGTTTTGAATTTTCGTAAAGAAGTTGGAATATAATTCCATACAATTACTTACAAGTAAGATTTAGTAAATTGTAGACCAGTTAATAAGGGGTGGATGGGTGCAGCAGTAACTGATTATGACAGAAGGCATGGCATGTTACCCATGGGCACTGGTTGAAGTCTCAGAATCTCTGGTCATTTGGATAAGACTTTGATCTGAAAAGAGTTGTTGTTTAACCCTTTCCCAAACAACACAATTTTGGGATGGTTTAATTTGAAAGCTGCTGCAGAAAACAAAATATATGTGATAGAAGATAGAATATGTGTAATATAGCACAGGAAATATTGAGACAAAAGGAGAAACTGCTGGTTATCAGCAGTTTCTTCTTTTGTTTCAATGTTTTCCCAAGCATTTTCTATTACGGAAGTCAAAACATGGTCTTGTTTGGGAAGGGTTTTAAAGCTGTTGATTGGCATGTAAAATCGATCAAATCAATTCAATCGATCAATGACCTAGAGTTTTTGAGCTCAGTGATTTTGTTACAAATTTATGCGGAAGAGTCCTGGGACCCACTTGTTCCCAAAACAATGAGTCCAATATTGAAAAATATGAGTCTGTGAAAGACAATGTCAATTACACATTGAAAATGTTTGCATTCTGGGACTCACTGAATATTTTTTAATGAGTCCTGAGAAAAAAATATGAGTCAGGGACTCGGGACTCGCAGGTAACAAAATCCCTGCGAGCTGCGCTGGGTATGCCATGGATCCCCTAGCATAACGTACCGTAATTATTCTAATAAACGCCCATATTCTAATAAACGCCCATCCCCCAATTTCCGATTAAAATCATGCAAGTCATAAACAAAGATTACTTTCAGAAGCAACGAAAGAGAGGATTTCCTGTTTCCCAATCTTTTTACAATGAAGGAATTTCATCCAAAAATCGTATTTTACAGTCCTTGTAACAAAACTTAGCTAACTTTTACTTAATTAACTTCGAGTCCATGAATTGACATTTGATTCGGATGTTTTGACTAACAAAATTCAGAATACCTCTAATAAACGCCCACCCCCAGCTTTTCTATCAAGCTCTTTTCTAATAAACGCCCGGGCGTTTATTAGAATAATTACGGTATTCTTTATTTTGGGCCCACTGCATGCCTTACAAGTGTTAGTATAGGTCCCAAAGATTGACCTGGCAGAGCATCTCTAACTAATAACTAGAGATGCTCTGCTAGGTCATTTATCAAGACCTATAATGTACCTTGCATATACAATGTATTGTTGCATTGATAAAGCTATATGGTCGGTGTAAATGCAAAACCTCGTATGTTGATTCATGCAATTTTCAAAGTACAAACTTATGTGCCCAGTTTAGACAATTCTCGCAGGTTTTGAGATATCTTTACTGATCAGTATTAATGACAAATTATTTGTGAACAATATGTCCAAATTTCAAGTAAAACATTTCAGTTTGGGAAAAGTTATTACACTTTTTAGCTCACCTGAGCACAAGGTGCTCAAGTGAGCTATTGTGATCACCTTTTGTCCGGCGTCCGTGCGTACGCGCGTCGTCCGTTGTCCGTCAACAATTTCTTTAAATGACATCTCCTAAACTACTCGGCCAATTTCAGCCAAACTTGGCAGGAATGTTCGTTAGGTGACCCCCTTTCAGAATTGCTAAAAGAATTGAAATCCATAAAAAACTCTGGTTGCCATGGCAACAGAAAAGGAGAAATTTGACTGAATCTCAATACTATCTTTGAAGGACATCTCCTCCTAAACTACTTGGTCAATTTCAACCAAACTTGGCAGGAATGTTTCTTAGGTGACCCCCTTTCAGAATTGCTAAAAGAATTGAAATCCATAAAAAAGTCTGGTTTCCATGGCAACAGAAAAGGAGAAATTTGACTGAATCTCAATACTATCTTTTAACAACATCTCCTCCTAAACTACTTGGCCAATTTCAACCAAACTTGGCAGGAATGTTCTTTAGGTGACCTTTCAGAATTGCTAAAAGAATTGAAATCCATAAAAAAAACTCTGGTTACCATGGCAACAGAAAAGGAGAAATTTGACTGAATCTCAATACTATCTTTGAATGATATCTCCTCCTAAACTACTTGGCAAATTTCAACCAAACTTGGCAGGAATGTTCATTAGTCGACCCCCTTTCAGAATTGCTAAAAGAATTGAAATCCATAAAAAACTCTGGTTGCCATGGCAACAGAAAAGGAAAAATTTGACTGAATCTCAATACTATCTTTGAGCGACATCTTTTCCTAAACTACCAGGCCAATTTCAACCAAACTTGGCAAAAATATTCCTTAGGAGGTCCTCTTTGAATTGCTAATAGAATTGAAATTGACTAAAAAACTCTGGTTGCCATGGCACCAGAAAAGGAGATCTTTGACTAATTCACAATAATTTCTTTGAACAACATCTCCTCCTAAACTACTTGGCCAATTTCAACCAAATTTGGCAGAAATATTTCTTAGGAGGTTCCTTTTAAAAATTGCTTAAAAAATTGAAATCCATTAAATGCTCTGGTAGCCATGGCAACAGAAAAGGAGATTTTCCACCAAATCTCAATGACATTGTTGAATGATATCTCCTCCTAAACTAACAGGCTAATTTCAACCAAACTAGGCAGAAATATTCCTTAGGAGGTCACATTTAAAGAATTGCTAACAGAATTGCAATTTATAAAAAAAAAAAAACGACTCTGGTTGCCATGGCAACAGAAAAACAGAAATTACACGAAATCTGTCAGAAGCAATTTCTCCATAACAGCAGAGCCAAATTTGACAAAACTTATTATTTGCATTACTTATGATATTGCTATGAGGTACTTTTCTTTGCTTTTCAATTTGAAACCTTGTCACAGAAACAGGGGTCTTCTTGTAAAAATCTGCTTGTCAGGGGCATAGCTTCTACATTTATGCATGGATTTAAACAAATGCAGGGTTGCCACGCGTCAGGGAAAAGTCAGGGAAATTTAAATTTTTTCCAAGGTCAGGGAATTGTTAGGGAATTTTGTTAACTGTCAGGGAAATTTGAAAATACTGGAAAATGTCAGGGAATTGTCAGGGAATTTTGAAAAAATAGGAAGCAGTGCCATATGATTAATGATTTCAACACTGCCTTTAAAAAATTTCTGAAGACCCTGCGAGTTGCCGCGAAATTGCCGTGATAAGATAATTATTATGTCAGGGAATTTTTCAATTTTGTCAGGGAATTGTCAGGGAATTTTTTTTCTTCTTACTAGTGGCAACCCTGAAATGTATGGGTAAATGTGTTCTTTATCATGAGTAGATGTCTATTTGAAATATATATTTAGGTAGGTTCAAGGTCATAGATCTAGGTCAATTTGTAAATTTCTGTTTGTTTGTCAGTCTGTATGTTTTTTTGTAATTCCATCTGTCCAAAGCAATTTCTCTATAACCACATAGCCGAAATGGATGAAACTTCATGTTTGAGTTACATATGATATTGCACTGAGGTAGTTTTCTGGGTTTTCTATGGTTTGAAATCACATAGCGGCATTCATATGATCTTTGACCCTTTATTGCATTACCTGTAAGAAATCTGATCTGTTATAAAAACCCCATCTCAGGTGAGCGACCTAGGGCCAACGGCCCTCTTGTTTCCCTCCCCTTTAAAATTTTCCAAAAACGAGATACGAGGTTTTGCATTTACAATGTAGATATGTTGTCAGTAATTAATATGACCATATGTTGCAGCTATGAATTGATTAGTTTTTAGTAAGGACTGTGACACTTCGTTATTGCACTTCTCAGGTGTATAGAAAACTAGAAATAGATGTGTGATGATTTCATTTGCTTATTAACCCTTTCCCAAACAAAACTGGGTTTTGACATACCTAATAGGAAAGGCTTGGGAAAACATTGATACAAAGGAAGAAAATGCTGGTGATCAGCATTTTCTCTGTTTGTCTCAATATTTTCTAGGCTATTAAAGGTACAAATTCTTTAATAATCAATATCAATTTTGTCGTCTGCGGCAGCTTTTAAAATGGACCGTTCTACAAAAAATTCTGTTTGGGAAAAGGTTAACCCTATCCCAAACTGCAAAAATTCCAACTATTCCAATTGAGTGCTGCTGCAGACGACAAAATGAATTTTGATAAAGATATGAGTTGTATAAATATTGAAACAAAAGGACAAACTCAAATGTATTTTCTTCTCTCTTTTCAGGAATTGAAATATAAAACAATGCACTAACACAAGAAACAAGCACATTCGATCGTGAAAAACTTGCTCTTTCATAAGGACTATAAAAGGTAAGCAATGTTTTATGATTAGACAATGATTTTCACAATTGGAGATTATCTCATTTGGTCATAATTGTGACCAGTCATGCTAAAAGGTACCATTCTGATCCAGGAAGTCCATCGAATAAATATATGAGAAAAGAATCAGGCTCAGCAGAGGTCGAACAGATACTGTTTGTATTTGTACTATTAATGTATGGTAAGCTAAGAAGAAAAATTTTGATTCAGGAATTAGCTAAGAATGAAAGTTTCGATATTAGTCTGTGCAGTCTTTGCAGAGTTATGAATGAGCTAGGATCTGGAAAAAGGTCCCTTGTTACAGCTTGTAGCATTTCAGGCTATCACGTTTCCATATCAACCTGTGCTGCTGCAAGGGTTACAGTTCCTACAGAAGTTAAGAGAGAACAGCATAGATCCTGATCATACTGTGGCTGATCTGGATCCATGTTGGCCTCAAATCTCAAAAGGACCTTTTACAGATCCTGGCTCAAATAGATTCCAGGATCGATACTTTTGACACTTCCCAGATGGTCAATTTTTGCCTGACAGGTTCACTGGTGGGGAACTCGGGCAAAGTGAGGGACGTTTTTTCGTTTGTCAATACAAAATGGTAAACCCGGTCTGTTTTTAGTGCAAGTTCATTGTCATTAGAAAAAAATTATAAACTCACATTTAAACGTAAAATATCTATACCTTGTTGTAGCGAAAATTGTTTTAGTTCACCACCAGTTAGGTTGCATATCATTTTCATTCTACAAGTTCACATGTCATACACTTTTCCACAGGGGTTTAGTCTTTGAAGCCATTGTGTGTTAGAAAGAAAATGCTGCATGCTTACTAGTGAAGTACTTTTTATGCAGTTTAATGTAATTCAATTTAGCTTTTATGTTATGCTAAATTTGGTTAACCTCTCAAGCCATTTGTTAAAAAAATGGATATTCTCATGTCTTCATAAAATTGCATGATTTCATTTCTTTTCATACAGAAAATTTTATTTACATATTTTATAACAGCTATACTTATGAAATAATCGAACAATTATTTACCTACTGTAAATGAATGTTTGTCCAATTTGCTTGCTGTTAAACCCTTTCCCAAACAAGACAAGTCCACTCCTGGTCTTTATTTCCTTAATGGAATCATTTTGGGAAAATATTGAGGCAAAAGAAGAAAATGCTGATTATCATCATTTTCTCCTTTTGCCTCAATATTTTCTTCTCTATATTGAACACAAATCTTATTGTTAATAAATTCCATTTTGTCGTCTACAGCAGCTTTCAAATTACAGTCCAAAAGTTTTGCCATTTGGGAAAGGGTTTATGAATGTTTGTCCAATTTGCTTGCTGTTTAATTGTTGATATTGTTATTAATGCTCTATTTACAGAAAGATCCGCTGCATAACCCTGCATGGTACTGTCTGATTACACATCATAACCACGTTTTTATTACTAAATAATCATAGCTACTAACATAGTTGTAGATTTTGTATAATCTTATCTTTTAGATAGTCTACATGTAATGTGGCAACATCTGAATTTTTATGCTCCCCGAAAAAATGCTGTCCGTCCGTCCGTCTGTCTGTCCGTCCGTCCGTGTGTCCGTCCGTCCACAGCCAGATCTCAGCAACCCTTGGGCCAAATTCAATGAAACTTCACATGTGGACTCCATTGGATAATCCCTAGAAACCTCTTTCTCCATTTCTCAATTTGAGGCTGCGTCATGGAAAAAGGGGCCTTAATGTAAAAATAGTTTTTCTCTGATTTCTCTTCATCTAATGGGCAGAATTTAATGAAATTTTGTAATTTTGTATTTTGTGAGATGTTCTAGACCATATTCTATAAATAATGTGTGTAAAAAAAAACGTCATGGGAAAAGGGGGCTTAATGTATGATAGTTTTTATTTTGTGACAAACACTTATTCGGGGAGCATAATCCGTCTATGACGGCTCTTGTTTAGGCACTGTCACAATCATTTTGTACAAGAGATCATAACATACAGTTACTAATAAGTTGTTTGAAAACCAATCAATCTATCCATTAATCAAAAGTTTAACCTTTTCCCAAACATAAAAATTTTAGGGTGATCCAACTTCAAAAACTGTCACAAATGACAAAATGGGTGTTATTAAAGATAGAATTTGTGTAAAATATGACATAGAAAATATTGAGACAAAAGGAGAAACTGCTGGTGATCAGCAGTTTCTTCTTTTGTTTCAATGTTTTCCCAAGCCTTTTCTATTAGGGACGTCAAAACCAGGTCATGTTTGGTAAAGGGTTAATAGGACATGAATTTCAATGATAAGCACTTTGGAGAAGGTTTGCCAGAAAAAAATGAAACATTTGGAAATATGTTGTTATTGCCATGCTGTGTGCCTTTCTACATGTCTGTCTTTCTTTTTGCACTAAAGTCGTACTAGTTTTCCAATAGAATAAGATTCTAAATTATCTTTTCTTTCAAAGCTAGGCCCAACATCATTCTGCAAGTCTTATGCTTTACACATACAGTAATATCAAGCTTTAAGCATTCAGTCCTTTCCTCAAAGATTTGGCATATGATTTTTACAAAAACTATGATCAGTAATGCAATGTTTCAATTAAAAGCAAATCAAATATCTATGTATGTCATTGACACAAACACATTTAATAAGGACAAGTAAAACATTATGTACAATATTCATGCCTAATTTAAAAATACATACAAATTAATGATGCATTCATCATACACACACTGCATTTACATTATAGGTACATCTATACATCAATTCTTACCTGCATTAGTTAATGATATTATCAAAATATGATACATTCATTGAACCTTTCCCAAATGACATCTAAAAGTTTGTTATTTGGCAAAGGGTTTAATCTTTTACTAGAGCTGAATTAGAAATGGATGCAAGTGAAAATTTGGACAGCCTGTTGGAGGGGAATGACAACCAAACTCCTAACGAGTCACTGGACGATTTACTGAACACCACTGAGGATGATGTGCTGTTGAGATCCAACTCATCCAAGAAACCAAAGAGGATCAAGTCATTTAGAAAATCCCTAAAGAAACCAGATAATGTTGTGTCTAATGCTAGTCAGTCTCCTTCTTCAAACATTGAATTGGACAAAGTTGATATTGCCACAGGACAGCAAGAAGAAAATGTAAACAAAACTGAGAAAATAAGTGAAGAAAAAGGGGATTCTGTTTCAAAGTTAGGTGATTTATTAGAGGTTAATAAAGAGCAATTGAAAGATGACAAGTTGAAAATCGAAGATAATATAGAAACAAAAGGTGATGTTAAAAATACAGACAATGCTACACTTGAAAGAAATGAAAATAACACTGATGCTGGTCTTGCATGTATGAAACAAAATGATCAGAAAGCTGAAACAGGACTTACTAAGAAACCAAAGGAAGATTATTTTGGCAACTCGACTGTAAATCATGACTCACAAACCAACAAAGAAGAAGATATACTTGATATAAATGTTGAGAATGTTCAAGATGATTCTCTGGATGATCTTTTGAACCCAGATGAAAATGTGTTAAGACCTCAAAAATCTAAGAAGCCAAAAAGGATTAAGTCATTCAGGAAATCACTAAAAGGATCTAAAGAACAAATCAAACAAATAGAAACGGCTATCAATAATGCACAAGAAAGTCCAAGTAAGGGAAATTTTCCAATTAAAGAAAACGAGTCTGACATTTTAAAGGATCTTAACAGCAATGGAATTGAAAATCAGGTTTCTGTGGAACCTACAGTTGGACATGTACCATACGATGAAACTGATAGCATAGCTAAAGAGAAGAACCGAATTGAATCTAATATTCAAGCTCAAAGCATCAATTCAACAGATGAAGATTGTAATAAAAGAAATGATTTTGAGTCCAAGCTTTCAATAGTTACTACCAAAGATAATCAGTCTTATGTAGCAGAGAATACTCAATTGGATGCAAAAGATATTATTACAAACAAAGAATTAGCTACTGGTGAAGGCCATGAGAAAAATGACAAAGAATTAGATGAATTATTCAAAGAAAATGAGGAAAATGTTACTGAAGAATCTTTGGATGACCTATTAAATCCTAGCACTGATGAAGTATTAATGAGGAAAAAGCCATCTGTGAAGCCAAGACGGATAAAGTCATTCAGAAAGTCTATCAAAAAACCTATAGAACCTAAGAAAGAGTTAAAGGATGTTAATGAAAGCATGTTAGAAAAGGTAGAAGGCTTTGACGAGAAACAAAATCTGGAAACAGAACAAGATTTAGAGGGAAAGAGAGGCACTGAGGAAAATACACACAAACAAAGTCCTAATGACAAAGAGAACACTGTTCAACTTCCAACAAAAGAGGAAACAATTCAGGAATCTGATGATGTGGCAGAAACAGTACAAGCATCTGTTCAGATTATGATCACTACAACAGTTGATAATGACAGTAAGGAAGCATTGTCTGTTGAAAATCGCACAAAGGAAACTAATTTAGAATCCAAGGAGGACCAGATAGACGGAATCTTGACAGGAATTACAGAACTGGATACAGTTGAAGGACTTGACAATTTACTGGAGCCTTCTGAAACAGCATTTGTTACCAGAGATAAACCTACTAAGAAACCTAAAAGAATTAAATCCTTTAGAAAATCTAAAGTTGGTTTGGGAGAGACAGATAAAAAGAGCTTGCCATCTTCTAAGGATGATGATACAGAAGCAATATTTGAGAAAAATGAAGCAACAGAGAAAACAGATGATTTGCTTGATACTTTTGTTAAACAAGCTGAAGATGACCCCAGTCAAACTCGAAAAGAAAATAACAGTAATTTATTTGCTGATACTAATGATGACAGTCACATCACTGTAAATTCAGTGTCACTTGAATCCAGACCAGAGAATGATGCAGAAAATATTTTTGAAGATAATAAAGTATCAACAAAAGATGATACTTTCAAATTGACAAATTCTGGTAAAGAGTCATTAACAGGTCCTGAAATATTCATGGATGATGACCATGATCCAGTTGCTTCCCTAGCACAGAATGGTGAAACTATTAATGTTACATCTGATGAACTGGATCAAAATACTGATGATTCACAACTGACAGAAGCTGGCGCTAAAACTGAGTTTCAGTCACCAGATGACCCTAAAGTAGATCTCATATCTAAATTAGATCCATCACCTGTTGAAGTAGATAAACATAAATATGTAGAAAAACCAAAAATGGTGAAGTCTAGAAAGTCCAGAAAACTTTTTGTTGAAGACTATGACCCTTTTGCATCACTGATAAAGACCGATGAAGTAAACGATGAGGGTCCAAATGAATCAGATGACAATTTAGATGCCCTGTTTGATGACCAGCAGCCTAAAGATGATGTTCCAGATACTGACAATGTGTCCTCTGTGAGCGAAAACAAGAAACATTTGACTACTGAATCTTCATACTCCCAAGAGGTAAGCATAAATTTTGATATCTTGATATCAATGGTTCAGAGCAAAACAGTTGTAGCTGCCTATACGTTTATAGGCAGTTACAACTGTTTGGTGCTGAGCCATGGATATGACATTGTAATTGCATGTTTGAGTGCTAAACCATTTGAATGTGTATAATTCATTTGTACTTTCATAGTTTTGCTTTTTAAGAATTGAGTAGGTTGGTTCTAATCAATCTACACATCTGGGGGAAATTATTAGAACTTCTGATGCATGTAACTTACAATTTAGATATCTTTTTGATATCTTGATATGTAATTACATGCTTGAGTGCCAAACCATTTGAGTGTGTATAATTCATATGTACTTTCATAGTTTTGTTTTTTAAGAATTCAGTAGATTGGTTTAATTATTCTACACATCTGGGGGATATTATTAGAACTTCATGTAAATTACAATTTAGAGAAAAGAAAATGCTGTCTGTGAAATTATTTTAAATTCTAAAATAAATCCCAGGTGTTTTCATGTGTCAGTTCACATATGCATTTTGTCAAAACTTGAGATAAAACTGTTAGGAGACATGCTTATACATGTATTTGCATAATTTGTTGTATTGTGTGGTTTCAAATCTCAAAACTAGATAACTGCATCTATGATTTTCCGAATGTCGGCATGATTTAATGATTTTTATAAAAAAAAACTATTGCATTTTCATAATAAATTCTATGTTACAGAGAAACAACTCTCCAAGTGCCAACATTGAAGATTCAAGTTTCCAAGATGATATAGAGTTTGGAATAGTTGACAGAAACCTGGACAGAAATGATGAAGATAGGCCTGTATCAACAACAGATGGATCATCAGGTGAAAAACTAAATGGTGTATCAGAAAATAGTGATGAAAGATTCTCCAATTTTACTGATGAAGGTGAACTAATAAAAGAATCAGAAAAGGAAATGGAGAATGAGCTTGTAAAACATGTTAAAGATACAAACATAATTGATGAAGAGAGTGATATATTTGGAGATATTGATACAAATAATGAACCGAGTAGTGAAACTGAAGATGTTGAAAAGGCAGAACCAAAAATTATTGAGGATAACCAGGAGATGATTGGTAGTAACAGTGACTTTCATAAAAATAGTGGACTGGCTGAAAGCTTGGATGATTCGCCATTGGACAAGTCTGGTGAGGCTGCTGCTGATAATTTTGCTGCTGATGATGGTATAGATTCTCCAACTGTGTCCATTGTGGAAGACATGGATGATACAGAGAATGTACCACCCGAAGATTTCGATGTCAGGGAAAAGAGCGATGGAGTTCCCAAATCAATTACAGCTACAAAAGTAGTAGAGGTACTACAGCACAAGATTCCTGCAGTCCTTTATACTAGAGACCTACTAGCACAATACAAGAGACACCCTGGCTCCCAATTTCCAATCCTCTGCAAGTGCACCATATATTTACTTACACCTAGAACATTTGTTGCATTCATGGCACTGTCAGAATGCATGCACTTCAAACTTTACTTCAATTTGAGTGTACATGTACACCTTTCTATTATTCACTACCAATTAGTAAGTATACATGTTAAGGGCCCACATGGCATTTGAGACCATGTTTGAACAAGATCTTTTTGTTCAGAGTTTTATCCTGATCAAGATCCATGCTGCTGTCTGGCAGTACTTTAAGGCAATGTTAAAGCTATCAGAACACAGCATGGATCTTGATAAAAGTGTGTGCTTTTGCAGGCTGGTCAAGGTCCATATTGGTGTCAAAAAACACTTGAATACCTATTCACATCACAACTTCCATTGTATCCCATGATCCAAATATGACCTTGAATATCCTCCAGAAATACCTCCCAGAATTAATGCATCATCAAAACCCAGTTTAAAAGGTTAAAAGTTTTCAGTGAACAAATGTCAATTATTGAAATTTATGGAAATAAATGCAATATGATAAATTAGATAATAATCCAAGAATATTTTTAAGTAAACAGTTTGGATTTTTATTTAAATGCAGATGTACAGCAATTAGTATTTTGCCGAATATGCATATTATTCCATCTATTACCAAGGCAAATAGAAAACTGCTGTAAAGACTTAGAATAATGTAATTCATATCAAAATAATGGATTTGAAAAAGTCTTAGCTTAGGGTATCTACGCTGCGATGTGACCATAGCAGTTGAAAACGGCGTAAAATCCCAATAAACTAGACTTAGGGCAGCTCTCAAACAGCAAAATTTGTTTTGTGAAATTTAGTTTGATCAGTCAAGAAAATTCAAAGTTTTACACTTTTAGATCTACTGGTTTGCACTATTGACTTGTATGGGAGATAACCTTGAAGACTAAAATGGTCATAACATTACTGATTAACTCCCTTTTAAGAGAATTTAATGGAATAAAGTATAGATAGAAACTAGACAAGTATACTGAAAAAAAAAACAAGATTAAGGTACTTTGCATATAAATTGGCGACCTTGTATTTTTTTCTTTGGGAGAAGTACAATGTAATAGGTGCTGTTTATGAAACATAACAACCATCAAAGAAAATTAGATGAATTTCTCTTTTTTCATACTATTTCAACATTTAAATCACATTAAAAATCTCAGAGGAGTAAATGCTGATAACTAATATTTTGATTCTTTCCACCTCATGACTTTAATCCTTTCCTAAACAAAAGAAGTTTACATTAGTTTAGATTGAAATGAGTTCCAGAAGACAAAATTGATTGCATGTTTATATTATGACTGGAAAACAAACATTGGTTTAGTAGTCCACCCTTAAAGAGAAAAGCGTGACATTGGTTTTTTTGTGCAGCATTGAGCATTTGTTACCTATCCAAACCTATTTGGACCATGCTGTAAACTTTTGGCCGTCGATGTCCTCCGAATAATTCAGGCCCCCAATCGAATCTCATTAAATACAGATTGTTGACATTAATGTTTCTTAGGATTGTTATCTAGACTTGATAATCAATTGTTATTTTGTATCAATGAACATTTCTGGGAAATTAAATATTAGCATGATATAAAACATTGAGAGGAAATGGAGGAAATATTGACTTTTGGCATTATATTCTTTATCTTCATTTGTTTTCCAAAGCTGTCTCTATAATGATCATGAAATCTTAATCGTTGGCTATGTTCAAAATTGTTGTAACTACACCTTATCTAAGTTGTAGTTACAACATTTTTGAACAGAGCCGACTATTATGTATCATCTGGAAAGAGTTTTATCATTGTTGTTTTCTCCCAGAACAGAGAGGCAACCATTATAAATTACAATGACGAAGCGTAACTCCCGCTTGGATAGCCTGGATCTGTTAATAAATGAGCAGCCTGAGGGAACTGTGCCAGATAGCTCAGATTTGCAATCGTTAGCCACACCGTCCATGAGCTTGGACTTGCTCTCATTTACCCAACCACAGACTTCCGATAAACAATCACCAAGTGATGTGTTTGGAGATAAGAATGATAATGCAGATTTAGATGCTTCCATGAAACAGACAAACTGTGAGGATGAGGGTAGTAAAAGATCTAGAACCAGAAATGAATCACTTGATAGTCTAGACATGCTACTGGATGAACAACCTACAGGGACTGTTCCAGAATCAGATGATCTTATGTCACTTACTATGCCATCAATAGATACTAATCTGAATATGTCATTGACCAAACCATCTGAGAAGGTAACTGCTATAGAAAGGACAGATAGTCAAAGTAATAAAGGTTATGCTGATGCCAGACAGGGCAAGCTATTGTCTTTTGATTCTGATTCTGACAGTACTTTCCTTGAACCAAGACTGGAATCTCAACCTTCTGCTTTACATCCAAATATGGGAGACACCACCAACAGTCCTAGTAATTTAGATTTACTTATTGATCTGGATTTAATGGCTACATCTGATCCAAATGACAAATGTAAAGATGTGAGAGATACAGAATCAGTAGCTGGTGGTAAAGCTAACAACAATGGTAGTCTAGACTTGCTACTTGATATACAGAATGATGACTTTGTTCAAAACCAAGACGGTATGCAGCCTTTTTTAACACCTTCTAAAGATCTGAATTCTGATTTGAATCAGGAGTATGGAACTCTCAGTAAAGACACTGATAGGGAAAGATTGACAAGTTTGGACCTTTTGTTAAATGATCAGCCTGATGGTGTTGTGCCTGAAAATGATAACCTTCAGTCCCTGATGTCTCCAGCCATTAGTACAAACACAAACAAATCCACACTGATGACTACAGAAGACATGAAAAGGGAAGAAACTAAAGCATCACATATGGGAAATAATTCTAAGAACTCTTCTGTTGATGAAATAGACAAAGATGGTGAAAAAGCAAACAAAATGTCTGACCTGAGCTCAATGAAGAGTCTAGATGTCCTACTTTTCAACCAACCAATAGGAACAGTCCCTGACACAGATGACCTTGCATCTTTAACAATGTCAAGGTCAATAACTGAGGATGCTACACTGTATGAATCTAAGGTTGGTATGATGGCAACCCTGCAATATATATACCACCTTTACTGACTTATTTGGAGATGGAGCGGCTTGGCTTACCATGTAACCTGAGTAAACTGGATTGGCTGGCCCTTTCTGCTTCTTTCAATCAACTTTTCCGTCATGTTTTTCTGCTTATTTTTCTGACTTTTTTTCTCCGGTATATTCCTGATGCATGTGGTGGTGGTGGTGGTGGATAGTTAAGTTTGTTCTAAACCCATTACCAGATAATAAAATATTAGACTGATCCAAATTCAAAGATAATGCAGACTACAATTTCAAGTGAATTAACTTGAAAACTCTTCGGTCTTTTTGGGTTGAAAACATTGTGGGAAATGAAGAAATTGCTTGTCACAAGCAATTTCTTCATATTCCACAATATTTTCCAAAGCCTATATCTTTCAGGATGTCAAAAGGCATCACTGTGTGGTAATGGGTTAATGTTGGTTGTTTCCATTTCAAATGTATTTAGATTACTTAATTAAATTCAAGTGAATCAATAAGATTTTTTATAGAATTTCCTAAAAATGTCTGTAGTTTGTAAGTGAAAATGTTCATTATTAGATTTACACATTGGTTATTTATCAACAGGAAAGTTTTTTATCTATATGATGGCCGAATGACCAATACATAATGTTTTATTTGTTATTCGGGGATTATAATCTATTACGAAATATAAATATAAATCGGCATGTCTTTGATGGTAGTGTAGCATTCAGTTACATGTACTTTAATTCAAATCCTCATCACCAGCTGCAAGCATGTGCATTACTCTTTAAGTAAGCCTTACCAGCATAGTGCTCTACGATTAACTCCGGACATCAGCAGTTTGTAATAACCCCACTTTAGTAATGTTTCTTAAGACGCTCAGCTAACAGACTTTGCGGACGAAAATAAAGTTGTCTCCGGTTGATATTGGTACACTAAATGAAGAAATCCTGCAAAGTTTATTTATGCATGGGTAGCACAACATTATATAAGTATTTGATATTCACAGACTATTTTCTATCACCATCCCTGATAATGGGGAAATAATAAATGATGATGATGAATAAAAAAAATAGTACAAATTCAATCAATCTAAATTTGTAATGATCAAATGGCAAGCTAGCCAGCCAGGCAATAGATGCTAACAATACAAACTTTGCTTATAAATCTTTCTCATGATTTAAAGTTCTTTTATTACCAATATACAGGTTAAAGGGGCCCATGCTAGGTTGTCTAACATACAAACTGGTAGAAAATATTTTCAAGCAATATCGTAATAATGGGTCAACCTGTGTCAATGAGTAGATCATTTCTGTTCTGTTCTGTGAGATAATTCAAGTCAAGTTCAATTAGTCCTTCTAAATAAGATATGTATGTAACTTTACCTTCCAGCATTGTAAAGGAAAATGATCCTTGTTAGAAAGTGAAAAACTTGCTATAAGCTCTAAAATGCCATATTTTTGGTCAAAGATAATGTTATGCACCAAACAACTATGCAAATTTTCACTGTCCCATTGTTCGGATTTCTGAAATATCTAGCATGGGTTCCTTTAATTTAACCATTATATTCTTTCCTTCGCTATGTATTCATGTACTTTGCACAAACCTCATAACCCTTTTAGCACCAAAACCCTTTCCTAAACAATTCTGGTGTTCATGTTTCTAAATGGAGAAAGCTCGAGAAAATATTGAAGCAAAAGAAGAAAATGCTGATCACCAGCATTTACTCCTTTCTCTGTAATTTTTTCTATACTATTGAATGGAATTCCAAGTTTCGATTCACATCAAATTCTGTAATCACATGAGTCTCTTGAATTTTAGTGGTTCATGATTGGTTGTTTTGGAAAGGGAGCAGGAGCCGTATTCACGTACCAATCTAATTCTAAGTTACCTTTCAAATTACACAACAACCAATCTGATTGGCCAAGACATACACCTCATCCAATCAGATGGCATGTTATGTAATCTTACTTTAGGAAAATTGATTTAGAAATGTTGGTGAATAAGGCACCTGGATTAATCCATTGGAAAACTGTATCATAGTCTATGAGAACTATTTAAATCAGCCTATATTTCATATGATTATATACAGAATCTAATTTGAAAAAAAAACTATTTCCAATAAATGTAGGCTTTTCATGTCGGCATTTCAATTATTTCTCATATATTGATGTTTGTGAAATTGTTTTAGCTAGTTAAACCTTTGCCACTGTGATGTCTTTCGACATTTAACAAAAATGCCATGTGGAAAAATTGATCCAAAGAAGAAAATGCAGAATTCAATTGTAAATGATTAAAAAAAATAAGTTTACAAACTCATATTGAAACAATCCTTGGTTTTAACATCTTTGGTAATGCACCAACCCTTTCCCAATCCTATTTTGACAATCTTTATAGAAAAGACGTGTGAAAACATTTTAACCAAAAGATGTTTTAATGTCTCTGAGAGAACTAAGGCTTTGGAAAATATTGAGACAAAAGAAGAAAGTGCTGATAATCAGCATTTTCTCCTTTTGCCTCAATATTTTCTGAGCTAAATTTTACACAAATCCTATATTCATCAACATCCATTTTGTCGTTTGCATGAGCAAATAATTGTCATATGGTTAATGATTGACTGTAAGAATATGATTTTACGGTGTTTTACAGGATTCCCCAACAGAAAGAAGAAGTCCCACAGAGGACCTATTTGATGACCCTGACACAAAGGTCAAAGGTACCCCATCTAAACAGAGACAAGGAAAGGCAAAACTAAAGAAGGTAAGTCCAGTTGACAATTTAACCCATTACAAGACGAACAATTTTAGGGTGAGGCAAATTCAGAGATGATGCTGATGACTGATTCAAGTTAATGGAATTTTACATTTTCTGTTCCTACTTGGTAGAAAACATAGTGGGAAATGAAGAAATTGCTTGTTGCAAGCAATTTCTTCATTTTCCACAATGTTTTCCAAAGCATGTATATTATCCTACAGAGGGCCCATTTGATAACACTTACACAAAGGTCAAAGGTGTCCATCTAAACAGAAACAAGGATAGGCCAAGCTAAAAAGGGTTAGTCCATTTGACCGTTTAACCTAGCTGAAAATATTATTAGTCAGGAGCTTGAAAAGGTTCCTTAAAGCATTTGAGAGAACCATGACTCCAGAGCAGCATTTGCCCAAGTGGAGTCTGAATTGGAACCATACTGCACTCAAATGATTGCTATAATTATGTCAAAAAGAAGCTAATGGAGACCAACACGGTTCTTGATCAGATTTTGTGTATACGCAGGCTGATCTGGAAGCATGTTGGGCTCAAAAGCCTTAAAGGACCTTTTTCCAGTTTCTGGCTCTATTGTATTAGAATTTTGAAAATCTGCAGATCATGGCATAGACAATAATGAGAGAAAAGCAGAAAATGCTGATAATAAGCATTTTCTTTTATGTCAATGTTTGAAACTTAATGGATTTCCTATAGATACATCAAACCAATGCTTGTTTTGCAGCAGGTTCATGTCTTGGTATCAATAAAAATGATAAAAACTACAGAAACATGCCTTCCACAAATTATCAATCATGAATGTATACACTGAGAACAAAATATTGTCGCAAAAACATTGCTTAGATTGGAAGCAAATTTACACTTGCATGTTATTAAGGTAGTCCACCCCTTATGAGATTCAGCTAACATTTGTTATGTACCCGAACCTATTCTGCCGACATTGTAAACATTAAGCCTTGGAACAAGCCTCTGCCGAATGTTTGCAACGTTGCTCGAAATAATTCCTATGTTGCCTGAATCGCATTTCGGGTGGATTTTCTAAGACATTATCAGTGGATTTTCTAAGACATTATCAAATTTATTTTACAGTATCAAAATAATCAAAGTACTGAGAGTTCTGCAATGAGGTATATGAGGACCTATTGAATATTTCTGTTGGCATGTCATCATAACCAAAATATTTACAATCAAGTTTCACTATTTCTCGTAACTTATGCAGATCGTATATATCCACCGTACTGTAGGCCTGAAGCATGGCTTCTTTTCTCTGTTTCTTCACTTCTGACCATGGTATGTTTATTTGCAGATGTGCTGAAGGTGATAAATTGTCCTCATTATAGTACCTATTGATAAGTTTCAATACATCCACAAGTAAATATTCTGTCCTCTGTTGGAATGATTCTAGATACCAGTTTGTTGGAACTTCAGCTTGTTTGGGAATGATACCAGATATTTGTAGAAAACGCCACATTCTTGTTATGAACAAATCATCAGGAATACCACACTGTTTTTGAGTCTCTTGTTTGGTGTATAATGCAAGATTTATGTGTACCCTTGCTATATCAATGGCCGAATTCTTATCAAAATCCTTTATGTCAATGTCCACTTTATAACTCTTGTTCCACTGAGCAATAATGGCCTGGTAGTCATCTTTAAATGTTTCAAGTTTAGAGATGAAATCATATTTCGTCTGACATGGGTCACAATGAGAAACTATGGATGTAAAATGTGAATTTAGATGTTCTTGTCTTTCATGCTTGTATATTAGATACTTCACATAATCAGCAAATTTCACTGTATGTCCACATAAAGTCTTGTTAAAATCTGTATTTCTTGCTATATTCTTCTCTATGGGTATTCCAATATGCTCCCAAAATATAGCATTGGGATGAAAAAGCTTATCTACATAGGCTGAAAACACTTTTGAATATGGGTCTCTGACGACTAGTAAAGATGTTGCATGCTTTCTGAATGCTTCCATGTCCAGATTGTTTGTATATTGTAAATGATGGATATAGGATTTTACCCTATATCTTTTTCCCCTGACATGGAATGGTGATTTGTAAACTCCATTACTGTTCATTGCAGTCAAAGTTTTCTTCCAGAAAGTGGAGGCAACTTTTTCAACAGGGCAATACAGTATGTTATGGGGTAGCTCAAGCAACATTTTGGGCGACAGTTTGCTGTGCTCTAAATCATTTGGTGGTACTCTGCCTTCTTCCATACATGTCTTCACTATGTGGTTCCATCGAGTCTCAAATACCTCAGCTTGTCTATCTGTATGAATGAAACATTTATTCAATTTTTAGAGTGTTCATGTTACAGTTTTTAGCTCACCTGAGCACAAAGTGCTCAAGGTGAGCTATTGTGGTCACTTTTTGTCCGTCGTCCGTCTGTCCGTCCGTCTGTCCGTCCGTCTGTCTGTCCGTCTGTCCGTCCGTCCGTCCGTCCACAATTTCGTGTTTACACTCTAACATCTACAAATATAAGTCAATCTTGACCAAACTTGGTCAAAACATGTATGGCCATAAGATCTCGGATGAGTTCGATTATGGGTCAGATCGAACTAGAAAGTCAGGAGTTATCTGCCCTTGAATGCGAAAAATACCTAGTTTTGACCTTGTTTACACTCTAGAATCTACAATTATTCATCAATCAGGACAAAACTTGGACACAATGTTGGGGACCATGAGATCTGGAATGAGTTTGATTTTCAGTCTGATCTGATCAGAAAGTCCAGAGTTACTTGCCCTTAGAATTTGACCAAATTGTCATTTTTGGCTGTTTTCGACCTTGTTTACACTCTAGAATCTACAATTATTGATCAATCAAGCCAAAACTTGTACACAATATTGGGGATCATAAGATCTGGGATGAGTTTGATTTTCAGTCTTATCTGATCAGAAAGTCGTGAGTTATGAGCCCTTGAATTTTACAAAATTGCTGTTTTTGACTGTTTTCGACCTTATTTACACTCTAGAATCTACAATTTTTGACCAATCAAGACAAATCTTGGACACAATGTTGCAGGCCATAAGATCTCAAATGAGTTTGATTTTCAGTCTGATCTGACCAGTTAGATGAGAGTTATGTGCCCTTGAATTTGATAAAATTGTCGTTTTTAGCTGTTTTTGACATTGTTTACACTCTAAAATCTACAATTATTTATCAATTAAGACAAAACTTAAAAACAATGTTTGAGACCATAAGATCTTGTATGAGTCTGATTTTCAGTCTGATCTGATCAAAAAGTCGAGAGTTATGTGCCCTTGAATTTGACAAATTTGCTGTTTTCGACCTTGTTTACACTCTAGAATCTACAATTATTGACCAATCAAGACTAATCTTGGACACAATGTTGGAAACCATAAGATCTCAAATGAGTTTGATTTTCAGTCTGATCTGACCAGAAAGATGAGAGTTATGTGCCCTTGAATTTGATAAAATTGCTGTTTTCGGCTGTTTTTGACATTGTTAAAACTCTAGAATCTACAATTATTTATCAATTAAGACAAAACTTGAAAACAATGTTTGAGACCATAAGATCTTTGATGAGCTTGATTTTCAGTCTGATCTGATCAAAAAGTTGAGAGTTATGTGCCCTTGAATTTGACAAAATTGCTGTTTTCGACTGTTTTCGACCTTGTTTACACTCCAGAATATACAATTATTGACAAATCAAGACAAGTCTTGGACACAATGTTGGGTATTATAAGATCTCAGATGAGTTTGATTTTCAGCCTGATCTGACTAGAAAGTCGAGAGTTATGTGCTCTTGAATTTGATTAAACTGCTGTTTTCGGCTGTTTTCGACCTTGTTTATACTCTAGAATCTACAATTATTGATCAATCAGCACAAAACTTGGACACAATGTTGTGGATCATAAGATCTGGAATGATTTTGTTTTTCATTCTGATCTGATAAAAAAGTCGAGAGTTATGTGCCCTTGAATTTGACAAAATTGCTGTTTTCGGCTGTTTTTGACCTTGTTTATACAGAGCTCCAGATAATTTTTTGAGACAAGGAGTATTTACCCCTCAGAATTTTTTCCAATGCGTATTTCCAGATATTTTTCAGAGGCAATGAGTATTTACCCCCTCGTCCGGGAAAGGATTAAAATTAATAGGAGCACCCCACCGGAACGACCTACTTTCATTTTAGAGGACATCTAAGCGCGCTATGTTTCCGACCATCAAGACCTTTTAGTGTGTTTTTTTTTCTGAACGAGATTACCATCGTGGGCTATCTTTGTCTGTACTGTAGGGCATCTTCAGAAATAATATCGGCCAAAATCGCCTTTACGATGTGCTCAGAAGTGGATTTACTCGCTTCCCGATTTATAAAGAAAACAAACTTCTTTGAGTTGCAATTTCCGATTTACGAAGTGATGCAATGGCCTGATATTTATCATCCAATCAAAATCGAGTAAACGATTTGCTCCGTATCAAAAAAAAAATAACGGAAATCAACGATTGACTGAATTCGAACAAAATACACCACTCGGCAGCATTCGGTAGATCTAGGGAATAGCCGATTGTCATCTGAATTCGCTCGGCTGGTGACGTAATCGATATTCCCCAATAATTCCCGGTTTTGATTGGCTGAGTCGTATTAGACGCTTTGATAAGCTATTTTTACAGACCAAAACGTTATTTTTAATCTTTGGAATTTCCTATCCTATGTGTTTCTTCCGGCGGTCTTCGATCTTGATACGCTAACTGACGATTATCAAATGCGTATTCCTTATTTTGAATGCGTATCTGTACGCATTTTTAGCTCGACTTTTCCAAGAAGATGAGAGCTTATACTGTCACCCGGGCGTCGGCGTTGGCGTTGGCGTTGGCGTTGCAACAAAGGTTAAAGTCTTTTCAAACATCAATTACTTCCATACTATCAAAGGGATTCAACCCAAACTCGGAATACTTATTCACCATCACACCCTCTACCTTACTATCAGGGCCCATGACCCTGGGACCACTCTATTTGGAGTTATGCCCCCTTTATACTAAGCACTTAGAAAGTCGAGCGCGCTGTCTTCGGACAGCTCTTGTCATGAAAGTAAATGCGTATTTAGACCAAATCATTGCGTATTTTACGCAAATACGCATCCTATCTGGAGCTCTGTTATACTCCAGAATCTACAATTATTTATCAAACAAGACAAATTTTGGACACAATGTTTGGCACCATAAGATTGTGGATGAGTTTGATTTTCACAACGTTATTGACCAGAAGTTCGTTTTCAGTCTTAAAGTCATAAATATTTATTGAAGTGAATAAAAGTGTTGCTCATATCATTTTGGTTCAGGTGAGCGATATAGGACCATCATGGTCCTCTTGTTCTAATCAAACCTTGTAAATTGATGAAATTATGAGGTTTACAAGAAAAGCAATGATATCTTTTAAATCTGAATTACCATTTCAAAGCATTTGGCACATTTTATAAATTGTAATCCAATGTACCTGACCATTCACTAGCTAATCAGGGATTATGCTCAATGTTTTCAAAAGATTTTCCCGCTACAAACAATAAAATCTTTTGAAAACATTGAGCATAATTGTCTCCTCTTAACTCAATATACCTTACATTATATTTCACACAAATCTGATCTTTATCTATATCCATGTTATCATCTGCAGCAGCGAGTTTTCATTTTGAACTTGTCTAAAATTCTTCCTCATCACTTGTCTTTGGGCAGGACATACCTTGATGATAATTCTTTGAGCCTTTGTTTCTTGATCTGTGGTCTGCTGGCATCTGTCTCCTTTGTACCAGTATGGGTATGTGATTGTATCCTGAAATGGTTTTATGAAGTCGATCAGTAAGAACGTTTGAAGAAAGTGGAAATGACTTCTTTAATGTTAATGGTACCTCCTTACAATTCAGCTTTAGCCATTTTCCAAATAACAAAACATTATCTGGTCCAATTTAACCCTTTCCCAAACAAGACCTGGTTTTAACGCCCCTTTTAGAAAAGGTTTAAGAAAACATTGAAACAAAAGAAGAAACTGCTGATAAGCAGCAGTTTCTCCTTTTGTCTCAATATTTTCTATTCCATATTTTACACTGATTCTATCCTCAATAACATCCATTTTGTCATTTGTGGCAATTTTCGAAGTGGATAACCCAAAATGGTGCCGCTTGGGAAAGGGTTAACAGCTTCTGCAGACAACAAAATGTGTGTGATGGACTGAATATGGATCTTTATACATTTTAGTATAAACAATATTGAAGGAAATGAAGGGCATGCTGATCATCAGCATTTTCTTTTTTTCCATCAATGATTCTGACCCTCTTTCCTTAACCCTTTCCCGAACGGCAAAATTTTTCGGTGATCCATTTCAAAAACTGCCACAAATGACACAATGGATCGTATTAAAGTTAGGATTTGTGTAAAATATGGCAGTGAAAATATTGAGACAAAAGGAGAAACTGCTGGTTATCAGCAGTTTCTTCTTTTGTCTCAATGTTTTCCCAAGCTTTTTTGATCAGGGATGTCAAAACCAGGCCCCGGTTTCTTGGAAAAAACCTAAGTATATTCTCATGAGTTCATGCTCAACTTCAATTGAATACCAATCAACGTTGATTGGTATTCAATTGAAGTTCATGTGGATTTCGTGCGATTTGAGCACGGTGCTCAGATTTGAGCACGAGAACGTACTTAAGTTTTTTCGAGAAACCGGGGCCAGGTCTTGTTTGGGATAGGGTTAAGAGATGTCTAAGCGCTGTCTTGGTTTGGAAATGGTTTATCAAAAAAATAATATTCTATAAACAGATTTGTTTCTATGGTAACCCACAAAAAAAATATGCATGTAGGAAATTATAATTATGTAAACTACATTATTATAATGCATGTTTAAAAACTTAAAACATTTGCATGAAATTTGAATTAAAAATAAATACATCCATCAAAATTTTATGAGATGTTCTTTTGAACATAATTTACTCTTTGCATGAATTTTAGATATTTGGGGAAAAATATCTATTTACAATAACGCATATTGAAAATGAGTTTGTAAACACATGTAATATGATACAAAAAATATTAAGGAAATGACTGGGGGGGGGGGGGGACGTTGAGGAAAAAAAGAAAATTCTGATAACCAGCATTTCCTGTTGTCTCCTTTTGTGTCAATTTCTTCAGTGCTTTTTAGCATCTATCTTTATTGATAAAAACCTATTAGTAGCTAGCAGCATCTTTGAAGTGATAACTGTCTATTAATTGTTTGTAGAGGGTTAAGAATGTAGCATAATGCTGCTTTTCAACAAAAACCTTGTAACTGTAGCTTAAAACAAGCTGCAGTTAAGAGGTTTTTGTTGAAAAGTGATGATAAAGTCTTAATTACTTTGTTAGAGGAAATTACCTTGATTATAAGTCTTCTTCATGATTATGAACAATATCCAAACAAAGATAAAAGTTATCGTAAAGAAAAATATTTTTTTCAGTGTACACATTCTCATACTATTCCGTTTGATTAGTAAATGAATCTAATATAAGCAATAAAATCGCTTGTAAAGTTCCATAACACATTCCCACATAGTGACGCTTTTTGATGCCCCTCTAGCAAAATGCATGAGAAAACATTGAGGGAAATGAAGAAATTGCTTGTAACAAGCAATTTCTTCGTTTCCAACAATGTTTTCTACCAAGAAAGACCAAAAGTTGTAAAATTTTATTCGCTTGAAATTGTCGTCTGCAACATCTTTGAATTTGGGACAGTCTAAAATTTTGCCGTCTGGTAATGGGTTTACTCTTTCCCAGACTGTGAAGTTAGATTAGATAGGTCTAAATTGAAAGGAGATCCAGACAAGAAGAAAAATATGTTAGGGGTTTGTTCTTTAAATCAATGAACAAATGTAAGGAATAGGAGACAAGGCTAACTGCCACCATTTTCAGCTTTTCCTGCAATGTTTTGCAATTGGTCTTCTCTGTTTGAAGCATCATATAGAGTAGGAACTGTTTGAGAAAGCATATTATTTGTAGTAAGGACATTTTGATCCCACAATGCAAAGATGTAATAAAAAGGTTTTCAATATGATCCCAAAGTTTCCGATTGAATTGGGTCCATTTTGATGGGCAGACCTGAGTTTTATTGCACATTTTCAATGTATCAATAGATCAAACAGAATTTTATTACATGAATACTGCTTGAAGTGGGGAATTATTGAAATTTCGTGAAGAAAAAAGCAGCAGCAACAACAATAAAAGACACCCCCCCCCCCCAAAAAAAAAACAAAAAAACAAAAAAACAAAAAAACAAAAAAACAAAAACAAAAAAAAAACAGTGGCATGTTAACCCTTTCCCAAACCTTGTTTTGACGTCTTATTACATGGGGATTGGGAAAACATTGAGGCAAAAGAAGAAAGTGCTGATAATCAGCACTTTCTCCCTTTGCCTCAATATTTTCTGGGGCTTCATTATACACAAATTGTATCTTTATAAGCATGAATTTTGTTGTCTGCAACTCCTTTCAAACAGGACAAGTCAACAATTTGCCGTTTGGCAAAGGGTTAAGAGATTTAAATTAAAGAAACACAAATAAAGTTTGGGCTTTTTTATCAACAGAAATGAAATGGAAATGGAAAAGATTAGGTGATCCTCTCTTTTAATGTTTTCCATGTAAGCCTATGGCTTTTTACACATGTTTACTGTACATTCAAATCATGTAAATGATGTTAGACACATATCTCTTAAAATATTACAAAATTCGAATGTCTTATATTAACTTAAAGTAAATTCTTACAAAAAAGAAAAGAATTTGTGTCTGAATACATTTGAATGAAAAATAAGCTTGATTTTACTTTTATATCATTTATGCCTTGTGCTTTCCCGACTGTTTTATTTATGCATGTTTACTCACTGTTTTGTCTTTATCATTTTGCCTGTTTAGAGCATGGAGAGAAGTTTTGAAGATTTACTGCATGGTTTGAGCGATGAATCTGAACCGGAATTAGATGAGATGATCCTTAGTGATGATAATGATAATACTAATCTAGAAGTAAGTACATGTATTATCAACAATATTTTGATTTTAAGTGAGCCTGGACTTCAGCCATAGTGTATAAGCATTGCGTCTTATAGGCAAGCTTCCTTGTCTGCGGACAACTCTTGTTTGAGAAACTGCATTTTCCCCCAAAAAGGTGGTAGGTATCTCTATCTGAGTAAAGAAAACATTGAGGGAAAGGAAAAATGCAGTTAAATAGCATTTTCCTCCCTTCCCTCTTTGTTTACTGAAGCTGTCCTACCATGTTTGATTATTAATCAATCCTTTGCTTAAAGTGATAGATCTGTAAGAGGACATGCATTTTTCAGAATTTTCTTCTTTTTCTACAGTCTTTTCTGATTCTAGTAAAATGGACTTTTAATTCTTGATACTATTTTGTAATGGGTTAACATTGTACTTAAAATAATGACATTTTGTCCCATGACAAATTCTGTCAGAGACTGAGTCATGAGACTAAGTCACTTGACATAATTTTTTCTCAACAAAGAATCATAACCCTTTCCCAAATAAGCCTTAGTTTTTACGAACACCATAGAATGCTAATTCAGCAATCATTGAGAGAAAAGGATGAAATGCTGGTGGCCAGCATTTTCTCCTTTTCCCTGAAGGATATCTTTTTCATAAATTGTACATTTACTATAATAATCAGTAAAATATATGTCATATGCAATTTCATGAGATTTAAATATGTCACTTTCGAAAGGGTTGAGATATTCTTCTTTAGATAATTCTCTTTTGTAGTAGAAGTTCATAATTTGGAGGATTATACTTTTAAACAGTTAAGTAAAAACAATGTTTAAGTATAAATCTATCTTTTGTATTGGTCCCAATAATTGACCTGGCGGAACTGCACATCTCTAGCCATTAGCTAGATGCTCCACCAGGTCATTTATTGGGAGCCATAACTGGTAAATTTATTTAGCTAGTGAAAATTTCAATTACATGAAAAAATATAATATTTTATTTGCAGGTAAAGTAAGATCATTAGCCTTATTTTAGTTATTTAGTTATAGAGAGTTTAAATGATACTAATCCTAGATACATGTACAATTCTGCATCCACATCATGGTCGGAGCACATCCAAAAATGGTTAGTTCTACTGCATAACTTGGATGTGATGTGGACACGGAATTGTATGTGACCTGGCGTTAAGGAAAGAAAATTATTGTTAACAGCTATTATAGTTTTATCAAGTTACTGTCATGTGAAATGAAAACATTTATGTTTTATTAAATGGTTGCAGAAATCAACAAAACAAGAGGTAATTCTCATAGCTTAACCTCTAAAATGATCTTACAAGACAATGTACTCCTAAATATATTATTCCCATAGTAACAGATAAGAGTAGGCTCTAAGGGCATTCTTTGCTTGATTCTTCCTATCCTTCCCCTATGTTGTGGGTACTCTTTGAATCGTCTCGATGAGACTAATGAGTACCCACAATATAGGGTTTGATGAACAACTAATGAAAGATTGACTTTAAAAATGCCATTACCCCCTCTTATCCATCTTCGCAAGCCAAGGGTGACATCTACAACGTAATGTTGTTTCTGTATTCACCCTTGGCATATTTAATCCGATTTTCTTGGTCTCATGGAAAGTGTTTTCATTGGTTCCAGCGAGACCTCGCTGGAACCAATCAGATTGTCGACTGATACATTTGTTATGAGTAACCAATTCATGACAACTGCTGGGAAAAAGCACTGCATTTGCAACTCAAAATCGCGAAGATGGGCGATTTTTCCTAAGAATTTCACTGCAAGCGACAGGAATTCCCTATCTTTAATCGCCGAATTATACTTTTGACAACTGGACTAAAGAAGCAGCTAACTTTTACCTAATCCGCATGATGTATGACTCAAAAGACAACGCCCGTTAATGACATCATCAATAATAGACGAAATTACGTAAACAACCAGCAGGACAACCGCTACGCGGCGCTTCGCGATTTCAAGAAAACCGGACTAAATCTGCCAAGGGTGAATACAAACGTAGGTGGGTTCAACCTTGGCTAGCGAAGAAGCCTCTTATCTGGAGCTCTGATTCGTACATTATTCTAATCTATAACCATTTACCAAATAAATCATCCTTGATCTGGAAAAAGATGGCTTATGGCAATTATGAACATCATGGATCCAGATCAGCTTGCATATACATGCAATCCTGTAAAGATCAATGTTGTTCTCTTAGAGCTTCTTCATTACCTGTAGCATCTGTAAGAGAGCAGCTTGAATCCTTATCAGAGTGCAACTAGTCATGGTCTGATCTGGAAACAAGATTGCTTCAAATGCTCTAAGGGCCCTTTTACCAGATCTCCACTGAATAAAAAGTCACAAATTATCCTTCATGCATGAGAAACTTTCAGAAAATGAATCAGATGTAAGCATTTTCTTTGTTTTCCTCAATGTTTTCCAAATCTTTTCAACTAGAGACCTGAAAACTAGCTCTTGTTTGCAAAAGGATTAAAGGATCTATTTTAGTATCCTTGTTGTCATATATTTTCTGCATGCATAAACAGGACAAATTATGTATTACATTTATACAAATATCTTTGCTTCAAGTTAAAGATTAATCTTTAAGGCATCAAAAGTTGTTTAACATAAAAAGGCTTGCCATTGATAAAAGGTAGGCATGTAACATACTTTGAACATTAAATGCTTTTATGTTAGATATATAACTACCATGTAGTTTTCAATACAACTTGCTCTAAGTTAAACTAAAACTTTTTCAAATTGATTTTAATTAAGGTATTAAGATTTTAGGATGGTGAAAGTTTTAGGAATGATGAGAAAGATCTTTACCCTTTTCCAACATACTTTAGGGTGGCCAAAATTTAAAGTTGTTGCAGATGACCAAACAAATGTTACCAAATAGAAAAAATACCATTATATAAACAGCATAGAATATTAAGAAACCCATGAGAGGAAAGAAGAAAATACTTAGGTTCTTTTCTCTCATGGGATTCTAAACTAGTATACTGTAGGGTGGTCAAAACTAAGCATTGTTTGGCAAAGGGTATAGACTATAGACACCCATTTCTGGGGCGGTATTCACCTACATTTCTGAATTGATTGTCTTAATCAAAATTACATTAAAGGCCATCTGATTGGACGAGACGTATGTCTCGGCCACTTGGATGGATTGTTGTGTAATTTAGTGTAATAAAGGTAAACTTGGACCTATACTGATTGGTATATTCCGTTTTTATTCACCTGACAGGGTGTGGCTAAGTAAAGAGGTTATTTGACGAGTTTACTTCTCGATACCTTGGTTGATAGAAGAGAAAAAACGTGCGGCACGGGAATGAACATATTTCAAATTGAAACAATGCGCGATTGTAAAATGTGTTGTCATAAAACCTCGTAGCTACAGATTGATTCACGTTGTAGTTATAATGTTTTGCAACAATACCGACGAATTACCGCTAATCGAGAAGGCTGTTTCTCCCCAAGCTTAAATGGAATGAACCGTTTACTAAGCTCCGCCCTGTCTCCCGAATAAAAACGGAATATAAATGCCACCCCTTATGCCTGATTGTGATACCTACCTGCTTGACTTTTCTAACTTGTATTGAACAAGAATTTTTATAACTAGATCTATGTCCCCCTTTCAAATGCATGAGTCTTATAAATATATATGTAATAATGCTTTTGTCTCATAATATGATTATTTAAAAATTCTGCTTTCGAAAATATAGTATATTGTAAACTTTGGGGTTAAGAAATGAGAGTTCATTCCTTAACCCTAAGGTTTGATCAGCCCATATTTATAGAAGATTGTGATCAGACTTCTTGACCTTGCTAATTTAGTTTGTTGACAAATGTAACAGACAAACAGTACCTATCACAAGCTTTTGCTCCTCACTCACTTCGCACATTTCCCTGATTTGTATAAGCCTTGTGTGGAATCTTTTGCAAAATGTATGATAATTGGAGAAATCATAATATTGTGTCCCATCACATTAAAAGGGACCTTATTGGAATTTTAAGAAATATCGACCCTAGACAGTATGTGTTGACCAACTAAGATAAAAATTTTTCACTTTTGGGTAATTTTCTGAATTTAGGATGTTTTTCTTTCTTACAAAAGTTTTCTTTTCCAAATACGACTACATGCAACAGGATATTAGAATTATGCAAACATGTTGTAAAATTGATTATGTAAAATTCATGGAACATTTTGAATACTTGTATACAACTTGGGTAAATTACAAGTAAAGGGAGACATAAAATGAATAAATATAAAAGAGCTAGAGAACTTATATGATTGGTCATTATTGCCTAAAATGTGTGTTTTCAGTCTGTTATTGGCATTGGATAACGAGAAGAAACCGGGCGGATATCCAGAGAAATCGTGCATTAATCGGCAGATTCACACGCGATACCGGACCGGTTTTGCACTCAAATATCCTCGAGTTGACCCTTCAAAATAAACAATTGTCTCTTTTCCCGCAAAATTCTCAATGTCTTACGTTAAATAAGCAATGTTCGCCTTTTGGGGCCAAATTATGATGTAACATTGTTTTACCGACGTCACGCATAACAAAAAATTCTTGAAAGATTTATCAGAACAAAACAACAATGGCTGACATTTTCTTATCTCACCTCGGTTCATTTTTCGCACATATCAAGGGGTTTGGGGCAAGTAATCATTGGAATTTTGTGCTTTTTATGCAATAATGGTGTCAATTCACATATTTTTGGGTCTTTAACATTAGCAGAGGCCCGCAAAATACGAAAATGACCCTCCTGCTTCGCAGTCGGGCGTTAACGTATTTCTTGGGTCTCTGCGAATGTTAACGACCTCAAAAACGTGAATTAACCCTATAATATACAAAAAAAATTTTCAATTTCAGTCCATCTTGGTGAGCCCAGAACAGACAAAACCCATCAAACCAGACAAGTCTAAGGAGAATTTCTCCACACCAGTCAGAAATGCAAGCACAACAGACAGTATGGATATTCTGACCAGCACTCCAAATATGGACGTAAATAAAGATATAGACAGGGAGCTTAAAGTACCGTCTGTTGAAGTCAAAATAGAAGCACCAGATGATGATGATGATGATATTGATGATAAGGTTGGTAAAATTTTGTTAAACTATTCTCAAGCGAAAAAAATTCATGGTTGAAAATGATTATAGTGTTATATAATTAAAAATGTTTACAAGAAATCCCATTTGAAGTGGTACTAAATTAAAGCTTACATTGAGGTCAATGGCACATCGTTTTTGGTGCAAATTTTTCTAATTATGTTGCCATGATGTTGTGAATGTGACGTCTTTTCGCCATTTTTGTAGCACACATATTTTGCTTTAATGACTTGCAGTGAATCTTTTTGATAAGGTTGCCTATGAACTATTAATTTTACACCCTGCAAACAAAGTTAGGGGTTAGACCTAGATCTATATAGGACAGCATCTTTGTGGAATCATCATGTTCCAGTTTTAAAAGGACATTTCATTCCAATTTCAATTTTTATGCTCCCCGAAAATATGCTCCCCGAAGGGAGAGCATATAGTCGCCGCTTTGTCTGTCCGTCCGTCCGTCCTGTCCGTCCGTCATTCTGTCCGTCCGTCCGTCCGTCTGTCCGTCCGTCCGTCCGAAGTGATTTCTCCATAACCCTTGGGCCAAATCAAATGAAACTTACCATGTGAACTCCCTATGACATAATGCCGATGTACTTTTCCCGGTTTTTGGATTTGAGGCCTCGTCATGGGAAAAGGGGACTTAAGGTAAAATATAGTTTTTCTCTAATTTCTCCTAGTCTAATGGTCAGAATTTGATGAAATTTCATATTTGAGTAGTAAATCAGATGCCCTTTACAATAAACTATGTGAAATTTGGTTATAAGAATTATGTCATGCAAAAAGGGGGCTTAACATTTGCTAGCTTTATGTTAGCTCTGCATGGCATACATTTATTGTGACAATGCCTTATTCGGGGAGCATTGTCCGTCTCTGACGGCTCTTGTTTAAAGTATGTCTTGATGCCAAGATTGGTTATTCTAATGAGTATAGATACTATTAGTTTTTAGCTCACCTGAGCACACGGTGCTCATGTGAGCTATTATGATCACCTTTTGTCGGACGTCCGTGCGTCGTCCGTCGTCCGTCAACAATTTCTTTAAATGACATCTGCTCCTAAACTACTGGGCCAATTTCAACCAAACTTGGTAGGAATGTTTCTAAGGTGACCCCCTTTCAGAATTGCTAAATGAATTGAAATCCATAAAAAAACTCTGGTTGCCATGGCAACAGAAAAGGAGAAATTTGACTGAATCTCAATACTATCTTTGAACGACATCTCCTTAACTACTGGGCCAATTTTAACCAAACTTGGCAGGAATGTTCCTTAGGTGACCCCCTTTCAGAATTGCTAAAAGAATTGAAATCCATAAAAAACTCTGGTTGCCATGGCAACAGAAAAGGAGAAATTTGACTGAATCTCAATACTATCTTTGAACGACATCTCCTAAACTACTGGGCCAATTTCAACCAAACTTGGCAGAAATGTTCCTTAGGTGACCCCCTTTCAGAATTGCTAAAAGAATTGAAATCCATAAAAAACTCTGGTTGCCATGGCAACAGAAAAGGAGAAACTTGACTGAATCTCAATACTATCTTTGAATGTCATCTCATCCGAAACTACTTAGCCAATTTCAACCAAACTAGGCAGGAATGTTCCTTAGGTGACCCCCTTTCAGAATTGCTAAAAGAATTGAAATCCACAAAAAACTCTGGTAGCCATTGCAACAGAAAAGGAGATTTTCCACCAAATCTCTATGACATCGTTGAATGATATCTACTCCTAAACTAACAGGCTAATTTCCACCAAACTAGGCAGAAATATTCCTCAGGAGGTCACATTTAAAAAATTTCTAACAGAATTGCAATTTATAAAAAAAAAAAAACAACTCTGGTTGCCATGGCAACAGAAAAAGAGAAATTACACAAAATCTGTCAGAAGCAATTTCTAAATAACAGCAGAGCCAAATTTGACAAAACTTAATATTTGCATTACTTATGATATTGATGAGAGGTACTTTTCTTTGCTTTTCAATATGAAACCTTGTCGCAGAAAAAGGGGACTTTTTGTAAAAATCTGCTTATCTGGGGCCTAGCATCTACATTTATGCATGGATTTAAAAAATGTATGGGTAAATGTGTTCATTATCATGAGTAGATGTTCTATTTGAAAAATATATTTAGGTAGGTTCAAGGTCATAGATCTAGGTCAATTTGTAAATTTCTGTTTGTTTGTCAGTCTGTATGTTTCATTTTAATTCCATTTGTCCAAAGCAATTTCTCCATAACCACATAGCCTAATTGGATGAAACTTCATATTTGAGTTACATATGATATTGCACTGAAGTGGTTTTCTGGGTTTTCTATGGTTTGAAATCGCATAGCGGCGTTCATATGATCTTTGACCCTTTATTGCATTACCTGTAAGAAATCTGATCTGTTATAAAACCCCATCTCAGGTGAGCGACCTAGGGCCAACGGCCCTCTTGTTTTCAGTTGTTGCCAATAAGCGAGAAACATGCATTTAAAGTTGAGACATAATCGATAAATTGCATATAAATCCGAACTGTTGTCCACAACAATTTGTTCAATTTTAACACAAAAATATAAATTTCTCGTAAACGGCGCAATATTTTGGCTTGAAATTTTCGGAATTTTCATAAGGAAATATGCTCTTTCAGATAAAAATTAAAGTAAAATTTATGACAAAAAATTCTGAAATGTCACTTTAAATGTGTTGCAGTCAACAATTTTAAGTTGGTACAATTCTATAAATCTTTGCATTTTTGGTTAGAAAACATTATGGATAATGAAGGAAAGCTTGTCGCAAGCAATTTCTTCATTTTCCACAATGTTTTTGAAAGCCTTTATCTTGTCGGGCATCAAAAAAACACCTGTGTATGGTAATGTGTTGACCCTTTCCCAAACAAGACCTGGTTTTAACGTCCCTAATAGAAAAGGCTTGGGAAACATTGAAACAACAGAAGAAACTGCTGATAACCAGCAGTTTCTCCTTATGTCTCAATCTTTTCTATTCCATATTTTACACCAATTCTATCTTTGATAACTTCCATTATGTCATTTGTGTCAATTTTTGAAGTGGATCACCTAAAATTTTGTCGTTTGGGAAAGGGTTAAATAATTGTCATGTACTTTCAGGAGATGGCAGATAAAGAAAACAGATTCGAGGACAATCAAGATGATATTGACTTCGCTGATGACGACGACGATGATGCTGACTTGGATGTTGTCATGAGAAATCGGAACAAAAATAGTAACGAGGGTTCAAATGATGAAGACAAGGATATTGACCTATCTGCCATTGCTGTATGTTTCGTAATTTGTTTTTGTTAAATAATCTTGCATTCATGACATTTGATGAAGAACTATTGGATGATAGAGACTTTGCAGATGATGATGATGATCACCATCATCATCATCATCTTAATGTTGTTGTGAGAAACAAAAAAAGGCGGAAGTAATGAGGGCTCAAATGATTAGGAGGATAACAAAACCTTTCAGCTATTTACTTTTGGTGTCCCTAATTAAATAATCTTTAATAAACACTGTGAGGAATAAAGAAAATGCTGAAGTGCAGCGTTTTCTTTTGTGATGTCCATATACTGTGCTATAACTTTTAGATTTCCTATTGAAATTACCATTTCTTATGACTTCTGCGGAGTCTTTAATATTGAGTCCAAAATTTGTTTTACTGGAAAGGTCTATTCGAGCTGATGAAGGCAAGATATTGCTAGAAAATGGTTGAAACTTAGAAAAAGGCTATCATGATAACAATCACCATTCTTCACTTCAGAACTCCAACCATCTTGATGTGGACATTACTAAACAAAAGTCAGCCTTGGGTAAGAAAGGCTCCATGGCCTTGAGAAGAAAACAGTCGAGAAAATCAAGGCGTTCTGTCATGGCTACGGGAGAGGATGCCATATTCGTTGACTCTACAGGTATGCATATTCATTGTTTTATATTTTGCTGCTTAAGAACAGGTTAAAGTTATGTTAATTGTTTTGGTTTAACCCTTTTCCAAACGAAAAAATTTGGGGGTGGTTCAATTGGAAAGCTGCTCCAGATGACAAAATTCTTGTTAAAAAGGAAAGGGTTTGTGTACAATATGGCACAGAAAATATTGAGGCAAAAGGAGAAACTGCTGGTTATCAGCAGTTTCTTCTTTTGTCTCAATGTTTTCCCAAGCCTTTTTAATTAGACCCGTCAAAACCAGGTCTTGTTTGCGAAAGGGTTAAACTTTGTACCTATACAAGAATAATCTGCCAACTTGACAACTGAATCTGCAATCTTGAAGTGTCAAACTTACTGTTTACCCATTACCACACAGTGACGCCTTTAGACTCCCCACAAGATAATGGCTTTGGTAAACATTGTGGAAAATGAAGAAATTGCTTGTGACAAGCAATTTCTTCATTTTCCACAATGTTTTCTATGTAAAAAGAGCAAAAAATGTCAAAATTTCATTCACTTGAAATTGTCGTCTGCATCACGTTTCAAATTGGAACGGTCCATAATTTTGCCGTCTGGTAATGAGTTAACAGTTGATGCCTTTGACAACCACAGTACATGTGGCAAGATAACCTTGTTCCAACGCTGGTCATTGATAGGATATTCTCATATTTAACCCTTTCCCAAACAATAAAATTTTAGGGCAGTCCTATCTAAAAGCTGCTTTAGAGGACAAAATTGATATTAAAAAGGAAGGGATTTGTGTACAATATGACAAAGAAAATATTGAGACAAAAGGAGAAACTGCTGGTTATCAGCAGTTTCTTCTTTTGTTTCAATGTTTTCCCAAGCCTTTTCTATTTGGGACGTCAAAACCAGGTCTTGTTTGGGAAAGGGTTAACAGTTGATGCTTTTGACAACCACAGTACATGTGGCAAGATAACCTTGTTTCAACGCTGGTCATTGATAGGATATTCTCATATTTAACCCTTTCCCAAACAAGACCTGGTTTTGACGTCCCTAATAGAATAGGCTTGGGAAACATTGGAACAAAAGAAGAAACTGCTGATAACCAGCAGTTTCTCCTTTTGTCTCAATATTTTCTACGCCATATCTTACACAAATCATGTCTTTATTATCATCATTTTTGTCATCTGCAGCAGCTTTCAAATTGGATCACCCTTAAATTTTGTCGTTTGGGAAAGGGTTAATCATTTCAGTATTGTAGTAGTAATTTCCATCCTAAAAGGGATTTGAATCAGATACCAATTTGTTTTGGTAGCTCACATCTTTCCACTAAACCATCACACCCCTAGGCACAAAGTATAAAACAATTGTTGTTGTGTGCTCATTAGAATAAAAATTAATTGTGTACTGAAGAAATTTAACCCATTCCCACATCGTGACACTTTTTGAAGCCCGTCCAGAAAAAGGCTTGGGAAATTTAAGTGCAATTAAATACTGCGATTCTACTAATGTTAACTTTGGAAGAATGGAAGAATAAATGACATGATATATTTGTTTGTTTCATTTTACAGTACCAAAATCCTCAGAAATGATGAACGGAGATGACCACATTGACCATGAGAATGACAATTATGACATGTTCCCTCCTGCTAAAAAACCTTCAGTCCTTCAGTCATGGTGGTGAAAGAAATTACTGGAGCCTATGGATAGTTGCACCAGCTGCTACTATAGTTAATATGTATATATAATGAGCCAAGATTTGTAAAATCGTCCTTTTTGGCATTTGAGAACAACCTGGATCCAGATCAGCCTGTGCATATGCACAGTCTGATCAGGATCCATGCTGTCCTCAAAAAGATTCTTTGTGATTTGTACTACTGTAAGAGAGCAGAACAAATCCCAGTCTGACTCCACTTACGTACAAGCTGATCTTGAAACATGTCTGTCTGAAATGCTTTAAGGGACATTTTCCAGATACTGGCTCAATTATATAGAATATTTGTTTATTTTTACAGTACCAAAGTCCTCAGATATGATGAACGGGGATGACCACATTGACCATGAGAATGACAATTATGACATGTCCCCTCCTGCTAAAAAACCAAGTCCTTCAGTCATGGGGGTGCAATAAATTACAGGAACCTATAGATAGATGCACCAGCTGCTACTGCAGTTAATTGATATATTTATATATTTAATATTACAGTACCAAAGTCCTCAGACATGATGAACGGGGATGACCACATTGACAACGAGAATGACAATTATGACATGTCCCCTCCTGCTAAAAAACCAAGTCCATCTGTCATGGTCGCTCTACCTGGAATGTCTGGGAAGGTAATCTCTTCAATGTTAACCATTTCCAAAACAAGACCTGGTTTAAAAGAATAGGCTTGGGAAAACATTGAGACAAAAGAAGAAACTGCTGATAACCAGCAGTTTCTCCTTTTGACTCAATATTTTCTGTGCTATGTTGTATATAAATTCTTCTTCTCTTTACAGTTTTTTATATGCCCGAAGGGTCGTATTATGTAATGGCCCCGCTCGTCCATCTGTCCGTCTGTCCGTCCGTCTGTCTGTCCGTCTGTCTGTCCGTCCGTTAGCAATTTCTTGTGTGCGCAACTCCTCCTACAGTTTTGATCGGAATTTGATCAAACTTGCCACAATGAATCTCCATGGTGTCTAGTTGTGCACCTCGCTTACGGAATTCAGATAACTCTTTTCGTTCTTGAATTATCTGCCCTTGAATTAAAAAAATGCCCATTTTCTTGTGTGCGCAACTCCTCCTACAGTTTTGATCAAAATTTGATCAAACTTGCCACAATGAATCGCCATGGTGTCTAGTTGTGCACATCTCTTACGGAATTTAGATAACTATTTTCGTTCTTGAATTATCTGCCCTTGAATTTAAGGAAAAATGCCCATTTTTTTCAAAAATGCCCATTTTCTCCTGTGTGCTACTTCTACAGTTTCAACCAGAATTTAATCAAACTAGCCACAATGAATCTCTTTGGTCTCTGCAAACAATATTTTGATAACTTTTCATGTTTGAATTATCTGCCCTTGAATTGAAAAAAATTACCAATTTTACTGACAAGCCCCTCTCGGGCGTATATGCGCCGCTCTGCGAAGCTCTTGTTATCATCTGCAACAGTTTTCAAAATGGAGCAGTCTTATTTTTTGCTCTTTGGGAAACAGTTTTAAAAAAAAATAATGATCAATGTGAAGCTATATGTGAATGCAAGTCCTCTGGTAAACAGCATTCTTTTTGACAAAATAATCCTGATCTGATGATTTGGTCAACTGAAAATGTTATAACAAGGATTAATTTCAACACAAGAAAGTGTTATTCTAGTGTTCTATATGGCAAAATGCTATGAATTGTTTGATAATGATGCTTCCCCTAAAAAAACTTAAAAAATTTGCATAAGTGTATGGAGCCCCTGAAAACTGTATAAGAAACCTTTAAATATGTGTAAAATTCTGATGTTATGGAAAGGATTAAATATCTAACACTGAATGATTATCTTTTGACAGGCTCCCCCACAAAGATTATCAACCAGCGCCCCTGATGATAATGATGACGATACCCCCAAACCTGTCAAGCGTATTTCAAAACCTCCACCCGGTGCTTTCAAACTCCCCGACGTCATGCCACGGCTAGGATCAAAATCTTCCGCATCCCCGATAGAACCTCCGAAAAAAGAAACAAATTCATAATTTTGCCCTTGTCTAAATTGAAAAATTGTGCAGATGACCTTTTCAATGTGATGAATTTTAGAAATTATGACTTGTTTGGTAGGAAAAACATTGTGGGAAATGAAGAAATTGCTTGTCACAAGCAATTTCTTCATTTTTCACAATATTTTTCAAAGCATCTATCTTATGATGTGTCAAAAGGCTTCATTATGTATGAATGGGATTATTATCTTTTAACAGGCTCCCCCACAAAGATTATCAACGAGCGCCCCCGATGATGATAATAATGATGACGACACCCCCAAACCTGTCAAGCGTATTTCAAAACCCCCACCTGGTGCTTTCAAGCTTCCCGACGTCATGCCACGGCTAGGATCAAAATCTTCCGCGTCCCCGATAGAACCTCCGAAAAAAAAAAACAAATTTGGAGCCAACACATAATTTTGAACTTATCCAAATTGAAAAATTGTGCAGACGACCCTTTCAATGTGATGAAATTTTGGAACTTATATGACTTGTTGGGTAGGAAAACCATTGTGGGAAATGAAGAAATTGCTTGTCACAAGCAATTTCTTCATTTTCCATGATGTTTTCAAAATCATTAATCTTGTGATGTGTCAAAAGGCTTCATTAACACATTCCCACACATTGACGTCTTTTGACACCCTTTTAGATAATGACTTTTGGAAACATTGTGGAAAATGAAGAAATTGCTTGTGACAAGCAATTTCTTCATTTTCCACAATGTTTTCTTAGTAAAAAGACCAAAAAATGTTAAATTTTATTCACTTGAAATTGTCATCTGCAACATCTTTGAATTTAGACCAGCCCAAAATTTTGCCATTTGGTAATGGGTTAAGTATGAATGAGATTATCATCTTTTAACAGGCTCCCCCACAAAGATTATCAACCAGCGCCCCCAATGATAATGATGACGATACCCCCAAACCTGTCAAGCGTATTTCAAAACCTCCACCCGGTGCTTTCAAACTCCCCGACGTCATGCCACGGCTAGGATCAAAGTCTTCCGCATCCTCGATAGAACCTCCGAAAAAAGAAACAAATTCAGAGTCAACACATACATTCGAAAAACCACAACTCCGATCGGCGAAAAATACCAACACACAAGATTCATCGAAAGAGTCTGAAAAGGGTTTTGAAGCTCCAGTTTTAAGAAGTGTTCAAGGTAAAAGTCAAGAAAAGACGTTGGTTTCTGAAGAAAGGGACATGACATTTGAGAAGCCAGCCCTGCGCAGTACCCCAAAACTAAGAGAGACAACTCCTGAGACTAAAATGGAAACTGAGACAGGTTTGTCATAGAAAAATTTAATGTTTTTATAAGTAAAATATTTTCAATGAATGAAACATATTGTTTTGTAGACTTTGCTTTGATGAATCAAAATTTTTGCAATTTTATTTTCAAATTGGGTTTCATGTATAATGAGATATGAAGAAAGTAAGCTGATATGATTATATTAAAATGTATTAATATAGGTTGATTTTAATAAGTAAACCATGACATAATTTCGGACAAACAAATGTATAATTTCGTCGATGAAATTCTAAAACCTCGTAATTGCAACTTGATTGAAGCTGCAGTTACGAGATTTTATAATTACACTGACGAATTACAAATTGATACAGGCTGCTGCAGACGACGGAATGGATGTTCACAAAAATAAAATTTGTGTATCATATAACTGAGAAAATATTGAGGAAAAGGAGAAAATTATCAGCATTTTCTTCTTTTGTCTCAATGTTGTTACTAGTCTATTTCCTTAATGGCATCAAATCTGGTCTTGTTTGGGAAAGGGTTAAAATGAAGAAATACAACATTGTCCTTTTATTTAAGGTACATTCACAAAGCCAGCTTTGAAGGAAACTCCGAGAAAAACCCAGATTGACAAGAAAACATCACAAGATGCACCAAGTGAAAATGTCATTTCACGAAACCTTAGAAGTACAAATAAACCCAATGTTGGTCAAAAGCCAAGTTTAGAAAAACACACATTTGACAAACCTAAGTTAAAGAGTGCTGGTAGAACAGATAGTCAGGACAGAAATGAAGACAATGATAAAAACGAGAACTCGTACAAGTTTGAAAAACCTGTGTTACGCTCAGCAAGAAAAGAAAGTCAGTCAAACGATTCAAGTGAAAATGTGTCACATACTTTTGAAAAACCTGTGTTGAAAAATACTGGCCTTAGAAATGTTGATAGTAAAAAAGAGACAGGCACTGTTGGCATGTTTGATAAGCCTTCATTAAGAAAAACACCTTCACCAGAAAAGGAAGTTAAACCTTCCAGCGAACCGAAAGGAACATTTGATAAACCGTCATTAAGAAAAACTGATGTTTCTGGTAATGCGACGGATTCTACGAGTAAAACAGATTATAAATCTAGTTTCCCTGAGATGAAGTTGAGAAAAGCAAGCTCACCGCAGAAAGAAGTTGTCTCGGATAAGCCATCTTGGTTGAAAGATGCTGCGGATAAACAGTCAAAAGTGTTGGATGTTTTGCATGCAAAAGGTATAGAATTTAATCTGTTTCCAAACAGCAAAAATTAACAGTCAAAAGTGTTGGATGTTTGACATGCAAAAGGTATAGTATTTGATCTGTTATCAAACGGCAAAAGTTAACAGTCTAAAGTGTTGGATGTTTAACATGCAAAAGGTATGTTAATTAATCCGTTTCCATATGGCAAAAAATTGACTCAAAAGTGTTGGATGTTTTACATGCAAAAGGTATATTATTTTTAAGATTATTACTCTCCTTGTTTTATTATGAAAATATTTTATCAAATATTGTTGACCCAAATTAACTCATGACAACTTAATTTTCGTCTGAATTGTCTGTTAGTTGAGCATGTTAAGAAAACATTGACGAAATGGGGGTCTTTATATATGTAGATGTCCGGGTTTGATGATGCTGGGCTATACCAATGGTACGATATTATAAAATCAAACTTTAAGAATAATAATCCTTATTTTGCATTTACAGTTCACTTTGGATATAACAAGAATGACTGGTTCAAATTCAAAGATTTTGCAAATGACAATTTCAAATGAACCAAACTTTCCAATGTTTGGTCTTTTATGGTGGAAAACATTATGTAAAATGGAAATAAATTGCTTGGTACAAGCAATTTACAAGCAATTTCTATATTTTCCACAATGTGTTTCAAAGCCTTTAGTTTAAAGGGCAATCGTCTTTGTGTGGGAATGGATTAATTGTGTCTTAATATTTCAGAAAACACCAACTCTTCATCCCACAAAGAAGTGCCATCATGGTTGGATAAAACCCCTAAAGGAAGTAGAGGACGGCCCCTACAGGATGCCAGCAACAACCAATCAGATCAGTCCAGTGAGAGAAAATCTTCCTTCACCACGAGAAGTAGAGAGCCATCTATAGGCTCAGAAAATGATCCAGAAAAAAGAAAGGGGTCAATTTCTGGTAGGTCATAGATATTAGAAATTGTTCAACAAACTATTCAGAATTCAGATATATCTATTACACATAGAGAAGAGAAAGTGTGTTGTTTGCCAATATTTGTTCCATCTAATTTTTTGAAAGCATTTTATCTTTTCTCTTTTCGTTGGTTTATGTGTTGAGTTTAAAGCCCACACATTTTGATTTAATATGTTTCAAACCAAGGCACCGTCCAAGTTGGTATTTTGCCTACATGTGATCAATGTGTTAATGGTCAAGTGTGGTAAAAAAAAAAATTGGGCTGGGTCACAAAAACAGCCTTATTGACACTTATCCTTTGTTTTATGAATTTACTGAATAGTTAATAATTGTTGATTACAGAACCTAAAGCACCACAGAACAACTATGTCCCTAGCTGGATGAGACAAGGGAGATCACCCTCAGTGGGTACTCCTGGATTTGTCTCCCCTGCCAACTCTACACCAAATTTATCTAACGCTGCTTTTCAACAAAGTTATTGTAACTGCAGCTTAAAAAAAGCTGCAGTTACGAGGTTTTTGTTGAAAAGTGACAATATTATTTATTACAGAGCCTAAAGCCCCACAGAACAACTATGTCCCTAGTTGGATGAGACAAGGGAGGTCACCCTCAGTGGGTACTCCAGGATTTGTCTCCCCTGCCAACTCTACACCAAACTCTGCAGGCTCAGACGAGATTCCTCAGTGGAAGAAAGATCTTGCTCAACGACGTGCCAGCAGAAAGGAACAGTCTCCAGCAATTGTAAGCAAGAAAATCTTATTTACCTAATTGCCAAGAATGAAAAGTTTAAACCGCAAACATGCTTCAATATGATCCCTTCCTAGTAGTAAGTTTGGAAAATTGAAAGTGTTTTTCTTTTAAACAAAGTATTTGTGCTGAAAAAGTGTAAAGCTGGAAAATCAATGGGTGGGGGAGAGTTTTAGGTATGAAAGTAAACGTTAGTAATGCTGTTTACCAGCATTCTCTACTTTTCTCTTAACCCTTTCCCAAACAACAAAATTTTAGGGTGGTTCACTTCAAAAACTGTCTCAAATGACAAAAGATATGTTATTAAAGATATAATATGTGTAAAACATGACACAGAAAATATTGAGACAAAAGGAGAAACTGCTGATTATCAGCACTTTCTTCTTTTGTCTCAATGTTTTGAATTTCTCAAGTTCTTTCAATTAGGGACATCAAAACCAGGTCTTGTTTGGGAAAAGGTTAATTTAAATAAAGTAAACAGACTGTCTATTCAGACTTGTGGAAAATTTTGTTTAAAAAGTAAAAAACATTTATAGAAAAGAAAAACACTAGTGTTTTACAAGACTTCCATAATCTGACATTTCAAACTTTTCCAAGTTTTATTGAGTTACCAGCTCAAGGCAGTCAATATTATGCTTCAGGATACCCCACAAAGAGAAGTTTCTACAGAACCAGAATGGAAGAAAAATATACAACTTAGAAAAACTAGGCCTGGTGATACACCTGCTAAAGGTATGATTAATATAACACAAAAGATATCAAATTCTATTAAATACAAGCCACACCCAATTTGTAATAACTCTTTCAGATGCACCTTGAACCCATTACCAAATGGCACAATTTTTTATCCAAATCGCAAAACAAATCTTTTCGGGAGAACTATTTAGACGGAATGAAAATAAGCTGCTGATGAGAAGTGAGTGAGGTATGAGAAGGTCATTGCAGTACAGCTGTGTGCAGCTAGCCTGAGGTGTGTTCTTTAGAGCGAGATTTTTTAAGATTTCTTAAAGCTGCTATTTCCCAGATTTGGACCCAAAATTTGTCAAAAACAAACGAAATGTACACTTTTTAAGCTTTATATGACCTGATTGAATGATTACGACAAACTATTGAAGCAACGACTCATTTTTTCGCAATTTGATACCAAATTCATGAAGCGATGTCGAAAGTAGGTCAAAACAGTAGGACATGCGACTTTCTTAAATGACGTCACAACATACATGATGACGTCATATTGAAATTTAAGTATGAATCTCGTTTGAATCATGGTCCGCGCTGTATGCGCATGCGCAACAATTTGAAAATAATTCTAACCCCATCAGTGATGGGGTTGAATTTAGGCTTGGATTCTCCCTAAATTCAGCTATCTGTCTTGTAATTTCGGCTCATTCTCTGTCTGAATCGCATATTCGCACAAATTCAGTTTAGAGGCGCCACCCCTGTCGCCGGTATTTATCTAACTGAAGAGACGTAGTACATTGAATTTTGATAGTCCTTACATTAGTACAGATCACTTTACTACTTTGTTAAACATTTCAAGAAAATCGAGAGACTCGTTTCTTCAAAATATAAAAAATAAGGTCGTATTTTTAAATTTCCGTGATGTCGCCAGACGCAGTAGAGTAAATAAACGTGGTACTTTCTCACAAATAGATACATTTTATCCACTGTATATGCATTTAAAAACATCCGTCAATTGCCTAAGTTTTTGAAAAGTACATCTTTTATTATCTGTCCGTCATAAAAACAAAAATAATTAAGGTCAAGTAAGTGTCGCCAAAATTCCAAAGATTGAAGAAATCTCCGTTACCTTAATTTGACACTTGGTTTAAACACAGTTTTTCCGATAGATTTCGTCGTCATTTTCCTTACACTTTGATTCATATAATTTTTTTTTGAGAATGACATAAACCAGGTTGATATTTTACGAAATAAAATTGCTAAATGCTGCAATAGCGAGGCACCCCTCATCAAAAGTAAAAACATGAAATTTCCGTTATACTAAACTAAGTGCTCTTATGGCAATATGGTTTGATAATTCATAGATTAAAGTGTTAATGCTATCAGGGTAATGGTATACTGCTAAAGTATTTGTACGTAATGGCAATATAATAGAAAACACAGGACAAAATGTGATAATTTTAAAATTTCCGATACCAAATTTCCGATACCTTTTTCGAAATTTCCGATACCGAAATTAAATTTAATGGAAAACAGGTGCGCAATTTGGTGCTAATGATCTATAACGTAATATATGATGATCATATCATTGAACTTACTACATGATACTGTAAACACAGTTCAGTGTTCATGTTATGAAGACATATATCATATTTAAAGTAGGGAAGGTATTTGCATTTTCACATGGTATTTCGGCAATGTTTATCACTATGCACTTACCTATACAACTGACAGATATCTGTAAAATACACATGTCCTACGAATTTTGGTGTATTCCAGATAAATTTGCGAGGGCTACTCATAAAAAGTCTGTTTTCAATGAGTAAATTTTCCGTTACCAATAGGTAACGAAAATTTAGTAAGGTAAATGCAGCTGTACATGTCTCAAAACGTGGCGAAAGCGTAAATACTCGGTACCGGATTTTACCAATTTGAAGTTGCTACATTTCTAAGTCGTCTTTGATATTGTTTTCTCATAATAATATGCTCGTTGTTACAGAAAACGTACGGTTGTATTTTACAGTTAATGCAACTAAAATATTTCATTGCATATCACAAGTTCAATAAAGTTCGAGATTCTCAAGCATTGATACTTCTCTTTATCACAAAAGATGATACTTTTTCTATCCACACGTTTGAAGGACAGAACAAAAGACATACGTATACATACAACGGAAATTTCAAGTTGTTAACGGAAATTTAATTTGTTTCAGTTTAAAATTCTGTAGAGATGGACACGTCAGAAGCTGAAATCTAAACGGCATATCGTTAAACAGATTATTGACATTGATTAACAACTCGAAGCAGTTTGTCTTTCCCTCTAATAAGATTCAAATTCTAATTCAAAAGATACCCGATATTCTTAAAAAAGCGATTGAAACTACCCATTTTCGATGCTCAACAATTCCGATGGAAAGGTCATATTGCATCCAAAAACATCGAAATATGTAACGTCAGATATACTTGTTTTCAGATATCAATATGGGAAACGTTTCTGAAGACATGAATTTTTCGACCATTTCAGACCCTAGTGGCGCCTCTAAACTGAATTTGGGCGATTATTAACCATCCCGAGGTGGTCAACACAAAAGTGTTGCATATTTTTTCAAAAAATTTCATTTTTTGCAATTAGACCATCTGTTACCGTCGCCCTTTAAGATGTTTTTGATACAGCGTTTTTGAGACCGAGATTTTAAGCAAGGTGTTCCAAATGTTCCATACTTCATACAAATGCAGGGCGCCCAGTAACCTATAAATACCTATAAATACCTATATTATCCTATATTTTTGGACCTTACCTATAAAAACCTATAAATTCACCAATTTTGACCCAAATACCTATAAATACCTATATTTTTGTGTCTTGGCTAAGCAAGTATTACGAAATTATAAATGTTTATGATTTAAAAGTAACTATTATAGGAATATATACTGTAGATTCAGCCAATTTCAATCTGAAGTGTCAGGGAAAGGCAGGTCAAACATTATAATGATAATCATTGTTGAAGAAGCATGTCTGTATGTTTGTCATCTGTAACTGGTATTGAAATTTCATTTGTGAATAAGTTTCCTTTATGAACGGTAAAGTTCAAAATTTATAATCTTATGTTAGCATTACTTATGGGCAAGTGAATTATAATTGATTTATATAGATGCACGGAATAATACATGACAGTTTGGCTTCTGACGTACAAAGCTAAGTGTGACTTCCTGTCCTTAAGTTATCACATATTCTGTCCCAGTCTTCTATTTAAGCTGGGAAGAATTATTAAAGAATACAGAATGGTACCTTTTTTGGCACTCACTGTTAATTACTTAAGGCCAAATTTAGGTAAAATATTCTAATTTTCATCTTGCTGTCACAGAGACTGATTGAAATTTGAACATGAAGTTACTTGTCTTCCTATGTTTGTTAGAGAAACAGCCAAGATGTTTAATAACATTTATTTTTGGCTCCCATTAGCAAAAAGTGCCAAGGGTGATAAATTGGGATTACTCACTGTTGTCATCAATCTGTCCATCTGTCTGTCTGTCTGTCAACAATTACACAAATCTCCCAATTCATATGGCCGTGCCCTAGAGTCTTGAAATTTTGTATTTACCATCATCCAGAGGCCCATTACCAAAATATTTTAAATTATTCTGGAATCATGAAAATTGGCCCTACATGTATGTTCATGGGTACCATATTTCATATATGGACAAAGAAGGACAGTCTACTGCTTCTGAATAATTTGGTCTGTGGCTATGAAACTGGTATATAAAATTGTCTTATGGCCCTCTACCAAAATACGGTACTTATTATTAAAATGTGGTACAATGAAAACTGACCCTATGTTGTGGGGTATCATGCAGAGAAGTAAATCTTGTACAATCTCATTTGCTTTAACTTTTTTGCCTAGGGCTTTGAAACTTGATGTGTAGAATTGTCTCATGGCTCTCTACTAATAAGATTAAAATCATTGTGGTACAATGAAAATTGGCCCTTAGTGTGTTGGGGTATCAGACTTGATATAGAGACAAAGGAGTAATTCTTTCTTCTACTCCTGAATCTTGAGACCTAGGGCTTTGAATTTGCTGTGTGGAATCATCTCATGTCCCTCTACCAATATCCTTCAAATTATTTTGGTACATTGAATGGCCCATGTTGTGGGATATTAGATTTCATAAGAGACATAGAAGTAAATTTTGCACAATCTTCTACTCCTTTACTGTTTGGTCTAGGCTATGGTGTGTAGAAATGTGTGATGGCCCCACTTCCAAAGCATTTCAAAGTTTTTGGTTCTATAAAATTTGACTTATGCTGTATGATATCAGCTATTGATGACTTAAATTTGGTGTGTATCTAATGCCCTCCATCAAAATATTTCAAAGTTTTGTGGTAGTATGAAATTTGACCCAATGTTGTGGGATATCAGATTTCATAATTGAGACAAAGAACTAATTAGGAAATCTTGGACAAACTTCCCCTTGACAAATTATTTTGTCAGAGACCCTATGTTAGTATTTTGCGTGTATCATGGCAGCATGAATCTCTGCCAAAATTCTTCAAATTGCCTTCCCGCAATGAAAATTGGCTGGAAGTTGTGAGTCTGGGATGAAACTGAAGATATCATATTAACCCTTTCCCAAACAAGACCTGGTTTTGACGTCCTTAATAGATGAGACTTGGGAAAACATTGAAGCAAATGAAGAAAATGCTGATAACCAGCATTTTCTTCTTTTGCCTCGATGTTTTCTGTGCCATATTTTACACAAATCCTATCATTAGTAACATCCATTTTGTCATTTGTGGCAGTTTTTGAAGTGGATTACCCTAAAATTTTGCTGTTTGGGAAAGGGTTAAAGCCTCAATGTTGTCTAAGGAGAGCGATATATGACCTTCTTGGCTTTCGTTTCCTGATATGTTTATAGTATTCTCTGAAACACCTTAGTGCTACTGAATATCCAGGACAGAAAGTAATAGCTAATGGCTGCATTGTCTGTTTCCCCTTTTATCCTAAAGAGAGAGAGAGAGAGATGGTAGTTGTTGGTGGAATGTTTAAAGTTTGAAGTAGTCTTTTCTTTGTAGTAAAGGCAACCTATATTATCCTATATTTCTGGCCAATAAATACCTATATTTTTGGGACATACCTATATTTTTGACACCGAAAGTCACTGGGCACCCTGCAAATGACATCATGAAGTCATTTGTATGAAGTATGGAGCATTCGGAACTCCGCGGTTTATGAATCATGGAGCATTCAGAACAACTTGGTAAATTCTATCCCATATAGATTCTACAGATTTTACTGAGGGGTTCCGAAAGAAGTATAGAGCAATGGTGTCTCCCAGTGATTGTCTTAAAAATCTCGCTCAAAAGAGCGCTTTATCCTGAAACATCTCCAGAAATCTCAAGATATCTCAAGAAATCTCACTCTAAAGAATGTGGCTCTGATACAGATGTTATTTGGACACTTTCAGTGTTGTATCAAGGGGCCATATTTACCAACATTTCTAAATTGTGTGTCTGAAAATCAAACACTTGGTAGATTTCTTATGTACTTATATCTCATTTCAGACAAGCAGACTGTAGAGCCAGAATGGAAGAAAGCTGCTGAAGAGAAGAGAGCAAGGTTGAGAAGTAAGTCATTACAGTACAGCCATCTTCAACTAGCTTGATTCATGTGTTATTGGGACACTTTTGACATCTTGTATAAATGTGACCCATCACGTTAAAAGGGACCTTTAACCCTTTTCCAAGTGACAAAATTTTGGGTTGCTCCAAATTGAAAAATGTTGCAGACGACAATTTCAAATGGATGAAATTTTAAAAATCTTTCCATTTTGGGTAAGAAAACATTGTGGTAAATGAAGAAATTGCTTGTCACAAGCAATTTCTTCATTTTCCAAGATGTTTTCCAAAGCCTTTTTCATTTTGGGTGTCAAAAGACGTCAATGTGTGGTAATGGGTTAAATGTGACCCATCACGTTAAAAGGGACCTTTAATATGGGAAGTGTGAAAAGTATCAACCCTCAGGGTGGATAATCACATGACTTAGAATTTCAGAAAATCTTCAATAACTTTGTTAATACTTGACCAATTTGAATTCGGTTTGAAGCAGAGAAGGTGGAAAAATGTCAGGAATATCTTGGATGTTGTAGATTTTAAAAAAAATCAACTGATAAAAAAGTTATTGAAGATAAACCAAAATTTTGGTTTATCTTCAATAACTTTTTAACTTTTTTATCAGGTTTTTTTTTTTTTTTTTTTTTTTTTTTTTTTTTTTTTTTTTTTTTTTTTTTTTTTTTTTTTTTTTTCCAAAAATCAAACATGTTCATCTAATGCGTGACGTCTGTCCACCTTCTCTGCTTCAAACCGAATTCAAATTGTTCCCGTATTAACAAAATAATTGAAGATTTTCAGAAATTGTTGCATCTCGTGATTATCCACCGTGACCCTAGTCATTCTGTTTGGACTGCACAGACTGATTTGGATGAAACTTTTCACTCATATTATTTTGTTAATCTTGAATGTTGGTACGATATTAATATATTGACATTTTCCAAATACAACAACTGGATAACCTCTAGTGAGTCTGGCCAATTTCTCGAAATTTGATTTCACAAAAGTCACATGACGTCCCGTTTGGCATGAAGGGTCACAAATGGTCTGAACAACTTCAAGTTTAATCTATTGCTAAATTACATTTCATGTGATAACTGCATATTCCTTTGAAATAGACTTATTTTAAAGTATTGCACAAGTGACATTTGATGACATTTCTAAATATAGACTGCCATTATTTTCAGTGAAAATTCTTAAATGAGATTAAAGTATGTATCGAGGGCATGCATTTGTTGATCCGTTTTTCTGTTTGTAGATATTTCCAACATTGACAACAACTTGTAAACCCTAAGTGATGGTGCTTTTGTATTACACTTGTGTTTTTAGCTCACCTGAGCACAAAGTGCTCAAGGTGAGCTATTGTGGTCACTCAATGTCCGTCGTCCGTCCGTCCGTCCGTCCGTGTTTACCAGTGACCACTTATTGGCTATTTTTTATGTTCAAAGGACATTTATTGGTTACTTTTCCCTTGTTGGGTATACCCAATAACAGGAGTAATTTTATTACGTATATGAGACTGTTGTTGGTTACTTCATACGAAATACCCAATAAAACATTAGACTTTTTTTTGTCCAACAATTCGTCCGTATCTCGGACTCTTCCACTAATCGGAAAATTCTAAATTTAGATTTCGCGCCGAAAAATGCATTCGGATACCATCGGTGAATATCCGCCAAGCACCGGAAATGAGTTACCGTTCGCATTTTTTGTTCCCGGCTTTATTGCGTGACGTCTCTTGCGCGCGTGGAACCACTCCATTTTCCCGTCGAGTCGAGTAAGTAAGTTTGATTATTGACAAGAAAATTTGTCGAATACGACCATATTTCACACTATTTTATACATTGTTTAAACAACGATAACTTTTAACTGCTATTTATGCACAATAGGTGTGTTTGTTTGTAGTTTTTACCGACATTAGAGCAATTGTCATTAGTTTTCGCGATCTTTTGGATGCGATCTTTCAATCAAGTTTTTTGACGTATATTCCCCCTGTAAATGAAAATTCTGGTTACTATAATGCCATTTGTGGAATAAAAAAATAATATCAATTTTCTGAGCGCTATCTCATTGTCTGTATGGATGGTTGTAAGCAATTTAAGTCGTGAAGGCTTGTGCTCAAGATTGTTTTGATTTATCATATTTTTTTTCTCGAGAAATCAGAATGCATTAATATTGATTGACCCAACTGAAATTTTAAGTCTTTCCAATTTTATTCATAAAACAATCTAGCACATCCAAAACTAAAGAGGGTATGAGAGTGGGGACATCCCCCCCCCCCTTTGGAATTTTTTTTTTCTCCTCTTGCCTCAATATTTTCATTGATATTTCGTACACAAATCATGTCATTGCAATATATATTATGTCGTCTGCAGCAGCTTTCAAATTAAAACAGTCAAAAGTTCAGCTGTTTGGGAAATGGTCAACATTGGCAAAATAATTCACACAATAAACTGTGACTGTTTGAATCCTGACTGTATATTTCACTTTACATGTCAGGGTTTGACATTAACGCCAGTCCGTCGGCCCGAGGCCTGTAATTTTTAAGGAGGACTGGCAAAACATCCTTTGGTACCGGTCCGCCGGGCCTGTAAATTTCAGAGACAGCGCCCCTTAGATTTTGTCGAAAGGCATCAAAATCAGTTTCAAAATCTGCATCATAACTTTCTTTTGGCTCATAGGAAAAAGTCGGCGACCAACCCAAAATTCCTATTTTAAACAAAACTATTTGAAGATTGTCTGTGATTACACAACAGAAAACAACAAATCGTAGATTTGTGTTACATACGTAACACTTATGTACATCACAAAACCACCGAGTACTGCATCCTTCAGGCACATCTTGAATGGAAAATTATTGACAGGACAAAGAAAGCAGTAAACTGTTGTGTTTTTTTTAGCTCACCTGAGCACGATAGTGCTCATGGTGAGGTATTGTGATACCGCTGTGTCCGTCGTCCGTCGTCCGTCGTCCGTCGTCAGTCGTCCGTCGTCCGTCGTGCGTCGTGCGTCAACCTTTGGCTTGTGTGCACTCTAGAGGCCACATTTTTTGCCCAATCAACCTGAAATTTGCTCAGAATGATTGTCTTGATGAAATCTCGGACAAGTTCGAAATTGGGTCATCTGGGGTCAAAAAGTAGGTCACGGGGTCAAATCTTAGAAAAACCTTGTGTGCACTCTAGAGGCCACATTTTTTGCCCAATCAACCTGAAAATTGATCAGAATGATTGTCTTGATCAAATCTCGGTCAAGTTCGAAATTGGGTCATCTGGGGTCAAAAACTAGGTCACGGGGTCAAATCTTAGAAAAACCTTGTGTGCACTCTTGAGGCCACATTTTTTGCCCAATTAACCTGAAATTTGCTCAGAATGTTTGTCTTGATGTAATCTCGGACAAGTTTGAAATTGGGTCATCTGGGGTCAAAAACTAGGTCACGGGGTCAAATCTTAGAAAAACCTTGTGTGCACTCTAGAGGCCACATTTTTTGCCCAATCAACCTGAAATTAGCTCAGAATGATTGTCTTGATGAAATCTCAGACAAGTTTGAAATTGGGTCATCTGGGGTCAAAAAGTAGGTCACGGGGTCAAATCTTAGAAAAACCTTGTGTGCACTCTAGAGGCCACATTTTTTGCCCAATCAACCTGAAAATTGATCAGAATGATTGTCTTGATCAAATCTCGGACAAGTTCGAAATTGGGTCATCTGGGGTCAAAAAGTAGGTCACGGGGTCAAATCTTAGAAAAACCTTGTGTGCACTCTAGAGGCCACATTTTTTGCCCAATCAACCTGAAAATTGATCAGAATGATTGTCTTGATCAAATCTCGGACAAGTTCGAAATTGGGTCATCTGGGGTCAAAAACTAGGTCACGGGGTCAAATCTTAGAAAAACCTTGTGTGCACTCTTGAGGCCACATTTTTTGCCCAATTAACCTGAAATTTGCTCAGAATGTTTGTCTTGATGTAATCTCGGACAACTTTGAAATTGGGTCATCTGGGGTCAAAAACTAGGTCACGGGGTCAAATCTTAGAAAAACCTTGTGTGCAATCTAGAGGCCACATTTTTTGCCCAATCAACCTGAAATTAGCTCAGAATGATTGTCTTGATGAAATCTCAGACAAGTTTGAAATTGGGTCATCTGGGGTCAAAAAGTAGGTCACGGGGTCAAATCCTAGAGAAACCTTGTGTGCACTCTAGAGGCCACATTTTCAGCCCAATCAACCTGAAATATGCTCAGAATGATTGTCTTGATGAAATCTCGGACAAGTTTGAAATTGGGTCATCTGGGGTCAAAAACTAGGTCACTGGGTCAAATCTTAGAAAAACCTTGTGTGCACTCTAGAGGCCACATTTTTTGCCCAATCAACCTGAAAATTGATCAGAATGATTGTCTTGATGAAATCTCAGACAAGTTTGAAATTGGGTCATCTGGGGTCAAAAACTAGGTCACTGGGTCAAATCTTAGAAAAACCTTGTGTGCACTCTAGAGGCCACATTTTTTGCCCAATCAACCTGAAAATTCATCAGAATGATTGTCTTGATAAAATCTCGGACAAGTTTGAAATTGGGTCATCTGGGGTCAAAAACTAGGTCACAGGGTCAAATCTTAGAAAAACCTTGTGTGCACTCTAGAGGCCACATTTTTTGCCCAATCAATATGAAATTTGCTCAGAATGATTGTCTTGATCAAATCTTGGACAAGATTGAAATTGGGTCATCTGGGGTCAAAAACTAGGTCACAGGGTCAAATCTTAGAAAAACCTTGTGTGCACTCTAGAGGCCACACTTTTTGCCCAATCAACCTGAAATTTGCTCAGAATGATTGTCTTGATGAAATCTCGGACAAGTTAGAAATTGGGTCATCCGGGGTCAAAAACTAGGTCACGGGGTTAAATCTTAGAAATACCCTGTGTGCACTCTGGAGGCCACATTTTTTGCCCAATCAACCTGAAATTAGCTCAAAATGATTGACTTGATGAAATCTCGGACAAGTTTGAAATTGGGTCATCTGGGGTCAAAAAGTAGGTCACTGGGTCAAATCCTAGAGAAACCTTGTGTGCACTCTAGAGGCCACATTTTATGCCCAATCAACCTGAAATTTGCTCAGAATGATTGTCTTGATGAAATCTCGGACCAGTTTTAAATTGGGTCATCTGGGGTCAAAAACTAGGCCACTGGGTCAAATCTTAAAATAACCTTGTGTGCACTCTAGAGGCCACATTTTTTGCCCAATCAACCTGAAAATTGATCAGAATGATTGTCTTGATAAAATCTCGTACAAGTTTGAAATTGGGTCATCTGGGGTCAAAAACTAGGTCACAGGGTCAAATCTTAGAAAAACCTTGTGTGCACTCTAGAGGCCACATTTTTTGCCCAATCAACCTGAAATTTGCTCAGAATGATTGTCTTGATAAAATCTCGGACAAGTTTGAAATTGGGTCATCTGGGGTCAAAAACTAGGTCACAGGGTCAAATCTTAGAAAAACCTTGTGTGCACTCTAGAGGCCACATTTTTTGCCCAATCAACCTGAAATTAGCTCAAAATGATTGACTTGATGAAATCTCGGACAAGCCTGAAATGGGGTCATCTGGGGTCAAAAAATAGGTCACTAGGTCAAATCTTAGAGAAACCTTGTGTGCACTCTAGAGGCCACATTTTTTGCCCAATCAACCTGAAATTTGCTCAAAATGATTGTCTTGATGAAATCTCAGACAAGTTTGAAATTGGGTCATCTGGGGTCAAAAACTAGGTCACGGGGTCAAATCTTAGAAAAAACCTTTTGTGCACTCTAGAGGCCACATTTTTTGCCCAATCAACCTGAAAATTGATCAGAATGATTATCTTGATGAAATCTCGGACAAGTTTGAAATTGGGTCATCTGGGGTCAAAAACAAGGTCACAGGGTCAAATCTTAGAAAAACCTTGTGTGCACTCAAGAGGCCACATTTTTTGCCCAATCAACCTGAAATTTGCTCAGAATGATTGTCTTGATAAAATCTCGGACAAGTTTGAAATTGGGTCATCTGGGGTCAAAAACTAGGTCACAGGGTCAAATCTTTGTAAAACCTTGTGTGCACTCTAGAGGCCACATTTTTTGCCCAATCAACCTGAAATATGCTCATAATAATTGTCTTGATGAAATGTACAAAAAGTTTGAAATTGGGTCATCTGGGGTCAAAAACTAGGTCACTAGGTCAAATTTAAGAAAAACCTTGTGTGCACTCTAGAGGCCACATTTTATGCCCAATCAGCCTAGTCAGAATAATTATCTTGATAAAATCTCAGACAATTTCAAAATTTGGTCATCTGGGGTCCTAAACTAGGTCATGGGGTCCAGTCTTGGGGATTTTTTTTGCCCAATCAAGCTGAAAATTTGTCAGAATGATTATCTTATACAGGCCACAAATCTTAGTAAAATGTGATCATTTTGGAGGCTCAGACACACCATATACAGAAAGCTATTATGTCAGGCAGGCCTGTAGGAACAGGGGGGCTAGGGGGGCTAAACCCTTCCAAAGTTGGCCAAAAATACCAATTTTTCTTAATTTTACACTTAAAATTTTGGGGAAATCCCAATTAGCCCCCACCCCCCAATATTTAGGATAGAGTCTATAGCCCCCCATTATGAAATTGCTTCCTATGGGCCTGTCAGGTGAGCGCTTCAGGGCCAATGGCCCTCTTGTTTGTGAACAAGAATCTAGATTAAAAAATCAATTGACTAGAAATTCATCAGTCTATCATTCACCTACCTTAGGAATTCTAATCCGATTATTACTTTTAAATTATAGAAATTGCACAAGTTTGTAGTCCACTATTTTTTTCCACTGAAAACATCCACTCACTTTGTTACAATTTCCTTAACCCTTTCTTAGTCATTCAGTCAAGGATAATTCTAACAATATTAAATTAAACAATGAATTATGGCCAAGATCTTATTTACTGAATTCATACGAATAGAGAATCTTATGCATTTAATTTCGTCTTTTTTCTTCCATTGTGAACATGAGGATAGAAAAAGAAATCCAAATTTACAAATGCAAACTTTGTTCTATTGGGTAAAGGTTAATGGAACTTCTATTTATAACTCTGTAACTGGGCTCAATCAGCTGTTTAATAACCAAACAAAAATGCATACAGTGTGACATCACTGCTTACATCACACAGAGTGAGTTTAGATTTCCCCAAGATCAAAGAGAAATCCTTTTTTTCCTTGCACACATTCAAATACTAAAGTCTAGCAGTGATTGTGCACAAATCTTCATATTAAACCTTTAATTTAATTTAATAGGAATATATTCTGTTGAGGTAAGTCTAAAAACAAGGTATTTTGAATTTGCATTTTACTGTCATTATTACACCGATAGCATATTAATTTATATGTTGAACAGATTACCTTTTTGTTGGCAACATACAATGATACTTTATTATTTCTTTATATATATGATTCTCATTCGCCAAACCTCAATTTTTCGTTACTAGATTTAGATCAATTTGAAAGCTGGAATCATTAGATCTAAAATCTTGGATATGGGCAATTACCAAACACCTGATCATGTATCCTTTGTTGAAGGGCTTGATCTTTTACCCTTTCCCAAAATGGACATAATGTAATCAAACTCAGAACATGCACATCCCATTGTCATGAAATCGAGGGGAAGGGAAGAAATTCAAGTAGATCATAATTTTCTTTATTTCTCTTTGTTATCAATGATTGATAACTACTTACAAATGACATCAAAACTAAGCCTTGTTTGGGAAATGTATGCAATCAAAATGGGGTAGCAACTAGATTCTATACTAGTGTAGTTATACACAGTTTTGATAGCAATTTCAAAATTTCTTTGACCAAATTGTTTTGCATATTCAGACGTTAGCAACTTTCTTCATCTGTTTTCAAAACCTGACATGGCACCTACTAACAACCTTTTTAGCGAGCCGGGACTTTATATCCGGGGAGCTAATGTCACAGCCCTAGTGTCGGCGTCCCGTCGTGTCTTCACTTGAAAAACTTTAACCTGTTCTATATCTCAGGCACTATTAGAGATACAGCATTGATATTTCATACATAGATACATCTCGACAAGACCTTTCATTTGGGACCATGACTTTTGACCTAGTGACCTTGACCTTGGGAGTTTGACCTACTTTTGAAAAACTTTAACCTGGCCTATATCTCAGGCACTATTAGAGATACAGCCTTGATATTTCATACATAGATACATCTCGACAAGACCTTTCATTTGGGACCATGACTTTTGACCTAGTGACCTTGACCTTGGGAGTTTGACCTACTTTTGAAAAACTTTAACCTGGCCTATATCTCAGGCACTATTTGAGATACAGCCTTGATATTTCATACATAGATACATCTCGACAAGACCTTTCATTTGGGACCATGACCTTTGACCTAGTGACCTTGACCTTGGAGTTTGACCTACTTTCGAAAAACTTTAACCTGGCCTATATCTCAGGCACTATTAGACATTCAGCCTTGATATTTCATACAGAGATACATCTCGACAAGACCTTTCATTTGGGACCATTATCCTAGACCTTGTGACCTTGACCTTGGAGTTTGACCTACTTTTAAAAAAACTGCTGTTTTTGTGACACACTCCCGTATAGGCGAGCTACGTTGTCCGCGGACAACTCTTGTTTTCTTTGTAACAATTACATATATATAAACAAAAATTACTTGTACTTTTAACAAAATATTGAATTTGAAAAGGCATAAACTCAACAGGACAGCCAGAGATAATTATGACTAGCTATTTCAGCTATTTCAGAACCCTTTACAAGACTCTTATATAGAAACTATCGGAGTGTTGTAACAATGAATATACAATTTATTCTTTGTTTCTCCTACAATTCACTGAGTCTGAATGAAGGACCTGTTAGTCTGGAGGAGGACCTGTAAAAATTGCAATCCACTGGTCCTGCTTTAATTTTAGTGGACAAAAATGCTGACCCTACAAATACCTGAGTAAAATTTTTAACTGTTGGGTAGTTTTAGTTTGTCCAATGATTTACTGGTTATATTTTCTGAATATCATCTGGGTATCTGACATGAACATTGATTTTGAACAAAATTGAGTCCGAAGGGAGATTAACTGTTGGGTAGTTTGTCCAGTGAATGACTGGTTATATTGTCTGAATATTTGCTGGGTATCTGACATGAACATGAATTTGAAACAAAATGGAATCTGAAGGGAGATTAACTGTTGGGTAGTTTGTCCGGCGATTTACTGGTTATATTGTCCAAATGTTTGCTGGGTATCTGACATGAACATCAATTTAAAAGAAAATAGAGTCCAAAGGGAGATTAACTGTTGGGTAGTTGTCCAGTGATTTACTGGTTATATTGTCCAAATGTTTGCTGGGTATCTGACATGAACATCAATTTAAAAGAAAATAGAGTCCAAAGGGAGATTAACTGTTGGGTAGTTTGTCCAGTGATTTACTGGTTATATTGTCCAAATGTTTGCTGGGTATCTTACATGAACATGAATTTGAAACACAATTGAGTCCAAAGGGAGATAAACTCCTGGGTAGTCTGTCCAGTGAATGACTGGTTATATTGTCCAAATGTTTGCTGGGTATCTGACATGAACATCAATTTAAAAGAAATATGAGTCCAATGGGAGATTAACCCTTTCCCAAACAGCAAAATTTTAGGGTGATCCACTTCAAAAACAGCCACATATGACAAAATGGATGTTATTAAAGATATTATTTGTGTAAAATATGACATAGAAAATATTGAGGCAAAAGGAGAAACTGCTGGTTATCAGCAGTTTCTTCTTTTGCCTCAATGTTTTCCCAAGCCAATTCTCATAGGGACGTCAAAACCAGGTCTTGTTTGGGAAAGGGTTAACTGTTGGGTAGTTTGTCTAGTGATTTACTGGTTATATTGTCCATATGTTTGCTGGGTATCTGACATGAACATCAATTTAAAAGAAAATAGAGTCCAAGGGGAGATTAACTGTTGGGTAGTTTGTCCAGTGATTTACTGGTTATATTGTCCAAATGTTTGCTGGGTATCTGACATGAACATCAATTTAAAAGAAAATAGAGTCCAAAGGGAGATTAACTGTTGGGTAGTTTGTCCAGCGATTTACTGGTTATATTGTCCAAATGTTTGCTGGGTATCTGTCATGAACATCAATTTAAAAGAAAATAGAGTCCAAAGGGAGATTAACTGTTGGGTAGTTGTCCAGTGATTTACTGGTTATATTGTCCATATGTTTGCTGGGTATCTGACATGAACATCAATTTAAAAGAAAATAGAGTCCAAAGGGAGATTAACTGTTGGGTAGTTGTCCAGTGATTTACTGGTTATATTGTCCATATGTTTGCTGGGTATCTGACATGAACATCAATTTAAAAGAAAATAGAGTCCAAAGGGAGATTAACTGTTGGGTAGTTTGTCCAGTGATTTACTGGTTATATTGTCCAAATGTTTGCTGGGTATCTTACATGAACATGAATTTGAAACACAATTGAGTCCAAAGGGAGATAAACTGCTGGGTAGTCTGTCCAGTGAATGACTGGTTATATTGTCCAAATGTTTGCTGGGTATCTGACATGAACATCAATTTAAAAGAAAATAGAGTCCAAAGGGAGATTAACTGTTGGGTAGTTTGTCCAGTGATTTACTGGTTATATTGTCCATAATGTTTGCTGGGTATCTGACATGAACATCAATTTAAAAGAAATTAGAGTCCAATGGGAGATTAACTGTTGGGTAGTTTGTCCAGTGATTTACTGGTTATATTGTCCAAATGTTTGCTGGGTATCTGACATGAATATCAATTTAACCCATTACCATATAATGACTCTTTTTGACTCCCCACAAAATAATGGCGACGGAAAACATCGCGGAAAATGAAGAAATTGCTTGTGACAAGCAATTTCTTCATTTCCCACAATGTTTTCCATCCAAAAAGACCTAAATGATAGACATTCCATTGACTTGAAATTGTCGTCTGCAGACTCTTTCAATTTGGACCACCCTAAATTTTTGTCGTTTGGTAATGGGTTAAAAGAAAATAGAGTCCAAAGGGAGATTAACTGTTGGGTAGTTTGTCCAGTGATTTACTGGTTATATTGTCCAAATGTTTGCTGGGTATCTGACATGAACATCAATTTAAAAGAAAATAGAGTCCAAAGGGAGATTAACTGTTAGGTAGTTTGTCCAGTGATTTACTGGTTATATTGTCCAAATGTTTGCTGGGTATCTGACATGAACATGAATTTGAAACACAATTGAGTCCAAAGGGAGATAAACTGCTGGGTAGTCTGTCCAGTGAATGACTGGTTATATTGTCCAAATGTTTGCTGGGTATCTTACATGAACATGAATTTGAAACACAATTGAGTCCAAAGGGAGATAAACTCCTGGGTAGTCTGTCCAGTGAATGACTGGTTATATTGTCCAAATGTTTGCTGGGTATCTGACATGAACATCAATTTAAAAGAAATATGAGTCCAATTGGAGATTAACTGTTGGGTAGTCTGTCCAGTTAATGACTGGTTATATTGTCTGAATATTTGCTGGGTATCTGACATGAACATGAATTTGTAACAAAATGGAGTCCGAAGGGAGATTAACTGTTGGGTAGTTTGTCCAGTAATTTACTGGTTATATTGTCCAAATGTTTGCTGGGTATCTGACATGAACATCAATTTAAAAAAAATGAGTCCAATGGGAGATTAACTGTTGGGTAGTTTGTCCAGTGATTTACTGGTTATATCGTCCAAATATTTGCTGGGTATCCGACATGAACAGCAATGAATTAATAATGAAATAAAATTGTATGAAACTTTAAACGATCAAAGCGGTGTCTGGGGCATTGTCATCTTACAGTGACAGCTGAGGTTACATAGTTTTGGTTTAGGGGCGGTGATATATTTGTTTTCCCAAACGGGAAAATTTTAGGATTGTCCTATTTGAAAGCTGCTGCAGACGACAAAAGTGTTGTTAAAAATGATATGATTAGTACACAGTATATCACAGAAAATATCGAGGCAAAAGGAGAAAATGGTGGCTATCAGCATTTTCTCCTTTTGCATCAATGTTTTACCAAGCCTTTTTCTGTTGGACGTCAAAAGTGGGTCTGGTTTGGGAAAGAGTTCAATGGCAAAACCTTGGACCAGCTCAACTGGGAAAGAGTTGCAGACGAGAACATTTCTGATTTCGAAGTAGAAAGCATGCATATATTATAGCATAGAAAATATTGAGAGAAGGGGACTTTTAGTTCTTTCCTCTTCTTATTCCATGTTTTCCCTAACTATATCCGTGAAGAACGTTAAAATCAGGCAATGTTTGGGAAAGAATTAACTCCCCAAAATGGCAAAATTTCGGTGCAGTTCAATTTGAAGCTGTTGCAGACAACTTAATTCATTTTGATAATGATAGAATTGTGTACAATATAGCCTAGAAAATATTGAAGCAGGAGGAGAAAATGCAGACTATTAAAGCAGGAGGAGAAAATGCAGACTATCAGCATTTTCTTCTTATGCCTCAATGTTTACCCAGGCAAAAAAAGATATGTTTTGAAAAAGAGTTAAAGTATGAAGGTCTTGAATAATTTCTCTATAGAAAGGTCATAGATACCTATATAGATGCAATTTGTGTCATGCACAAATATTGTATTAAATTTTTCTTATTTTTATGGAAGATTTTAGTATAATACTGTTCAGAAAAATCGGGGCAGAAGTAGAAAATTGATTGTTGATTGTCAACATTTTCTTCCTTTGCTTATTGCAATGTTTCAGTGTTTTCTAAAGCCCATATGGTAGGGACATCAAAACCAAGTCTTGTTCAGAATTTGTCGAGGGGAAAGGTGAGAAGGCTATGTCCTAGCATTTTGTTCTTTTGCCTTCACAATTTTTGAAGTAAAGAAGAAAATGTAGATCACTCGCTACTTCTTACTATTCCACAATGTTCATAATCTTGTGCACCATATTGTGTAGTTGAATGGAAAAGGTGGTGAAGATATTCTTATTGTCATGGATTAAAATGCCGTGGGTAATATATATGTTTTCACATCGTTTGATTTCTTGTAATTGTAATTCTTGTTTGTTTTGTGGTAACATTCCTGTGACTGGATTTTAAACCAATAAAGGAATTTGAATCATTGTGCAAGTGACAGTTTCGTTCTTTATAAACAGTTTTTCAAATATTGAATGAGTGCATCATTGTACAAGTGAAAATTTTGTTCGTTAGTTACTTTCAAAATATGAATGAGTGCATCATTGTACAAATGACGATTTTGTTTGTTAGTGACCGTTTCAAAATGAGACAATGCACCAGTTTTTGGGCATTGATTTTGTTCTCTTAGAAATTGTTTCAAAGTACATGTAAGAGTGTATCATATTATGAGCCTTATTGACGGCTTCCTTTGGTTACTTATTTTCATGATTTAGATTATGCATTGCAACAGAGAAGCCATAACACCCCTCACAGAATTTTCAAGTTTGAATATGGGTCATGTGTGGTCAGAAAGAAGGTCACCAGGTCAGATCTTAGGAAATCCTTGTTTGAACCATAAAGGTCACATATTTGACCCAAGTTTGATGAAACTGTCACAATGTTTATTTTGACAATAAACGGGTGAAGTTCAGATTTGGGTCACATAGGGGTAAAAATCAATGTCACCAGGACAAATCTAAGAAAATCCTTGTTGACTCTAGATGGGACATGTGTGTCCCTATTTGATCAGAATTTCGCCCCATTTCTCAGGTCAGCTACCCTGGGCCCTCTTGTTTATTCATGAATTTTGGCATTAAAAGATGACCAGAGTACCATTGCTACCAATGTGTGTTGGTGATGCCAACATTTCTAAAATACCCAGTTGTGTCTTTGGACACATAACCAGTAAGTGTCCTCTCGTGAGAACTGTTTTTTATACCCAAGATGGGGTATCCAACAAGTTTTTAGGCAAAGTACCCAACATATGGTCAACCGTTGGTACGTCCGTCCGTCTGTCCGTCCGTCTGTCCGTCCGTCCGTCTGTCTGTCAACAATTTGGTGTTAACACTCTAGCATCCACAAAAGTTGGCCAATATTAATCAAACTTGGTCAAAGCAAGTATGGTCATAAGTTCTCGGACAAGTTCGATTATGGGCCTGATCGGACCAGAAAATGTGGAGTTATCTGCCCTTGAATGTCAAAAATAGCTAGTTTTGACCTTGTTAACACTCTAGCATCTACAATTATTGATCAATCAAGACAAAACTTGGACATAATGTTGGAGACCATAAGATCTCGGATGAGTTCAATTTTCAGTCTGATCTGACGAGAAAGACGAGAGTTATGTGCCCTTGAATTTGACAAAATTGCCATTTTTGGCAGTTTTCGACCTTGTTTACACTCTAGAATCTACAATTATCAATCAATCAAGACCAAATTTGGACACAAAGTTGGGGATCATAAGATCTTGGATGAGATACATTTTCAGTCTGATCTGATCAGAAAGTTGAGAGTTATGTGCCCTTGAACTTGACAAAATTGACGTTTGTGACTGTTTTCGACCTTGTTAACACTCTAGAATCTACAATTATTAATCAATCAAGACAAAACTTGGACACAATGTTTGGGATTATAAGATCTTGGATGAGTTTGATTTTTAGTCTGATCTAATCAGAATGTCAAGAGTTATGTGCCCTTGAACTTGACAAAGTTGCTGTTTTTGATTGTTTTCAACCTTGTTTACACTCTAGAATCTACAATTATTGACTAATCAAGACAAATTTTGGACACAATGTTGGAGACCATAATATCTTGAATCAGTTTGATTTTCAGTCTGATCTTAACAGAAAGACGAGAGTAATGTGCCCTTGAATTTGATAAAATTGCCATTTTTGGCTGCTTTTGACCTTGTTTGCACTCTAGAATCTACAATTATGAATCAATCAAGACAAAACTTGGACCCAATGTTGGGGATCATAAGATCTCGGATGAGTTTGATTTTCAGTCTGATCTGATCACAAAGTGGAGAGTTATGTGCCCTTGAATTTGATAGAATTGCCATTTTCGGCTGTTTTCGACCTGTTTTACACTCTAGCCTCTACAATTAGTAAAGACAAAACTTGGACACAATGTTAAGATCTCAGATGAGTTCGATTTTCAGTTTGATCTGATCAGGAAGTCGAGAGTTATGTGCCCTTGAATTTGAAAAAAAACTGCTTTTTCGGCTGCTTTCGACATTGTTTATACTCTAGAGTCTACAATTATTTATCAATCAAGACAAAACTTGGACACAGTTGGGCACCATAAGATCTCGTATAAGTTGGATTTTCACAACGTTATTGACCATAAGTTCGTTCTCAGTCTTAAAGTCATAAATATTAATTGAATTGAACAAAAGTGTTGCTCATATCATTTTGGTTCAGGTGAGCGATATAGGACCATCATGGTCCTCTTGTCTTTGTGACAAAATAAGTTTGTAGCGTATTAGACTCTCAGCCATGAGGTCCCAGCCATGTCAAATATCCTTTCTGACAAAATTGTCATTCACCATTGGTTTGATAATTATTATCCTATGTTGGCAAACAGCTGCAGGCTGTAAGGATATTGTGGTAGATCTAGTACTAGTATGAGAAATGACAGGAATCTAGAAAATTTTCCGCATTTTCTCCATACCTTTAATCAGTGAATGCTTAACTTTCATTACAGATCCAACGGTAGAGAATTGATATTATTGTTACGTAATGTATCTTGAATACTTATTTCTCCTTTGTAGATTTACCAATACCCCACCCACTCACAATGCACTACTTTTAGAGCCACAAATAAGAAGGGATAAACACATTCTAAATTAATTATTTGAAATCAAAACCCTATGTTGTGGGTACTCATTGGAATCGTCTCGATGAGACGATTCCAATGAGTACCCACAACATAGGTTTTGGTGAAGAATAGATGATATTTGCATTTTGAATTTGTAACCCCCTCTTATCTGTGGCTTTGCCCCCTTTAGTTTATAATTTGTACATGTATTTGTGTTCTTGATTAACACATATAAACAAAATTATGTTTGCCATCTGTTATGCAGAAGGGATCTTCTTGAAAAAAAAAAAATGAAAATGTTACATGCAGAACATTTTGAAATGGATAGAAAAAATATGTTTGGAAGAATAAATACGGGCTTATACCTTTTCCTTGTGAATGCATCAAATGCATTCACTGTGCTTTCCCAAATGTGTTGAAGGCCGCGGCCTCAGTGCAGTTGGTAGCGCATCTCGAGGGTTGAACGGAAAACTGTCGTAAGTGACTTTTGGAAAATTTTACAGGAGAGGGAAAAAACATCTCACTTTTTTTATTTATCTTTTTTATGAAAGATATTAATTGCAAATACATTTAAAATGTATTGACTTTTCATGTGCATAAGTGATTTTAAAGATTAAAGGCTTATTTTTCTTGATATTAGATGATTATTCACTTACGACAGTTTTACAACTGAAATTTGTAAAAAGTTGGTATTAGTCAATATGGAAAAGTGTCGTAACTGTCAGTTAGCTACAGTTTTCCATAAACATAATCTGCATTTACATACAGTGTAAAATTCATGTTCTTGAATGAAAAACAAAATATTGTTATTTTCATGCCCCCGTATTGAGAGATCGGGTGCATATTGTTTTACTCATGTCCGTCCGTCTGTCTGTCCGTCTGTCTGTCCGAAAACTTAACATGAAAACTTAACATTGGCCTTTTCTCCAAAAGTATTCAACATACAAAGCTCAAATTTGGTATGTAACTTTCTTTGAATGATAGCTATCATTCAATGCAATTTGACCTTCCTCAAGGTCATTCATTAACCCTTATCAACCCTTTACTCTACGAAAACTTAACATTTTACTCTGAAAACTTTGCCTTTTCCCCAAAAGTATTTGACATGCAAAGCTCAAATTTGGTATGCAACTTCCTTTCAATGTTATCTATCTGTTCCATGCAATTTGACCTTTCTTAAGGTCATCCGTTTACCCTTATCAACCCTCTACTCTACGAAAACTTAACATTTTACAAAAATGGCCATTTTGGGGGCATTTGTGTTTCACAAACACATCTTGTTTGTTTTATTTTAATGTTATTACAAGTTAATTAACAGTAAGGAAAAGCTTAAACTATAAAAATCTTGATTGAAACTATAAGTTTGAAAAATGAAACAACATTTAAGTTACTTTTCTGTCTCTTGAACACATACAAATTTCAAGCAACCGTAAATGAATTAATTTGATGAAGTTAGTCTTTTTTCTTATTTTCTATTGGAAGAGTTTTATTTTCAATGTGCATTTTGTAACTATTTTCCATGTTTGGTTTATTTGGGTTTTCAACTGCTATGGTCATATAGCAGCGGCTGAAGCACCTAACCATGGACTTCTGTTATTTCTCATACCAGTACTACAACGACACCTTTTTCTGAGCCTCCAGCTGCTTGCCCACATAGGTTAACAATATCAAACCATTGGTGGATAACATTTTTGTCAGAAAGGATATTTGCCATGGCAAGGGATAGAACCCCGGATCTTTCGAGTTAGAGTCAGATGCGATACCAACTGCACAATGGCTGCGGCCGAATTTCCATATTTTTCCATATTTCCATATTCTTTGTCCTGGAAGAAAGTTTTGTATGCTACTCAATTATGTCACATTGCTCCTTTATAGGACAATAAAAATCAAAATTGTAGGAGTTAAAAATTCATCTACATAATTCTATTAATACAGGAAGTAAAGACTTTTTCATGACAATGCTCTGATAGTACATTTTGCTGGTATTTAGCTTATTGCTGAGGTAGTCTCTTTTCAAATCTTTATGGCAAAAAGTGAATTTCCATTATAGGACAAGATTCTGTATGCAATCTGACAATGTCCACTTGTTAGGGGAAGAAATTTTATGAGGTCTATTTTTGTGTATACCCCATTGTCATCACAAAAAATACCTATGTATTTTTTCTTGTGTTCGGTAGTTACATACCTTCCTGTAATGTAAAGAGTATATAAATACAAGAGGACCATGATGCTCCTAAATCGCCCACCCTAACCAAGATGCAAAAGCGAAAACGGCAATTTTGTCATAATTTATAAGACTTTCTCTTCTAAACAGACTCAAAATCAAAGTTGTCAAAGATCTTATAAACCAAACCGTTTTGACAGAGTTTTGAATGATTAAAGATCAGCAAATCTAAATTGACAGGGGGAGAGGAATTCAAATTTATAGAAATGTGCGACTCGAACCCACCACTCTGTAACTAATCAACATAGTACTATCTAGAGAAAGCTTCTGTACTGTCACGGCCATCCCCAACAGCACGCAAAATGTGCCATTATTTGCTTTTATTCAGTGGGAAATATGCTTCTCTCCCAATTTACATGTATTGGAATATATAGTAATATTTCATCACGGCTAACGATTAGATGTCGAATAAAAGCCATTTTGTAAAATTGAAAGGCACATAACTCAGGATGTGAGGTTCCAATGAAGCATTAAATTGCACTCATTAAACATAGTGACAAACATTGTATCTAAGTTTTGTCTTGATTAGTTGACATAATATTTGTGGTTGTTAGAAAATACACAAAAGTCGAAAATGGCCCTTTTTGACAAATTCAAATGCCAAAAACTCCACACTAAGTGACTTTCTGGTCAGATCAGGCTGATTATCGTACCCATTCAAGATATTATAGTCACAGACAATGTGTTCATGGTCTGTCTTGATAGGTCAATAATTGTAGATGCTAGACTGTAAACAAAGTCTAAAATAGCAATTTAGTCAAAAAAGTCAATTTCAAGGGCTTTCAGAACTTTCTACTACAATCAAGCTAAAAATAAAACCCACTTTTGGTCATTAATATTGTGTTAAAGTTTTGTTGTGATAGGACAATAATTGTTGATGCTAGAGTGTAAACAAAGTGGAAATAAGTAAAAAAAAAAAAAAAACGACAATTTTGTCAAATGCAACTGGGCTCATAACTGAAAACTTTCTTGTTAGATCAAACTAGAAATCAAAATCATCTGAGATCTTATGGTCACCAATATTGTGTCCAAATTTTGTCTTGATTGGTCAATATTTGTAGATGCTAGAGTTTAACCAAAGTAAAAAACGGCATTTTTCGCCATTCAAGGGCAGATAACTCAGCACTTTTCAGTCTGATCTGACCCATAATGGAATTAATCCGAGAACTTAACACCATACTTGTTTTGAGAAAGTTTTGTCAAGACAGGAAAGTATTTGTTATTGCATTGATGCATCTATCAGAAATCCCAATTTCACTTACGACAGTTTTCCGTTTTCATAAAGAGGACTTTTCACTTACGACACTTTTGCACTAATCTTTTTTAAGTAAAAAAAATAAGAATTTGAAGCTACAAATTTTTTTACAAGTGTATATGTTTAAATGGGTTACAAAAATAGAATAAAAGTGATTTTGAAAAAAATGTTAGTTACAACAGTTTTCCGTTCACCCCTCGATCTGCCTTCGAGAGGTCCCAGTTTCGATATACCCGGCCGCGGCAAATACCCTTTCTGACAAAAAGGTCACCCATCAATGGTTTAATATTGTGAACCTATGTGGGCGAGCAGCTCGGTAAGGATGTTGTGGTAATACTGATTTGAGAAATAACAGGAATCCATGGTTAGGTGCTCAAGCCGCCGCAATATGACCTTAGCAGTTGAAAACGGAGTAAAACCCCGATAAACTCAAACCCAAATGTGTTGAAACTCAAATAGAAGATCCCTTTCTGCATGACAGTTATAATGTGTTATTTGAAAATTAATAATTTGAATTAACCCATTTCCATGCATTGACATTTTTTTATTTCCCGAAAAGAAAAGGGCTTTAGAAAGCATTGGGACAAACATTTTCCCGATTTTCTTCAACATTGTGTACCCAAAAAGACGAAATGATTTTAGATTTCATTTACATGAAATTGTCGTCTTCAACATCTTTAATTTTTTGGCCAGTCTGAAATTTTGCCGCCTGGTAATGGGATAATGTTTAGTCAAAAGGCGCGTTCTTTAGAGCGAGACTTTGACCGAGCTGTTCCGAATGCTCCATATTTATACAAATGACGTCATCATGACATCATTTGTATAAAGTATGGAGCATTCGGAACACTGCGGTTTATGAATTATGGAGTGTTCGGAACAATTCGGTCAAATGTCTTTTATATCGTTTGTGCAGAGTTGACCGAGGAGTTCTGCACGAAGTATAGGGTAATGGCACCTCCCATTGAGTGTCTTAAAAATCATGCTCAAAAGAACGCTTTATCCTAAAATATCTTAAGAAATCTCAAGATATCTCAAGAAATCTCACTCTAAAGAACGCACCTCAGAACTCTAGATAAAAGGAAGAGATGGTCATTTCAATTCAAATGAGAACAAACAACATAGGGTTTGTATGAAAAAAAATGTAAGACTCTATCACGTCTATTATCGAGCTCTTAATTGTTTAGCCTATTACCAGACAGCAAAATTTTTGGGTGATCCAAATTGAAAGATGTTGCAGATGACATTTTGAACTTGACGGAATTTTGAATTTAAACATCTTTTTTTATCTATGAAGTTAGAAAGCATTGTGGGAAATGAAGAAATTGCATGTCACAAGTAATTTCTTCATTTTCCAAAGGGTTTTTCTCCAACCATTTTCTTGAAGGGCGTCCAAAAGAGTCACTGTGTTGGAATGGGTTAATTAAACTGCAATTGTAGATTTATGTATTATATAAAAATTGATCCAGTTGACTTGTAAAATAAGTCAAACAATTATATTTTTGAAAATAGAGTACATGTAGTATGCGCCTCTAATGCACCTTAGAAAAGAAATGGCCTAATTAGATGCTTAACTTTTATTTTTCGAGCCATATTGAACAATGTTATAATGGCTATAATGCAGATTTTGTAAATGTTTTAAAATATTTTCTTATGGTTTCCATGTAAAGATAAACAATATTTTGTAAAATTTGAGTGAAAATGTTAACCCTTTCCCAACCAAGACCTGCTTTTGATATCAGAAATAGAAAAGACATTGGAAAACATTGAGGCAAAAGAAGGAAGTGCTGATAAGCATCATTTTCTTCTTATGCCTTAATATTTTCTGCCCTATATTGTACATAAATCTGAACATATTGACATCAATTTTGTTGCCTGCAGCAGCTTTCAAATTAAAGCCATCTGATATTTAGCCATTTGGGAAAGGGTTAAAATATATGTCACTTTTTGATATCTCATAGTCTAAGTAGTTGTACAGCTTCTTATCATTTTGACCTGGAATTTTGTTACACAGGATATGGGCCATTGCTTTCATAATTCCCTTTTTTTTTGCCCTTGCATCTATAGATCGGGAACATGTTGTTGGTAACATTTGAACATGTCATAAATATAGCTTAATAACCCTTTCCCAAACGACAAAATTTTAGGGTGGTTCAATATCAAAGCTGCTGCAGACGACAAATTATATGTAAGGAAATCATTTCTGTGCAAAATAGGTTAGAAAATATTGAGACAAAAGGAGAAACTGCTGTTTATCAGCAGTTTCTTCTTTTGTCTTAATGTTTTCCCAAGCATTTCCTGTTGGGGACGTCAAAACAACGTCTTGAAATATTGAAAAAACGCTCATTCATTTGTGGGACCTTCAATGTTAGTTTCTGCCAAAGTAATTGGCACAATTTTTCCTTATCTACAGCTGCTTTAGTCCTATCAGGTTACTGTTATTCTGTGTAGCAAATCTTAAATTCTTCTAAGTCCCTATTCATGGTAAAGTGAGGCATAAACAATGAAAAATAACTACATTATGTTTATAACCACCTTATAATTATTAAAATACTGATGTGTCAATCAAATTATGACTGTGAAACGTGTTTTTACTACAATTGGCAAGCCTGTCGGCCATCTTGCTTTTGTATAGGATTGTTGGAAATTTGGTTGGAATTTTCATAAAACAAGGTAATTTTTTATTTCAAAATTATACTGAAGTGAAAAACAATTGATTTATCTTTCAATTCATACCATTTCTAGATCGAAATTTTGATTTCAAATGAAGTAGTTCGAGTGCTAAACCTCCGAAGTTTTCCGCACGGCGGAAGTGCTATAGACAAAATGGTGGAAATGATAAGACCTGGCATCACTTCAAAGATAAAATATGCCAGGGCTTATAGATAGGACTACAGCTGCTTTAACCCATTACCAAAGGACAAAATTTTAGGTTGTCCCAAATTCAAAGATGTTGCAGACGTCAATGTCAAATGAATGGAATTTAAATTTTTGTTTTCTTTTTGGTAGAAAACATTGTGAGAAATGAAGAAATTGCTTGTCACAAGCAATTTCTTCATTTTCCATGATGTTTTCCAAAGCCTTTATCTTGTTGGGAGTCAAAAAGAGTCATTAATTTGTGTGGGAATGGGTTAGATATCATGTATTCTAGAAAATTTCCATCTAGTAAAGAGATACATTGTAGCTTAGGATCAATTTGACTAACATCTTGTTACAGGCAGTAATCATGTGACTTTGTTATGATATATTTTCTTTAACTTTTGCAAACTTCTCGAAGTTTCAAAACATGCATTTCTCTTAACCCTTTCCCAAACAAGACCTGGTTTTGACGTCTCTAGTGGAAAATGCTTGGGAAAATATTGAATCAAAAGAAGAAACTGCCGATAACCAGCAGTTTCTCCTTTTGTCTCAATATTTTCGGTGTTATCTTGTACACAAATTCTATCTATAATAACATGCCTTTTGTTGTCTGCAGCAGCTTCCAAATTGGAAGACCCTAAATTTTTGTCGTTTGGGAAAGGGTTAAAGAACAAAGTCTCATGATTACATAATAGCAATTGTATGCGTTACACTGCTTTTCACTGTACCATCATATATTCTTTTTCCTTCAATGTTTCTGTTACCCTTCCCCCTGCAATTCAAGATTCAATAAACAACCAGTGTCAGATTATATAAAAGAAGCAAACAAATAGAAAATAGACTAGAAATAAACAGCAACTTGGGAAAAAAGGTCCCTATAGCATTTAACCCTTTCCCAAACAACAAAATTTTGGGATGCTCCAAATTCAAAGATGTTGCAGACGACAATTAAAACTGAATGAAAATTTACATTTTGGTGGTCTTTTTGTGTAGAAAAAAATTGGGGGAAATGAAGAAATTGCTTGTCACAAGCAATTTCTTCATTTTCCACAATGTTTTCCCAAGCCTTTTCTTGTGAGGGAGTCAAAAGGCGTCAACATGTGGGATTGGGTGAAAACCAACATGGATCTACAGAGTGTCCCAATAAAAACGGAACCCATTTTTGAAAGTGAATTGCTCATGTATCAAGTGATAAATCTCCACCAAATTTGAATATGCAATATAAACGACAGTTTTCTATCAGCATTTAAAATTTGATTGAAAAATGTTTATTAGTTTCGAAAATAATGGCATTCAAATGAATGCACCCGGAAACCCATTTTAACACGATATCGATCTTTCCGTTCGCAGCACGCGCCTACACGGTACACTTGACTCTTCACAATTTTTTAATACAATACAAAAGTAATATTGAAACATTTTCCTTACAAAAGTGAAAATTCGTTTCATCTTTACCACTAACAAATAAACTGTTAAAGTAGAGCTGCGGTGTAACCCAAACAAAAAAATGAATACAAACAAAATATCAAAGTGTATCAAAGATTCATAATACATGTAATCATATGCAGTTATTTTATTACTCTACAACATGCTGGTCAGCCTCAAATGCAAAGTACTTTAACCCTTTCCCAAACAAGACCTGGTTTTGACATCCATGAGAGAATAAGCTTGAGAAAGAATTTAGACAAAAGAAGAAAATAATGGTCACTATCACTTTCTCCTTTTGTCTCTATATTTTCTGTGCAGTATTTTACGCAAATTCTGTCATTATCAGCGTCAATTTTGTCATCAGCAACATCTTTCAATCCAGTCTACCCTAACTTTTTGTGGTCTGGGAAAGGGTTAAAATTATTTCAAAGAACCACCTTACGGACTCAATTTGCACATGCGGCACTTTTATATTAATAAATTGAGAAAATTGGTACGTACTTGTACAACGGTAAAGAACTCAACAGTTGACCGTCAGTGCGCTTTTGCAAACAAACAAGACGCAAAAATCGATTTCGTGTTAAAACGGGTTTTTAGTGACTTTATTAAATTTCATATAACTTTTGAACCAATACATATTTTGAAGTGAAATTTAGAACATATGTGCAAATATAATGTATCTTTAGTACTGCAAATTCAAAAATTAGATTCTATGCTTTCGCTTTAAAATATTTGACTTTGAAATGGGGTTCCGTTTTTTTTGGGACACTCTGTATATTGATCTCAAATGCCATAGTGGCCTTTTTTCTAGATCTTTGCTCATATTTTACGTTGTCATTTTAAGGTATACCACCCCTACTGAGATTCATGTGACGTCGAAATTATTCGTGCGACGTTGTTTAACATTCGTTATGTATCCGAACTTATTCGGGCGCTGTCGAAAACATGCGGCGGTGGAACGTTCCACTGCCGAATATTTTCGACGTCACCGGAATATTTCCGATGTCACCCGAATATTTCCGACGTTGCTTCAATCTAATTATGGGTGAACTACCTTAACATAATGTGTAATATTAGAAGAATGTCACTAACCAACACCTATTATGTCTTTTTCATGTCTCCACGTATGAAAAGATTCGTAGAAGATTCATCTGTATGTGACGAGTCAAGCTAAAAGGGACCTTATGTGAAGTTCATTAAACCAAATTTCAAGAAACGGACCAGACCCAGCAGAGGTCAACCAGATGGTGTATTTGAAAAATGAAAATTGTAAGATAGAGAAAACATTCTAGATTTTGAAAAAACCTAAGGGTGAAATGTTTCGATCCCAGTCAGTCTGTGCAATCCGCAAAGACTGACTATGGTCAATATTTTCCACACTTCCCGTAAGGTCCCTTGTAGCATGACGGGTCACATAATGTATGCAATGAGCAGCGAATGTTTGGATTGGATGTTGTGTCTGCATTGAGTGAAGAAATTCCAGAAAACACATTGTTAGGTGATCCAGCTACTGCAATATAAATGAAAATTGGTTGAAACCTATTCAATCATTTGTTTTACTACAATTATTGTTGCCTGTTCTTTACCAAACAATGCCTGGTTTTAATGTCCTTGAATAAATAAAGAATTTGAGAACATTGAAAGAAAAGAAGAATGTTATGATTATCATCATATTTTACCTTTCTCTCAATATTTGCCACTCTTTCTTAAATGATTGAATGTTAATGCATTAACTGCAGGCCCTGCTGATGTGTTAAAACATTTCTGGTAAAAGTTAGGTTTTGTCATTCCTACTATGAAGAGCTTTGTTATACATACATGCAAAAGCAGAAAAAACTGATCACCAGCATATTCTCATTTTGCCTCAATGCATGTATTTGTTGTGATCTAATAAACAGAAATAATAATATGATACCTTTATCAATGTCCAGAGCAACAGAGAAGAGGACATAAAGGTATACTAAATTCTTTATTTCTAATCCAAATTCTATGTTGTGGTACTCATTTGAATCGTCTGGAGGAGACGATTCAAATGAGTACCCACAACATAGGGTTTGATGAACATTAAAGGATACTTTGCAATTTTAAAAGTAAATTTCCTCTTAGTGGTATCTGTAGCTCTGAACTTCCATTTTGTCCTTTGCAACATATTTCAATGTTGGAAGAGTCCATTTTTTTCCTGTTTGGTTAACAGGGTTAAAGTATGATTGTAATTAATTGTACAGGGACCATTTTGTAATTATGTGCTATTCATATTTGTGGGACCAGTCATTTTTTTCATGACAAAATTTTTGGAGCAAAAATGTATTTTAGATTTGTTAATTTATAGCATTTATTCAAATAAATCCATTTATTTACATTAAAAAGGTTTTTTGTTTTCTTTTGTCGTGGCCTTGTCTGGGCCTTACCCATATTCACAAAAGGGGATCATGTGATAAAACAACAACAACAATTACAGAAAATCTTTTACCCATTACCAGATGGCAAAATTTCAGACTGGTCTAAATTCAAAGATGTTACAGACAACTTGAAATCAATAAAACTTTACATATTTTGGTCTTTCTTCGTAGAAAACATTGTGAAAATGATGAAATTGCTTTTCACAAGCAATTTCTTCATTTTCCACAATGTTTTCCAAAGCCTTTATTTGATATGGGGTTAAAAAGAGTCATTGTGTGGTAAGGGGTTAATAGTTCTGTATATATGCAACTGATTTTAATTATGTTTAAAGCATAGAAGACGAAAATGCCAAGATTTTCTGGATGTCATGGGTCTTTCAAAAATCACATGATAGAAAAGCAACAAAAAATAACTGTTTTATGGGGTGCTATTTCAAAGATCCATCACATCCAACAAAGCCCTGACATTTTAATGCATTCTCTGATACAAACCTTAATCAAATTAGTCATATATTAAGGTTTACAGACCCTGAAAAAATCACCACTTTCTAGCCATATGAAATGCATCAAGTTACATACACTTGTAAATACACTTCAAATAAGTTGATTCACCGTGCCAGATTTCAGGATTATGCTTCAAGAAGAAAATAATTTACAAATATCATTTTACTCTATATTCATATGCAAGGGAGGTAATTTTGAACATTTTCGTCAAATATTTCCATAAGTATGCATTTATTCAACATTCTAAACCGTTCAAAATAATTATACCCCCGCAAACGAAGTTTGGAGGGGGTATACTGGAATCAGCCTGTCGGTCCAGTGGTTGGTTGGATGGTTGGTTTGTTGGTCTGTCTCCAAAACTTTGTCCGGACAACTCCTCCTACACTGGTGGACCGATTTAGTTCATACTTGGCACAAATGTTCATTGTGACCTGTAGATGTGCAAGACGCAAATTTCACGAAAATCGGACCGATACTTTTTGAGTTATGGCCCCTGATTTGACCAAAAAATGCTTGTCCGGATAACTCCTCCTACACTTGTGGACCGATTTAGTTCATACTTGGCACAAGTGTTCATTGTGACCTGTAGATGTGCAAGACGCAAATTTCACGGAAATCGGACCAATACTTTCTGAGTTATGGCCCCTGATTTGACCCAAAAATGCTTGTCCGGCCAACTTCTCCTACAGTTACTGTCCGATTTGCTTCATACTTGGTACAGGTGTGCATTAGGACCTGTAGATGTGCATGACGCAAATTTCACGAAAATCGGACTGATACTTTCTGAGTTATGGCCCCTGATTTGACCAAAAAATGCTTGTCCGGATAACTCCTCCTATACTTGTGGACCGATTTAGTTCATACTTGGCACAAGTGTTCATTGTGACCTGTAAATGTGCAAGACGCAAATTTCATGGAAATCGGACTAATACTTTTTGAGTTATGGCCCCTGATTTGACCCAAAAATGCTTGTCCGGATAACTGCTCCTACACTTACTGTCCGATTTGCTTCTTACTTGGCATAGGTGTGCATTAGGACCTGTAGATGTGCATGTCGCAAATTTCCTGAAAATCTGACAATTTATTACTTTCTCAGTTATAGCCCTTGATTTTACCAAAAAATGTATGTCCGGACAACTCCTCCCTTAGTTACTGTCTGATTTGCTTTGTACTTAGCACAGGTGTGCATTAACTACTGTAAATGTGGAAGACGCACATTTCACGTAAATCAGAACGACACTTTCTGAGTTATGGCCCCTGATTTGACAAAAATGCAAAAACAATTCCTCCTACATTTACTGAACGATTTGCTTCATAATTGGCACAGGTATGCATTACGACCAGTATATATGCAAGGTGCAAAATTGACGGAAATCAGACCGATACTTTCTGAGTTATGGCCCCTGATTGGACCAAATTTCAAGAAAATCAGATTGACAAATTTCTGAGTATGGCTCCTGATTCAACAAAAACGCTTGTCCGAACAAAGGTGGTGGCGGGGGTATTTTTATCACCTTCAGTGATAGATTTCTAGTTATATTTGTATTTGGAATCGAAAGATAACACAGTTAAGGAGTTAATGCCACTTTTCAAATTTCGCATCTTGGCTTTGGTGCTTTTGAGGGTTTGGATACCTTGACAGAATTAATGAAGATTTCTTCAGTTCTTATTGTTTCACTTGATTCCTAGGCCATGATTATGCTCGTGAAATACTATCAAATTAAGTATTAAATGAGTCAGGATCTTAAAAAGGGTCCTTAAGGCTTTTGAGACGAACATGGTTCCAGATCAGCCTGCGTATACACTAAGTCTGATAAAGTACCATGTTGTTCTCCATTATCTTCTTCATGACCTGTAGCAACAGTAAAGGAGTAGCATTGATCCTGGTCAGACTGCACTTGGGCAGATGGTGGCTTCGAAGCATGAATGTCTCCAATGCTACTTTTAAAGACCCTTTTCCAGATCCTGGCTCATTTGTATCGTAAACATGATTAACCCTTGCCCACACAAGACATGATTTAGACATCTGTAATAGAAATTGTCTATGAAAACATTGAGACAAAAGAATATAATGTTGATAATCTTTTTGTCTCAATATTTTCTTTACCATGTAGATCTATTCAAATGCCGTATTTATCAATAAATACCCTTTTGTCATCTGCACCAACTTCCATTTCGGACTAACCTGAAATTCTTTTTAGCTCACCACAGCATGAAAGTGCTCATGGTGAGTTATTGAGATACCGCTGTGTCCGGCGTCCGTCGTGTGTCATGTGTCGTCTGTCAAACTTGTCCTTGTGTGCACTCTAGAGGCCACGTTTTTGCCCAATCAACTTGAAATTTGATCTGAATTGATGTGTTGATAAGATCTCAGACAAGTTCAAAATTGGGTCATCTGGGGTCAAAAACTAGGTCAAATTTTAGAAAAAAAACCCCTGTGTGCCACTTTTTTGCCCAATTAAGCTGGAAATTGGTCAGGAAAAGTATCTTGATAAAATCCCGAATACGTTCGAAATTGGGTCATCTGATTTGATGAAAATGCTTGTCCGAGCAACTCCTCCTACAGCTATTGTCTGATTTGCTTCATACTTGGCACAAGTGTGCATTAGGACCACATGCAGATGTACAAGACGCAAATATTAAAAATCGGATTGATACTTTTTAGCTCGACTTTTCGAAGAAAATGAGAGCTTATACTGTCACCCGGGCGTCGGCGTTGGCGTTGGCGTTGCAACCAAGGTTAAAGTTTTTTCAAACATCAATAACTTCCATACTATCAAAGGGATTCAACCCAAACTTGGAATGCTTATTCACCATCACACCCTCTACCTTACTATCAGGGCCCATGACCCTGGGACCACTCTATTTGGAGTAATGCCCCCTTTATACTAAGCAACTTAGAAAGTCGAGCGCGCTGTCTTCGGACAGCTCTTGTTTAGTTATGGCCCCTGAAATGCTTATCCGAACAACTTCTACAATTACTGTCCGATTTGCTTCATACTTGGCACAAGTGTGCATTATGACTGGTAGATGTGCAAGACGCAAATTAATTGAAAATCCAATTGGCAATTTATGCGTCGTGGCCCCTATTTCAACAAAAAACACTTGCTCGAACTAATGTGGTGGCCTGGTATTTCATCACCTTACGTGATAGAATTCTAGTTTGAATTGTCCCGATGAGACGCTTCAAATGAATACTACTACCGCGGATCCAGGATTTCTGTGAGGGGGGTTCGAATTTACGAGTAGGGGAGGGGGGGGGGGGGTTCGTTTTCCTAGTATTACACAATTTTGATTGAATTTCTGCATGAAATTGAAATAATCAGACTACAGAGGGGGTTAGTTTTGGACCCCTCGGATCCTTAACTGAGTACCCATACCATAGGATTTGGATTTGAAATAAGAAATTTAGAATGCGTTCACCCCCTCTTATGTGTTGCTCTGGCCTAGGCATAAGTGAAGGCTGATCAAGATCCAAAATTACTATCAGAGTTTTACCTCTGACAATGAAGTAATCATTAGAGAACAGCGTGGACCTTGGTCAGAATGCCTGATCTGGATTCATGTTGGTCACAAACGCCATGATGGCAGTTTTACAGACCCAAGCTCACAAGATTGTGTAATTTCTAATATTGCTGCTTTTCAACAAAAACTCGTAACTACAGCGTATAACAAGCTGAAGATACGAGGCTTTTGTTGAAAAGCGACGATATTGTAATGTCCGACCACAAGTCAAGAGGGACTTCCGATTGCAAAATAACACAAGTTTGGTACTTAACAAAAAGCAAAACTTTTACATTCAAGAAAGATGTGACTGAATAAAATAAGGTAGGTATTGATTTTTATTCGTTCATTATCTAAAGTTGACTTTTATTATCATTGGTTAAAAGAAATTCGCGATCCAATTCCCAAAAGATCGTACGTGAACGAAAATTATAATTATATCCCCGGTTATATTCGAAAATGTCGTAACTACAGGTTCAATAAGCTGTAGATTCTGTATTTTCGAACATAACCGATGATATCTAATATCTTTTAGCCAGGATCTGCTAAAAGGCCCTTAACCCTTTCCCAAACAAGACCTGGTTTCACGTCCCTGATAGGAATGACGTGGGAAAACATCGAGACAAAAGATGAAACTGCTGAAAACCAGCAAATTCTCCTTTTGCCTCAATATTTTCTGTGCTGTATTATACATAAATTAAGCCGCGTTCCCATTGCCGACCAAATCAACTCGATCGCCTAAATTCCCCGATCTAACCCAATTAAACTCGATCAAATGTATTTACACGACTTCTTTAATTCTTGTCGATTAATTCCCGATCATTTTAGCCGACCACGCCCGATCGTCCCGATCACTCTTGCCGACCAAGCTCGATCAGAACTCGATCGCTTGATCGAGTTGATTAGGTCGGCAATGGGAACGCGCCTTTATATCTTTAACCAAATCTGTTTTATCGTTTTCAGTAGCTTTCAAATAAGAAAGTCCAAATTTTGGCCGTTTGGGAAAGGATTAAAGCATTTTAGACTACCATGTTTCCAGATAAATCTGTGCCTATGTGCATTCTGATTGGGATATAATGCTTACATGTGTATCAAATTGCTATCGGTAACCAAGAACCTATAAGAGAACAACATGGTTCATGATCGGACTGCGTATACGCAGGCCGATCTTGAACCATGTTGGGCTCAAAAGAATTAACCCTTTCCCAAACAAGACCTGGTTTTGATGTCCCTATTAGAAAGGGCTTTTGAAAACATTGAGACAAAAGAAGAAACTGATGAAAACCAGCAGTTTCTCCTTTTGCCTCAATATTTTCTGTGCTATATTAGAGCTATACACAAATTACATCTTTAACCAAATATATTTTTATCGTTTACATCAGCTTTCATATAAGAAAAGTCCATGCTCAAAAGCATTAACTATTTCCCAAACAGCAAAAGTTCATGGTTATTCCATTTGATAGCTGTTGCAGACAACAAAATGAATGTTGATAGAGATGAGATTTGTGTATGATATAGCTCAGAAAATATTGAGACAAAAGGAGAATCTGCTTAGGGACGTCAAAACCAGGCCCCAGTTTCTCGAAAAAAAAAACTCGAAAAAAAAAACTTAAGTACGTTCTCAGACTCAAATCTGAGCACCGTGCTCAAATCACACAAAATCCATGTGAACTCAAATTGAATACCAATCAACATTGATTGGTATTCAATTGAAGTTGAGCATGAACTCATGAGTATATACTTCTAAATAAAAGGTTTTTTTTTCGAGAAACCGGGGCCAGGTCTTGTTTGAGAGGAAAAGGGTTAAGGGACATTCTTCTAGATCCTGGCTCATTTGGATTGTCGGCTTGCAGAAAAGAAGAAAACATCAGAAGAAACGATAAGTCATAAGCATGGGCGCCAACATAGCAAAAAGACAAACAATAGCCACTCAAGAGCCACCTTCGTCCCCAACAAACGTCGACGCGGATACGGAAAAACAGCCGACATTTAACAGAAAAGAACATTTGATGACTGGATCCAATCCGGACCATTGGTGGGCTTTGGATTCCAGCTCGTTTGAGGAAAGTCAAACCTCGGAAAAACTATCCGAGCGTAAGTATGCGTATACTTATTTCATGCATTCGGCTTGATATGAGTGGTTGTATATGATAGAGAGGAATTTTGAAATACAGTCGACACTCGTTATGTCGAAGTCAGAGGGTCCGACAAAATACCTCGACATATCCGGTGTTCGACTCATCTGATATTCATTATTTTCGATGAAAACGATATTTAACCATTTTTGATGGACATCGTATGTGCCCATAATTGAAACATAGTAGAAAATGAAAAAAAAATGCTCGAAACGAGCAATTTTTATCCTTTTCCTACTAAATTTCAATGGCTGTGTTTGTCTCGGAATTCATTTTGATATCCATATGGTGAGTATGGGACATGACTCACTTCGACTTAAACGGAATTTCGACTTATCCGATGTCGAGATAACGAGTGTCGACTGTACAATCGGATCAAGCACTGAAAAAGGATCGAGAGAGGCTATAAGCTTTTCTCCAGCAGCAAAAAAATAGGGTGATACAAATGTAGTGGTGTTGCAGGAGACAAATCGAACGCTAAACCTTTCCCAAACAAGACCTAGTTTTGACGTCCCTAGCTGAAAAGGCTTGAGGAAACATTGAAGCAAAAGAAGAAAATTCTCATGGTCGCCATTTTCTCCGTTTACGTGAATAGCATCTTTCAAATTGGACAATCCTTAAAAGGTGCTGTTTGGAAAAGTGTTTAAGACACTAGAAATACGTGCCCTACAATTCATAGCAGTGAGATCTTGACAGAAAGGGAAAATCTTATTATCTTTCCTTCTTTTCTCTCAATGGTTCTACTAATCTAACACTCTATAAGTTCGTCAACAGCATTTCTTGTCTGAGAAAGGATTAATCTACGCCAGATAATGTGACCACATTGGCCTATAACCACGGCGGCGGGGAATTATGTGACACCACAATTCCAGGAAATCATAAACAATTATGTAAATAGGAAACCAGTTAGAATTAAACTAAAAAATATCGAGAGAATATTCTTACATTTCCGCATTTTATTGTAAGCTTTAACTTCTGATATTCGTTTAATCCTGTCTCAAACTAGAACTGCTTTTAATGTCCCCCAAGACAAACAACCTTAAAATATTGATAGATAAGAAGGAATAGAAAATGCAGATTTTTCCCTTTTCCCTAATGTTACCCCGAGCTTAAATGTACACACAATCGAATATGAGATTACATCAGATTTCGAGGAAGAGCAGTCCAGATTCTGTCGTTTTAGAAGACCTTATAATTGAGACGAGTCTTCTGCAAAGTGATAAAACGACCTTTCTTTAATTTCAGATGATGGAATTATTAAGAAGCAAGAAGAGAATACACAGAGACCCGAGGAAAAACAAAACCCAGTTTACATGTAGGCCTACCTCTTGCGAAGAATGTTCAAAATTTCCTTAAGAACGTCAGATGTTTGGTAAAATATTGACAGAATAAGTGAAAAAGATTGTGTTGGATTTTAATGTTATTAATTATATCAAATGAGATCATATGAATGAAATCCAAAGAATAAATGATCGACAATTCCAGATGGTAGAAATAATCTGACGTTGCTCTAGACATATTCATAAGTCGCCAATAACTTTTTATTTGCTTATTAAAAGATCTATCAAGTCCAGCAAATTCCTGGCGTTTGCCACCTTTTCTGCTTCAAACCGAATTAAAATTGGTCACGAATTCAATTTTTTTTTAAAAAGAAGCAATGACGTTTCTTCAGAAATTGTCATATCACGTGATTCCCCGGCGTTTTATCTATGAAAAAAATGATATTCTGTTGATATAACATTAAACCCTATCATGAACATCGACATTTTAGGTTTTTCATTTTGAAAAATGTAAAATATGAAAAAAAAATGAAATCTCATCCAAAGGACTAAAAGATGAACAAAACAATTCATATAATTATGTTTAGCATAGAGAATACCGAGTCAAAAGGAGAAAAGACTGTTCATCAGCATTATATTTTTTCTTCTTTTGTCCAAATGTTTTCCCAAACATATTCTTTTAAGGACCTCAAAACGAGAGACCCGTATCATCAACGACCGTTTAACCCTTCCCAAACGAGAATCCAATTCAAAAGCTGCTCCAGATGACATAAATAGTGTTGATAAACATTGGATTTGTGTACAATAAAGCATGGAAAATATTGAGACAAAAGGAGAAACTGCTGGTTATCAGCAGTTTCTTCTTTTGTCTCAATGTTTTCCTAAGCCTTTTCTACTAGGGACGTCAAAACCAGGTCTTGTGTGGGAAAGGGTTAAATCTTTATCGCTGTGTACAATTCGCGAAAATTATCGAAATGATGAGTTTGATTCTCCCTTTCCCACACGGCAAAATGCAATTGTTCCAATTTGAAAGCTGCTGCAGATAAGAAAATGGCTTTTGATGAAAGTTCAAGTTGTACACAATATAGCACTGAAATCTTTATGCAAAAGGAAGGGAAAAGTTCAATCTGAAACTATTTTAGTCCATTTCCCGAACAACACAACTTGCGACTATTGCGAGGTGTTGTAATCGACAAAATTGCAGTAACTTAATCATAGAAATCACTAAAAGAAAAGAAAAAATGCGGATAAACAACATCTTCTTTTCCATCAACTATTTTTGAAGCTTTCTCTCTTACGGACATACAGAACAGACATTGTCGGAGAAAGATTCAGGAAAGCTTAAACTTTCTTCCAAACAACACTTGCTTTTTGCATCCGTTGTTAGATGGTTTTGAAAACTTCTTTTCTCATAATATTTTCTATTCTATATACGTAAATACATATTTTCTATTCAAGATATTTATTATTTTCCTGTCTGCAGCCCCAACGAAGCCTGGTTTTGACGCCCCATTGGAATTTGCTTGGGAAAACATTGAGGCAAAAGAAGAAAATGCTGATAATCAGCATTTTCTCCTTTTGACTCAATATTTTCTTAGATTTATAGTACACAAAACCTTTCTTTAGCAAAAATCAGTTTTGTCGTTTGCAGCAGCTTTCAAATTGGAAAACCCTATTTTTCATCGTTGGGAAAGAATTAAATTGGACCAGCCTAAAATTGCACCTTTTCCGAAAAGAGTTAATTTGGACTGATCAATCTACAATCCCACAAATTGTCTGCAAATTAGTTCGATCATACTTCACACCTCCAGAATCCCCGGCTTGTTGTTCAATCTAGATCGAGTCGTCGCACTAGTAAGGAAGCAAGAGGTTTAGTTCAGTTAAACTATAAGTTGTTGCAGACTCAATCTGAAGTGACTAAATTTGAAATTGCTTGATATTTTTTTGTAAAAAAAAAAAAAAAAAAAAAAAAAAAACGGAAAAAGAAAGGGAAAAACATTGTGGGAAATGAAGAAATTGCTTCACAAGCAAGTTCTTGTGCAGACGATAATCTGAAGTGAATAGAATTTAACATTGTTTTTTGTTTTTTTTTAAGAAAACATTGTGGGAACTGACGAAATTGCTTGTTACATGCGACTTCTTCATTTTCCACAATATTTTCTCAAGCCTATTTCTAAAGGGCGTCAAAAGGTACCAGAGTGTGAGAACTGGTTAAACTCGTTGTGTCGATGCCGTAGGGAAAGTCTTGTCATACCACAATCTGAAGTGAATAAAATTCAACATTGTTTTGATATTTCTGTTAAGATAACATTGTGGGAAATGAAGAAATTACTTGTCACAGGAAATTTCTTCATTTTTCACAATATTTTCTTAAGCATATTTCTTAAATTTATTACTATCTATCTTTTAGTCTGCAGCAGCATTCAAAGAGAACAACCGTAAAATTGTGTCGTTCGGCAATGGCTTAATTCGAAACCGAGCAATTTGGTTGTGTTAATTCGAAATCGAGCAATTTGGATGTGTTAAGTTTAGGTAAAATGCATTTCTAGTAACTTCGAGACATTTTAGTGATTCTGGCAAGCCAATTGATAACGCAATGGAAGTTGATCAAAAACTTTACATTTCGTCGACCTTACGTTCGGAAATTTCTATAATAACTTAACTGAGCTGTAGTTACGACATTTTCGAACGTCACCGACAATTTGCCTCAATTTCAGATTGATAAAAACACCACCATAAAATTTTTTAACCCATTACCAAACGACAAAATGTTGGACTTGTCCAAATTCAAAGATGCTGCAGACGACAATATGATTGAGAGAAAATTTGCATTCTTTGATCTCTCTGGGTAGAAAAAATTGTGGGAAATGAAGAAATTGCTTGTTAAAGCAATTTCTTCATTTTCCACAATGTTTTTCAAAGCCATTATCTTGTAGGGAGTCAAAAAGAGTCATTGTGTGGTAATGGGTTAACGACGGGGCCAGACTGGTACCCATCGTATAACGATGTATAACATTACAACGTAGGCTAGTATTACAGATTTCATTTCACATGGCGCAGTTTTAGCTTTTATTCTCATGAATTACACGCCTGTGCTAATCCCGAATAACAGTTCAGTAATATTTTCTGCTTTACCTGTTTGATATGTGTTCTATGATACAAGTCTTTTTGAAGAAAGTTACGCTATATGTGAAATATGAACGCATTTTGAATAAAGGTCAGTGTCAGGTCAAATAAAATCCGTAATAGTATCAGAGACGAGAACAATTCTACGAGGGAACAAGATTTTTCCTTCGAGATAAACAGCTTCACCAGATAACAGAAACCGAAATAACGAGAACTATCCTTTGCAGACGACAAATAAGACGTCATGTTAGAAGTGACGGTCGGGTCCATTGTATCGGTGGGGGTATTAGATGCGATTGGACTCTTCTTGAATATTTGGCTTCTTTACACGGTCAAGGTAGGAATCATTTTAAAATCATTTAACCCGTTTTCCTAAACAAAACTTGGGCTGGTATGTGATAATTCAGAATTTATTCATTCATGAAATAAAAAAAAGTTTTCACTTCTTTAACCCCTAAATACAAACAAGACCAGGCCCTGGTTTCTCGAAAAAAAAAACAACAACTTAGGTACATACTCATGAGTACATGCTCAACTTCAATGGAGTACTCGCCTGGCCCCGGTTTCTCGAAAAAACGTTCGTACTCGGACTCAAATCTGAGCACCGTACTCAAATCACAAGAAATCCACGCGCACTTCAATCGAATACCCTACAACGTTGGGTAGTATTCCATTGAAATTGCGCATGTACTCATGACTTTGTACTAAAGTTTTTTTTTCGAGAAACCGGGGCTTGGTTTTGCGTCCCCTTTTAGAAAAGGCATGGGAAACAGTCAAAAGAACAAAATAACAAAATGCCGATAACCAACATTTTCTCATTTTGTCTCGATATTTTCTGGACTTGGTTGTCAACGATTCCTTTCTCTATCAACATCAATTTTGTCATCTGCTGTGCACAACTATCAAATTGGATCATCCTAATATTTTACCTTTTAAGACTAGTTCGGGAAAGGGATACTTTTGTGTGGTAATTAGGTACGTTTTTTTGTTCTTTTTTCTTTTTTAGTTTCAGCAATTCCCCAATTACGACCTGATCTTTATAGCTTTCCAAAACATTGATACAAGAAGAAAAAAATATGACCCCCTCCCCCCCCCCCCCCAAAAAAAAAACCGCATCGCGAGAAAAGAATAGTAAATATAACCAATATTTTCTCATTTTTCTTTCACAATTTTCTAAGCTATAATACATACATTTCAAATTTCGCATCTGGCTCTTAAGTGCTAATGATGGGTTGTATACGTTAATTCAATTCCAGGCAAGGGTCCCTGCGTTAAACGTCATCGACGTGTTACAGGTTATCAAAATAGTACTGGTCTTTCTTGCGCTTTTCAACAAAAACCTTGTAACTACAGCTTAATACAAGCTGCAGTTACAAGGTTTCTGATGAAATCAGAGGTATTTAGACTGATAATACAAAGTATATTTATATGAAAATATTCGGGTTTTTTTTTTCAAATTTCAGGCACGGGTCCCTGCGTTTAACGCCATTGACGTGTTACAAGTCATCAAAATAGTGCTAGTCCTTCTTGCGCTTGTCCTGTCCGTATGGTTAGAGTTTCTACCATGTACGAATCTAAACGACAAGGCAACGGCGAAACTCTGTATCATATCACAGGGTAGGATTTTCACTAATTTTATAGCCCACGATAAATGAACTGGCAAAGCATGTCAGGCTTATCGATAGAAATGCTCTGCCAGGTCATTTATCGCGAGTTATACAAGTTTATATTAAGACGGGATCTGGAAAAAAAAGGAGCCATTAACCCGTTACAATACGGCAACATTTTGGAAAGTTCCAACCTGAAATGTCTTGCAGACGACAATTTCAAGTTGGTGAAATTTTAAAAAAAAATCCTTGTATTTGGGGTTAGAAGACATTGTGGATAATGAAGAAATTGCTTGTTACAAGCAATTTCTTCATTTTCCACAATATTTTCACAAGCATTTTTTTACGCCATTGGCGTGCTACAGATCATCAAAACAGTGTTGGTCCTTCTATCGCTTGCCTTGTCCGTGTGGCTAGAGTTTTGTTGTCACAAGCAATTTCTTCTTTTTCGACAATGTTTTCTCAAGTATTTTCTGTTAAAATGAGTTAAAATGCGGCATTGTGTTGTAATGGGTTATATCAAGCATTTTGTACCATGGTCATAAAATAGTGCTAGTCCTTCTTGCGCTTGTCCTGTCCGTATGGCTAGAGTTTCTACCATCTACGAATCTAAACGACAAGGCAACGGCGAAACTGTGTATCATATCACAAGGTAGGATTTTCACTAATTTTATAGCCCACGATAAATGAACTGGCAAAGCATGTCAGGCTTATCGATAGAAATGCTCTGCCAGGTCATTTATCGCGAGTTATACAAGTTTATATTAAGACGGGATCTGGAATAAAGGAGCCATTAACCCGTTACAATACGGCAACATTTTGGAAAGTTCCAATCTGAAATGTCTTGCAGACGACAATTTCAAGTTGGTGAAATTTGAAAAAAAAATCCTTGTATTTGGGATAAGAAGACATTGTGGATAATGAAGAAATTGCTTGTTACAAGCAATTTCTTCATTTTCCACAATATTTTCACAAGCATTTTTACGCCATTGGCGTGCTACAGATCATCAAAATAGTGTTGGTCCTTCTATCGCTTGCCTTGTCCGTGTGGCTAGAGTTTTGTTGTCACAAGCAATTTCTTCTTTTTCGACAATGTTTTCTCAAGTATTTTCTGTTAAAATGAGTTAAAGGGACATTTCATTCCAATTTCAATTTTTTAAAGTATGTCTTGATGCCAAGATTGCTTATTCTAATGAGCATAAATAATTTTAGTTTTTTTTAAGTTGTTGCCAGTAAGCGAGAAACACGCATTTAAAGTTGAGACATAATCGATAAATTGCATATAAATCCGAACTGTTGTCCACAACAATTTGTTCATTTTTAACACAAAAATATAAATTTCTCGTAAACAGCGCAATATTTTGGCTTGAAATTTTAAGAATTTTCAAAAGGAAATATGCTCTTTCAGATAAAAATAAAAGTAATATTTTTGACAAAAAATTCTGAAATGTCACTTTAAAATGCGGCATTGTGTTGTAATGGGTTAAATCAAGCATTTTGTACCATGGTCATCAAAATAGTGCTAGTCCTTCTTGCGCTTGTCCTGTCCGTATGGCTAGAGTTTCTACCATGTACGAATCTAAACGACAAGGCAACGGCGAAACTCTGTATTATATCACAAGGTAGGATTTTCACTAAATTTTTAGCCCACGACAAATGACCTGGCAGAGCATGATATGCTGATCGATAGAGATGCTTTGAAATGTTGTGCAGGCGAGAATTTCAAGTTGGTTATATCTTAAAAAATATCGTAGTTGTGTATTTGGTTAGAAAACATTGTGGATAATGAAGAAATTGCTTGTCACAAGCAATTTCTTCATTTTCCACAATGTTTTCCCAAGCGTTTTCTCTTCATTTGAGTTATTATCACAAAGTAGGATTTTCACTAAATTCGCGAGCAGATGAGTCTTGATTTGGAAGAAAATGTCCTTAATCCTTTGCCAGACGGCAACATTTCGGTCTGTTCCAATGTGCTCCAGACGACAATTTTAAGTTCTTGGGATTATTAAACGTTGCGAATAATGAAGAAATTGCTTGTTTTCCACAACGTTTTACCAAGTTTTTCTTTCATATGCGTTAAAAAGCGTCACTGTGTGGTAATGGGTTAAACCAAGCAATTTGTACAACTAGTCCGTGGGCTGGCTACACCCTAGGTCCCCCCACCGAGATTTTATGACATCTATATCATTGTAAAGCTCAATGAATTCCCTTTCAAATGCAACTTGTTGTTTGATATATAAGTCCTGGATAAGCATATGCAGAACGATTGATTATCTCCCCTTGGATTACAAAAAAATACTTGTTTAAAACTCACCATATACACATTCATGTGATCCAAAATAACCCAAATTTAAGTGCAAATGACCAAAATGCTTATAGATTTTATCAATTCACATCGTTAAATAGTAAAAGATAATTTCACACCAAAATTAGCACAAATTACGCCCCTTGAATATGTAAAACAAGAGAAAAATAGTATATAATATTGCCTTTGTTTATCAGGGTGGCTAATCACGTGATACACATGTTGTAACCTCACACTGTTTGTTTACGAATTCCGTACGGTAGAAGGTTTGTTTCGTTGTTTTCCCTTGTTTTTTTTGGCCGATTTTAGAAATGACGTGTAGTGCAGAGTACCCGCATTTTGGTGCGCTTCAGTCTCCCTTTTAAATAATTGATCAAATACGCATAGTTTTCGTGAAATATCCTTCAAATGTGTGTTTGGGTGATATGGTAGGAATCACACTTTTGGTATGTGATATTCAAAAATAAGCTTTCCAGTGAATTTATTCAATCTAAGTCTGAGTTTTGCAGTATAGTGAATACATTTTGTTAAAAGAAGGAAGTTTTTCACACAAAGGGGTTGTTTAAGTTTCGTTTTCGAGAGAAAATGATCTCGGAGAAAAATGATAGGAATCACACTCACGTCACTGTGGGATAGGAGTCACACTGGAAACTAAGATGGGAACCTGAGTTGCCTATTTAAAATATATAGATTTTAGATATATTAAAAGTCGTGGACAATGTTATAAATTCTTTTAATCCTTAATCATGTATTTGAAACAATAAATACATCACAAATATAATGATAAACTTTGACCAGATAAGTTAGTAAATTGAATAAATAAATAAATCTTTGAATGAATGAACAATAAAAACACACTTGTTAGAACTCTAAATTCAATATTTTTAGCAAAGGATGAGTGTCAATAAGGCCCTTTCTGTGACCCAGCGGAATTGTTCTTCATTTTCGCTGTAGAAATTTGACCAATAATATACTAACATTATGTTGGCAAAGTACTTGAACCGAGCCCTGGTTTGGAAAACACATTAAATAAAGGTGGGTGGGGTAACTCGCCCTCAAAACCATCAGGTGTTAATTGATTTCTTATATAGTTTAACTAACAATTATTACTTTTAAAACAAATGATGCATTGAAATACTTTAATACATATGTCGCTTTGAATGCATGCTGTTTTTTTTATTAAATTGGAGGCCATGTACAGGAAAAAAGGGGCAATAAACGTGGTTATGGATTTTTTTATGATTGTTGAAAGGATTAACTTAACGAAAAAAACACAACATAATTCATTTCTCATTTTATTCAATTCATCTTTCTAATGGTGAATGAGGATAATATTACCACAATTTGTAATATAATTTTCAAAATGGCTTCAGTAGATTCTTGATTACGTACCCTTGACTTCTTGATAAAAGTGCCAGAAAGTACAAAAAAAAACCAACAAACAAAGTCCTGAAGCATCTGTCTTTGGGCGTCAAAAACAGCTGGTTTGACATTGTTTGCTCTCTATCATCTATATTTATCCGCCATTCTAGCTGTAAATTAGATGTTGAAAAAATATGATGTTGTTCACCATAAGATCTCGGATGATTTCAATTTTCCGTCTGATCGGGTAGAGAAGTGCTATCATCGACTTTGTTGTCACCCTTTATTTTATCAAATTCCAAGGCAGATAACTAAGCAAGTAATATCCTGATCAATATTGAAATTAAACCCTCTCCAAGATATTATGGCCACTAACATTATCTCTATGTTACCTCTAGATTGGTCAATATCTATTTTGTGGCTGTTAGGGTGAAAAAAAAGTCGAAAATGGCAAATTTCTCAAAATGAAGGACAGATAAGTCCACAAGTTCTGTTCCGATTAAGATAAATTTAAAGTCATTAAAGATCTATTTTATACAAGATTGTATTCAAAATTTGTCTCGAGTGGTCAATATTTCAACATAAGATGAAAGCAGTGATACTGTCAAATTCAAGGTCAAATAACGCACAACCAAACTGAAAATCAAAGTAATTCGTGGTCTTATAGAAGCCAACACCATGTTGAATTTTTATCTTCATCAACAGGTGTTCATCAATCAACAAATGTAGGCGCTACAGTGTAGCCAATGTCAAAACTAGCTATTTGTGATATTCAAAGGCAGGTACAGGACTTTCTAGTGCGATCCGACCCATAATCTCATTTGAGAACGTATGACAATACTTGTTTTGACAAAGCTTGATAAAGATTGGCTCATATTTGCGGATGCTATAGTGTAAACACAAAATGGACGGACAGACGACGTACAAAAAGCGACCAAAATAGCTCACCTTGAGTACTTCATGCTCAGGTACACGTATAAAAGCGTTGCTTTACTTTTTCTACTTCTATTTGGTATTTTCATGTGGTTTCGAAAATGACAACAGTGACAACATTTAACGTACAATCTCCCTTATTAAGATAAACTTTTTATAATTATATCAACTACCAATCCGGATTTAAATAAAATCATGGTCATTTTTTCAGTCATCATACCATCCAACACAGATCCATGACGACTCTTCCTGTTTCAAATAGTAGCCTAGTATATATACTATGTAGCTTGGTATTAACAAGGTGTTTGAGTATTGAAGTCGGTCCATTACTAAGCGAGTGTGATTCCTATCAGTGTTGGTCTCCAACATGCAGTGTGATTCTTATCATACCGTGTGACGCCTATTTCTAGCTTTCTTTTCCAGTTTTACTACCAATGACAACTCTGCTGCATTTAATATTTTACGATCATTATCCCTGTATTGCATTTTACATTTGTCACTATTATACGCGTGCTTTAGCATGTTATGAAACAACAAAATTACTCAAAACAAGCTTGGCCACACAAAAGTGTGACTCCAACTATACAAGAAATGAAAACTCTTTTTCGAATTTCAAGAAAATTGCACACCCCTACCATAAAAGTCCAGCATCATAAACAAGAGCAATGTTGCCCGGGTACTCTGCACTTATTTTCATTTCTAAAATCGGCCAAAACCCACGGGAAAACAATAAAATATACCATCTATCGTACGGAATCGGTAAACAAACAGTGTGAGATTACCACATGTGTATCACGTGATTAGCCACCTTGTTTATACTTGCTTTGCATTTGGAAATCATTTCCACAGCGAATAATTGCTAGAATTTGTATTAAAGTGTTTATTAGATGCCTTTTAATAAAAATCAAAGTGTTGACTACAGACATTCTAGGATATACTTGACATTTCAAATGATTTTCAAGATGGCCGCCGCAAAATGACCACTTGACTAAATATCGAAATATCACTGCTCTATAATTTGTTATCATGTTCTGTATGTGAATTAGATCATTTCTTAGGAAAATTGAGTACATTAAATCTAAAAGAGTGCTGTCATGCTTATAATAGGCTTTGTTGTCATTTTTCAAATTTTCAAAATGGCCGCCAAAAGCTCAAATATGCAAAAATGGTGTAAACGTTTTTCATTTCTGCAAATCGTCTGCACTTAATAATGTATTTTCAAATGTATTTCAATTTCTTATTAAAACTACATGATTCTACAAGTAAATAAATGACATAACCTTGAAAATATATATTTCCAGAACGGTACTTATTACCGTATAAATGGTAATAAATCCCCATTCCCATAAATTAAGTACTGAAAAAATCCAAATTGATTATTTTCTAGGAGAGATAAGTTTTTTCCCTCTTTGACAGAAACCATGTACCCGATTCTTTGATAATGAGTCCACATTGGAGTACGTCAATGGCATCTTTTTGCATGAAGGTTTTAAGTCTTACATGGACAAGGGACGCTTTGGATAATAGGTGATATAGGGTATAAAGACATTAAGGCATATTTTGGTCATACAGCGTTTAAGCTCCTTTTTGTGGGGTGGATATATTGAATAAAAACACCAATATCAACAATTTTGCCACGCTAAAAATGGCTTCATCACTGTTAATTTACATGACATATAATACAATAATATTTATTTTATGTAATCTACCTAAATGCTCAAATACGAGCATGGGTCAATGAATAACTGACCTAACCTTTTGTATGTTTAGATCAACATCTTTTCTCTTGAAATACTTTCCATCCAGGCCTATGCGCTTTGACCAAATGATATGACCATAGCAGTTGAAAAAGGGGTTAAACTCAAATTAATCAACGTTAAAGGTGGTCAAGTGACATCAGTCCAGAAGTAAAGAAGTCCGAGAACTTTCCAAAGAACCATTCCTAAACTGCTGCAATAACTTTTTTCATATGCCTTAAAATTGCAACTATTCATATCCCTTTTAGGAAAGAAGTCGATAGCAGCAAGGTCATGTTGATAGGAAGGGTGTGATCTAAATTGATACCCATTTTTCTCGACAGCATCCATTGTACTTTGGCAATAGTGTACTAATGTAAATTCCTGTTGCAAGCAGTGGTCACATTTTGAGCGTTTGCCGCAACGTTTCTCACGCATGGTCTGCTTCAGATTGTCTAGCAACTTGGCATAGTATGCTTCGTTAACTGTACCTTTCTTGGATAATATGTCCAACAAATATTTTATTGCAATCCCCAATTGTCCCAAAACATTGAATACTGAACCTTGTCTGTAATATATTGAATAATTTTCTTGGCCTTTGGGATTCCATACCAATGTACCTAGGACTCTGGACATTTTCTCGTTCATAAGAATGCAACAAGTACTGGTAATCTCTTTGTCATTTGCTTATTGCTGATGAATTTAAGACCCAACAGTCTGCAAGTTTGTACTTCCTTTTGCGATCAATCAATAGCTTGAAAAAGATAATGCATGGACAATTTCTTACTTTAATTCGCTCATCAAGTATACCAGATCTGTGAATTTATGACACATACCATCGATAGTGGTTGTAACTTTGCCTTCAGACCGAGCATTATCTTCTTAAGTTTCTCTGTCGCGTTATAACCCCGCTCCCCCCCTCCGCCCCAACCACGATATTTTACTTGAGGATAAGATGGTACAGAAGACCAGTAAACTCATCATGCATGTTTTACCTTCATTCCCTTTTCAATACAAGTGTCGAACCATAGCAGGATCTCCTTTTTTTGTAAAAAGGCTTTCTAATAACCGTATATCTAGACAATTTTGTGCACATATAATGACATAATATAAATCGCGGATTCCTTGGTTGGAAATTGCTTATATGTTTTATTCATAGCTAGCCCTTGTGTTTTATGGATTTTACCTCATCCTAAGGTTAGCTTGTTGTCCTCCACAAAAGTTAGAATTCCAAAAACTAATTTGTGGTGAAGATGTTTGAAATGAATTAAGAAATGCACGAGTATATCTAAAAACTGATAACAACAACAACAACAACAACAAAAGGATTTCAAATCTTCGGCCAGCGACATATTACAATACGACAAGTTGGAATATGATGTGTTTCCCTCTCATCTAATCAACAGAAATTGCAAATTGCGTTTGCTATTTAAACGAAATCTTTCAAAACAACATTTTGTTACACGAATACGAGGATTCCTCACAAATCAAGTGTCTTCGAAGTAATGGTATCCAATAAGGTAAATGATTATGTACAATTTATAACTGTTTATATTATCACATATAAGTATGCTGAATTATAAAGGTGTAAAACGATGTCACTTGTATGCAATTTGATAAAAAATGAATAATTTAGTTGCTATTATAGGCACTTTTAAATCATCAATTAATGCACATGACACTGCAAATATGAAATTGTCCAGTTTCAACTATCGCTTATTAGAATATATATGTCGGAGTCCATATTGGAATCTAGGCCAATCCGGAATCGGCCTAGTCCAGATTGGAATTCTACTCTGGCCTAGCCCAAAGTGGAATTCTAATCTGGACTAGTCCGATCTTGAATCGGCCTAGAAAGTTACTAGTCCAGATGAGAATTCCAATCTGGCTAGGCCAATCCGGAATCTGCCTAGACCAGATTGGAATCTGTTCTTAACAGTAATTTGTCATTAATACCCACTTCTTTTAAACCAGTTTGAATTTTAGACACTTTTCGTGTTGAAAAAGATTTGCAATAAGTTTATTCTACTTCGAGTTGTTTTTAAAAAATATTCAACAAACAATAATAATAATCGTTTCCAAACTAGATATAAAATTACTAAAATATCAAACAAATGATAACAATAGTCAATCCGAAAATGAAAGAATAATTCTTCCATTTTTTCTAATTTTTCTCAATTTTAAGATCGTTTTTTTTTTTTTTTTGTTTTTTGTTTTTTTTTTTTTGTTTGTTTATTGTTTTCATTTATTTCTGCAATAGATCTACAGACCAAATTCTTTGTATCTTAATGACTGGAGAATGGTAACGACAACAAACGACAACACAAAATACCGACTTGAATGCCGAGATTAAGCCATATGATTTCATTTCTTAATCTGCTGAGAAGGAAAATAAGTATCCATACCAATTATCTTTTTGTCCCCTTTAATCTACAATCTGCTTTATATGCAGTTCTGATAAGAAATGATTAATCAAATCAGTATAATATATGTCTTTGGTCAATATCGGGCTTGCCTTCTCAACCAGAATCAGATAGTTTGCATTCCAAGACAACTTGAATTATTCTATTGAAATAAAATGTTATCAACCTGTGATTGGCCATATTATGTATTTTAAATTTTGTATCATTTGACCAGTGTAAGCCCATATCTTAATCCTTTTTCAGTTTTAAATTATTGCTGTTATAGCCAAAATGTTTTAAATTTACAAAGCTGTTATATATTTTTTGAATTCCGAAGTAGATGACTGTGATGGAGTAATATTGGATATAGCATGGAAAATAAATGGCTTTTCGCCATGGAAAAAAGTGTAAAATGGAATTTGAACGGGAATTTAAGTATGATCAGGCGATTCAAGCCTTACTGTACTGTTGGACAATGAGGTGTGCAGGTAAAAGATTAACTCAGTTTACCAAGTAACATGTACATAATATTTTGTGTCTTGTTTGATCCTTTCCAGAATGACACAGCGTTATGATTGTCCAAATGTAATGTTGCTGTTGATTGCAAAATTAAGTCTTAGACATCAATAAAACTGAAAACTCACAATGCAAAAGCCTTATTACATTTAGTGAAAGAAGAAAATTCAGGTCATCGTATTTTTTCTCACATTGTCATGAAGAGCCTTTTATTAGGGACACCAGAACTAAGGCTTGTTTAGAAAAGGGTTAATTACTAAAATCGTTCTACATTTGGGATTTCTATAATATGTTCTCTCTTAAGAGTAAGTTAAAGAAAAATGAAAAATAAAATCCAACATTTATCACTGTAGAAAAGCAATAAATTGCTCTAAACTTATTTTTATTCACATTCTTACAATTTTTTGTTTTACTTATTTGTAATTGTTCCCTGTCTTTAAGGTATGAAAACTAATTTGGTCTATTGAATCAAATTTCTGCAATTTTGATATTTTCAAGTTTCTTTATTTTTCGTTTCAATTTTCGAATGGATTCCAAACTGGTCTAGGCAGATTCTAGATCGGCCTAGCCAGATTGGAATTCCATTCTGGCCTAGACCGATCCAGAATCTGCCTAGACCAAACTTGAATTCTAATCTAGACTAGTCCAAACTAGAATTCCAATTTGGCCTAGACCAATTCTGGATCGGCCTAGGCCGATTCCTGTAACATAGCATTCCAATTAATAGAAGTGGTTGGGAAGATTTCTCTTCTGCACAGCATGTCTCCAATGGTATTGTTAAGTTTGAATTTGGAGCAAATCGTCGGTGTAAATGCAAAACCTCGCATGTCGATTCTGGTGATTTTCAAAGTACACATTTGTATACCGACTTTAGAAAATTCACACAGGTTTTGGGATAATTCTACTGATCATTGAAGACACATTATTTGTGAACAATATATCCGAATTTCAAGTAAAACCCTTCAGTTTCGGAAAAGTTATTAAACTATTTTCTTCCCCTCTAAAATTTTCCAAAAAACGAGATACGAGGTTTTGTATTTACACCGACGAAATGTAAAAAAGCATGCATAACAAGGCAAAAATGGTATACAAAGGTGACCATACATGTACTCTAATGGGAATTCATTATTAAAAACGCTTTACAATTTTTTTAGTACTTAACTTTAACAAAATAAAGTTTCTTGTATAAAAGAACACTGTATTTCACATAGAAAACAAAAATCAAAGAAAGTAGGCTAAAGTTTTCAGCATGTCATTTGTGCTAAATGGAATTTTAATGCCATTTATACGGTAATTTTTCAGAGCATATATTGTTAAGATTCTCACTTTTAATTGGTAAATCACGAAATTTAGTTTTCAAACACAACAAGTACATAATTTAGGGAAAAAGATGCAAAAACGAAAGTCATTAACATAATTAGAGAATATTTGAGATTTTATTTGCCATTTAGAGAAAAGTATGCAAATAATTGTGAATGCGAATAAGCCCGTTTTCGCTTGTTGTGTGTAGCTGATGAATGGTTTATGAACTAATTATTGATCTTTTAGTGTTTTTATCCATTTGAAACATTAAGCATTTTAAAAAGGAAATGCCTCAACATATTTATTCCCTAGAAAAGCCTTATTTTAGCTAATTAAACACATATTTCTACTTTCTCATTAATATTCATGAATATGCAAATTAGCTAAATAAAAATGATTTCAAGAAACATGTCTTTTTGAAATTTTAAAACTAGTCTTATGTTTTATTACCAAAAATAAGTATAGATCTATATCTTAAATAAGTATTTTTAAATATTTTATTGCAATTAATTGATCCAAGCACTGGAACGTAGGAAAATGAGCAGTTCCCATGGTAACAGGCCTGTCATTTGCTTATCCAGCACTTTTAAATCAAACAAGATCCTGAATTCATTAACATGTTTCCTGCGCTTCAAGAAATCAAAGTACTGAAAGTACTGTTGGAAAGCAAATTTGCTGATTATGTCTAAAGGCCTTTCTAGTTGTTAGCAATATGAATTACACGGAGTTGGATAAAAGTAATTAATTGAATTTGATTCTTTAGAAAGTTACAAAATACAAGTTATGAAAGGATAATGTCTGTTCCATATCAGCAAAATATACTGAACAAAAGAGAAAACTTTACGCTGCAAGATTTCTTGTTTCTGAAAAAGTATCGAACTAAAAGCCTGATTTTATTTTTACTATATTTCCATGGCATTCGGCAATCGTTTTGTCGAAGTTTCATTGCCTTGTCTCCTTTAATGTCAGAGTTACGGCCCTTAATGCATTTACAGCTAATTTCATCTAATGCCACATACGCGCGATAAACGATTCATTATTTTTACGGAATTGGTCATAAAAACCAAAAAAAAACCACAAAACATCTCTCTTATCACTTGTAGCAAGCTCTAAAATAAAGGTCTAATCTGTCAATTTTGTGAATTACCCCCCTTTGACATAAACAAATAGGGAATTTAAAATGTCGAATTCTCCCAGCCGAAAACGACTATAAGGCATTCTAGCACTCTATATGTTCTCCTATACCCAATGTCATGTTCTGAAGTAGGTTTTCTTGTATAATAGACTAGTGCGACAGGTCACGGTTCATAAATCTATTTGATGTACAGGCCCGTAGGAACAGGGGGGGGGGGGGGGGCTAAGCCCCTCCAATGTTGGCCAAAAATGCCGAATTTTCTTGACTGTAAATCAAATAAAATAACCATCTTACCGGCTATCAACGAATTCATTCAATTTCGTAGTTTTTGTTCCACTTAAAACTTCTCTTTATCACTGCATATTGAATGCACGTGTGCTTAATCGCTGTATATTGAATGCACGTGCGTCGTCATCGATTTCTCCGCATTTTGTGGGAGCCTCGTTTTGAAAATGTCGATTTGTTACTATTTTTAGTAACAATTCACATGTATACAATGTTAATTTCCCATAAACCCATTGTTTGCCTCCGGAAGTTAATCAGAGTCTTCTCTGATGAAAATTCGCTCTTCGATATTTGGATGTCGCTATTTACATCAGAGCGCTGTCCAATTCAAAAACAAAAGAAAATTCCGACACAAGTTATGTCGCTGTGTCGGAATTTTCTTTTGTGTTTGACTGGGACAGCGTTCCGTTGTAAATAGCGACATCCAAGTATCATCGAGCGAATTTTCATCAGAGAAGTCTCGGATTACCGGAAGTGTTCTGCGGGTACGGACTAAAACATAAATGAAAGTAAACTGGTACCCCGTCTTCTCTATGTATGAACGATCGATAGATCTAGGGGCTGGGTACCAGTCTAAAATGAAAGGAGTCTATACCCTTATTTGAAAGCATTTGATCTCTGAAAACTACATGTCTTACTTGCTAAAACATGTGTTCCGTCACTACTTTATCCCTTTCCCAAATAAGACCGGGTTTGACAGCCCGAAAAGAAAATGTTCGGGGGAATATTGGGATGATAGAAGAAACTGCTGATAATCAGAATTTTCTACTTTAACCTCGATATTGTCTTTTATATTATCTACAAATAGTTCTAATTTTATCTAGGTATGTACCAATTTTGTCGTCTGCTACGGCTTTTTTTATTTTGACCAATCTGACATGTTTCTATTTGGGAAATGGTTAACATACCAACAATGTAAATAAGGATTAATTTTCGCGGGCTCGTGTGCTTAAAATAGATTTCTGATGGGAAATCCCTCAACAACGTTTGCCGGGTACCAGTCTAATATTTTGTTTATCGGTCATGAATCGGACAATTTTTTCGTAACAGTGTTAGCGGAAAATTATCTTTTTCAAGCGAGATATTAGTCGATCATAGATAATGCAGGCGGGAACTAAACTACGAAACATCATGCATATTCAACAGGCAACATTGATTCAAGAAACGGAGACAGACCAGAAATGACAAACGTTTTTTCTTGAGATTCCTTAGCAGCTTAACCAGAAAAAACATCGAAAAGTGTGAAAGTAAACTAGCTATGATCATGAAACTTCGCGGGTAGATAGATCTCACCAAGGAAAAGTGCAACGTACAAGGAGCGTAACTCTACCTTGCTTATTTTGTGAGTTATTGGCCTCTGTTGTAGTGAAAGCCTGTGGGGTATCAAATCACATTCAGCGACAAATTCTATTTTTTTTAGATTAATCCTTTCCCAAACAAGACCGATTTTGTCGTCCCCAACAGAAAATTCCTGGGAAAACATTGATGCAAAAGAAGAAAATGATGATCGACCAGATTAAAAAGACATGCACAGCAGACAAAATAAGATTGAATAACTTCTTTGGATATTGATGATCATTCTACTTTTGCCTCGATATTTTCTTTGACATAATACACTAAAAGTATTCACATCCGTTTTGTCATCTGCAGACTTTTGTCAATTTGGCCCAACATGACATTTTGTCGTTTTGGAAAGGGTAAGCGAGTAGCATGAGCGGCACGACGAAGCTAAGGTAGGACGGTATGTGTAAACATTACTTGTCAACTGTTTATTTCATAGTTACCTATCTTAAAAAGTACACGACAGTGCAGCAACCTTTTTCAACTCTTAATTATAATGTTTCTCAACAAAGGATTACGGCAATCCAGCTCTTAGAACGTCATCTTCAGCAAATGGAACGTAGAAAAACTTCGCGAGATTCACAGCCATATTTGTACGATAGAGGATTCCCAATCTATTTTTAGACCAGTGAGGCGTGACGATGACGTATTTGTTTAACCGAAAAACCGAACGCTATTGATTTGATTCTATGTAGGCCTATTCATCTAGATCTAAATCCACGGTGGGTAACTCACATGACTTTAGGGAAGCGTTAACACCGAAAAAATCGTCCGCTTCAAGGTATGTTTTGTTTAATTTCTCAGCTTATACCCTATTGATTTTGATGAGATAAAGTGTACGGAACGCGCCCTTGAGAGGGCTATTCCCGGCTCTAACTCACTCTGCTCCAAATCCAGTGGTTTCTTCAAACATTCGAGCCAAAGTGTTTGTAAGTGCAAAACGAAAGTAGGAAGCATTCACATGCACCGAAGAAAACTTTCGCTTGAATGTTTGAAGAAATCACGGGATCGGAGCAGAGTGAGTTACAAACGGGAATAGCCCTCTCAAATGCGCGTTCCGTGCACTTTATCTCGTCAAAATCAACAGAGTATAAGCTGCAAAATTAAACCAAACATACCTTGAAGCGGACGATTTTTTCGGTGTTAACGCTTCCCAAAAGTCACATGGGTTATCCACCGTGATATCTATAGATTAGAAAGTTAACACCGTTTTTGGAAAGCAAATTTGCAAAATTTGCTTTTCTTTCCAGTCGTGCTTCTCTGCACTTTAACATTCTCTGCATACCACACAACATCTCCCGGTCCTCCTCACTATAAATAGTTCTATCAAAAGCAAAGATCAATGACAAGAACAACCTTTCGAATATTCAATATTGAATTCTATAGTTGTACACAAGATATTCAATTGTGTGACCGATGATAAAACATCCAATTAAACATGTGTTAAATGAGGAGAAACGATCACGTAGTAATTTGCTTTCATTACGGTTCAATAGCCAGTCCAATATCTTTCGTTGAAAATGGGTCAGTCAAGTTTACTGAACTATGAAATATGCGACCCACTTCAAGCGCTAAAAATAGGAACTAGGACACGTCTATTTTTAGAATCTTTCTATGCCCAAATTCTTACACGTTTTAATGTCCGAAACTAAACAATGATATTCGATAAGCCATGCATTTAATCGCGTTCACAATAATTGATTGATCAACTAAGTTGTTATTTTGAGGTTAATGACATAGACATCTTGTCTAATAGGCCTTGCTAGTATTCGCGTGTAGCTATAGGCATTTCAAAGCGAAAGTAGAAATCTGGGAAACCAGAATATGTGATGGTATGCTCAAAATGCATAGAAATCAGACTAGCAATCCTTTCACCACTTGGTGTTAACTTTTTAATCTATAGATATCACGGTGGATAACCCATGTGACTTTTTGGAAGCGTTTAACACCGAAAAAATCGTCCGCTTCAAGGTATGTTTGGTTTAATTTTGCAGCTTATACTCTGTTGATTTTGACGAGATAAAGTGCACGGAACGCGCATTTGAGAGGGATATTCCCGTTTGTAACTCTGCTCCGATCCCGTGATTTCTTCAAACATTCAAGCGAAAGTTTTCTTCGGTGCATGTGAATGCTTCCCACTTTCGTTTTGCACTTACAAACGCTTTGGCTCGAATGTTTGAAGAAACCACTGGATTTGGAGCAGAGTGAGTTAGAGCCGGGAATAGCCCTCTCAAGGGCGCGTTCCGTGCACTTTATCTCATCAAAATCAATATGGTATAAGCTGAGAAATTAAACAAAACATACCTTGAAGCGGACGATTTTTTCGGTGTTAACGCTTCCCTAAAGTCATGTGAGTTACCCACCGTGGATTTAGATCTAGATGAATAGGCCTACATAGAATCAAATCAATTTACATTGTTGGTATGTTAACCATTTCCCAAATTGAAACATTTCAGATTGGTCAAAATAAAAAAAAAAGCCGTAGAAGACGACAAAATTGGTACATACCTAGATAAAATTAGAACTATTTGTAGATAATACCAAAGACAATATCGAGGTTAAATTAGAAAATTCTGATTATCAGCAGTTTCTTCTTTCATCCCAATATTCCTCCGAACATTTTCTTTTCGGGCTGTCAAACCCGGTCTTATTTGGGAAAGGGATAAAGTAGTGACGGAACACATGTTTTAGCAAGTAAGACATGTAGTTTTCAGAGATCAAATGCTTTCTAATTAGGGTATAGACTCCTTTCATTTATGTTTTAGTCCGTACCCGCAGAACACTTCCGGTAATCCGAGACTTCTCTGATGAAAATTCGCTCGATGATACTTGGATGTCGCTATTTACAACGGAACGCTGTCCCAGTCAAACACAAAAGAAAATTCCGACACAGCGACATAACTTGTGTCGGAATTTTCTTTTGTTTTTAAATTGGACAGCGCTCTGATGTAAATAGCGACATCCAAATATCGAAGAGCGAATTTTCATCAGAGAAGACTCTGATTAAATTCCGGAGGCAAACAATGGGTTTATGGGAAATTAACATTGTATACATGTGAATTGTTACTAAAAATAGTAACAAATCGACATTTTCAAAACGAGGCTCCCACAAAATGCGGAGAAATCGATGACGACGCACGTGCATTCAATATACAGCGATTAAGCACACGTGCATTCAATATACAGTGATACAGAGAAGTTTTAAGTGGAACAAAAACTACGAAATTGAATGAATTCGTTGATATCCGGTAAGATGGTTATTTTATTTGATTTACAGTCAAGAAAATTCGGCATTTTTGGCCAACATTGGAGGGGCTTAGACCCCCCCCCCCCCTGTTCCTAAGGGCCTGTACATCAAATAGATTTATGAACCGTGACCTGTCGCACTAGTCTATTATACAAGAAAACCTACTTCAGAACATGACATTGGGTATAGGAGAACATATAGAGTGCTAGAATGCCTTATAGTCGTTTTCGGCTGGGAGAATTCGACATTTTAAATTCCCTATTTGTTTATGTCAAAGGGGGGTAATTCACAAAATTGACAGATTAGACCTTTATTTTAGAGCTTGCTACAAGTGATAAGAGAGATGTTTTGTGGTTTTTTGGCAACCCGGATATGACCAATTCCGTAAAAATAATGAATCGTTTATCGCGCGTATGTGGCATTAGATGAAATTAGCTGTAAATGCATTAAGGGCCGTAACTCTGACATTAAAGGAGACAATGCAATGAAACTTCGACAAAACGATTGCCGAATGCCATGGAAATATTGTAAAAATAAAATCAGGCTTTTAGTTCGATACTTTTTCAGAAACAAGAAATCTTGCAGCGTAAAGTTTTCTCTTTTGTTCAGTATATTTTGCTGATATGAAACAGACATTATCCTTTCATAATTTGTATTTTGTAACTTTCTAAAGAATCAAATTCAATTAATTACTTTTATCCAACTCCGTGTAATTCATATTGCAAACAACTAGAAAGGCCTTTAGACATAATCAGCAAATTTGCTTTCCAACAGTACTTTCAGTACTTTGATTTAAACCAAGTGGTGAAAGGATTGCTAGTCTGATTTCTATGCATTTTGAGCATATCATCACATATTCTGGTTTTCCAGATTTCTACTTTCGCTTTGAAATGCCTATAGCTACACGCGAATACTAGCAAGGCCTATTAGACAAGATGTCTATGTCATTAACCTTAAAATAACCACTTAGTTGATCAATCAATTATTGTGAACGCGATTAATTGCATGGCTTATCGAATATCATTGTTTAGTTTCGGACATTAAAACGTGTAAGAATTTGGGCATAGAAAGATTCTAAAAATAGACGTGTCCTAGTTCCTATTTTTAGCGCTTGAAGTGGGTCGCATATTTCATAGTTCAGTAAACTTGACTGACCCATTTTCAACGAAAGATATTGGACTGGCTATTGAACCGTAATGAAAGCAAATTACTACGTGATCGTTTCTCCTCTTTTAACACATGTTTAATTGGATGTTTTATCATCGGTCACACAATTGAATATCTTGTGTACAACTATAGAATTCAATATTGAATATTCGAAAGGTTGTTCTTGTCATTGATCTTTGCTTTTGATAGAACTATTTATAGTGAGGAGGACCGGGAGATGTTGTGTGGTATGCAGAGAATGTTAAAGTGCAGAGAAGCACGACTGGAAAGAAAAGCAAATTTTGCAAATTTGCTTTCCAAAAATAGGTCTTAAAAAATCCCGCATGGTGGGGAGGGTTTCTATTCACTAGTAAACTAGTAAAGTCGTCTTTTTGCAAACTATACACATATTTTCCACGATCTCATTAATATTCATGAATATGCAAATTTTCTGAAAAATATCTTGGTTGTGAGAGAAATGTGATGACAACATGTTAAAACTAGCCTCAATGTTTTCTGACAAAAAATAAGTAATTTTATTGCAATTAATTGACCCAAGCGCTGGAACGAATGAAAATGGGTGGTTACCATGGTAGCAATCCAGCTACTTGCTTATCCAGCATTCTTAAATCAAATAACAATGTGAATGTATTAAAATATATCATAAGCTTCAAGAAAATATAGATCTTCAGAAATCCTACCTGATAGGGAGGTTTAAATTCACTAGTAAAGTCTTAATTTTAGCAAATTAAACACATTTTTCTACTTTCTCATTAATACTCATGAATATGCAAATTAGCAAATTTTCCAAAAAATATCTATATTGTGGGAGAACTATCTTGGTAATAATTTAAAACTATTTTGAAAGAACTATGACAAAAATAAGTAATTTTATTGCAATTATTTAATCCAAGCGCTGGAATGTAGAAAAATGGACGGTTGCCATGGTAACGAGCCCGCCATTTGCTTATCCAGCACTTTTAAATTGAACAACAACCTGAATCCATTACTATACATAATAAGCTTCAAGAAAATATAGGTCTTCAAAAATCCCACTAGGGGGGGGGGGGGGGGGGTTCGGTTATGGGCCCATGGACTAAACGGCGACCTCTGTATAATATCGCAAGGTAACATTTCCTTTAAATTTACTAGTATACAAGACGGGGTCTGGAAAAGGGTTCTTAAATTGAGAATTTTGTAAGAAAGTAGTGCGGTCACGGGAAGGTCGGCACTTAGTGGCAAACCGATGTTAAATATACGGTACATTAGATTTTAACATCTGACAGCCACCGACTAGATGTCGACTAGAGGTCCTTCTTCGAAACAAACAAGTTTGGGCTTTCAGAATTCTGAAAGCCATTGGGACGTGAGCACTATGTACACTATCGTTGCTAACAGCAACAAAAAACGACACAACTGCGTTTGTAACAAAGAGCGTTTTGATTGGTTTGCCAAATAATAAAATTGTCAGATTTTTTGTGTCACTGACGATGACCTCTGACCGGTGACTCTCAAATGTTACTGTATTTAACATTTGATTTTATTCAGATTAACGTCCTTTTTTTATCGGTGGGAGATCAGAAACTTGTCCAAGCCGTAGTGGCGAGGTCTTGGTCTCCCACAAATGTAATCGCCGGTGTTATTGCAAAACCTCGTAACTACAGCTTAAGTAAAGCTGTAGTTACGAGGTTTTGCAATAACACCGACGATATATTCTTTCCAGAATTGACCGAGGACTGCTTTTTCCACTCACTATGCTGGACGTTGGTAACAGTAGCTCTCGTCCGGAAGAAAGTCTGCGAGTGTCGAGGTAGAGCGGCCGTTCTGATCACCAAAAAGTATGGGCTCAAGACATGGATGCTGTGCCTAACATCGGTCTGTATTTTTGCTGCCGTCTCGGTGTCCTTGCTTATACAGGCTGACCCACGTTTACACGAATCTGACGCAGGTCTAAGCAACTCATCCTTGTCAACGTCTAAACCAATAGGGGAATTACTAGTTGGACTATCTACACATACGTCCTTGCCCTTCATTGCATGTCATACCCTGGTACTAAACTTTCTGCCAATCGTTGTTTTGTGTATCTTATACACGAAGATATACCGGGATGTCCGACAGACCGCCCAGGCAGTGAATGATCTTGTGCAGAACCGGAACCGGGATCCATCCAAGGGCATCATCCGGGCATTGATCATCCACTTGACCTTGACCTGCACGTTGTGGGTGACCTACACCTGTGTCCGGCTGATCACCTTCAGTCTCGGCATAACCCACCTATACCTAACCATCGTGAAGCTGCTAATACTTATAGCACATCCATTCGGCGAGGGGTTACTTCAGCCCTCGACTCAGAAGCCCCCAGACAGGATCCATCAAGGGATACAAAATCGCTTCAATAGGCAAATTTACCCCAACACTGATGCTTCGATATCAGATTTTCAAACGGCGAATAGATCTACGTCCTTTATACAGGCTACAGAAAACATACCGATCGGAGTAGCTGTTCCGACGACATCAGTCCGCAGAAAGATGACCATTCAATACACAAACCCTGTTTATGAAGAAATCAGAAAACAGTCGACCGTGTTACAGACCAACAGTACACCTAGAGGACGAAAGGAATCACGTGAACAGTTGAGAAAGGCCCTTAAAGTTCTGGGTGACGACCAAACAAGTATCACCCAGATGAGGCGTTTGTCCACAACACTAAGGTTTCCTATAGGAAATTTTGATGATCGCGATCTGTATGAGACGTACGACACACAAAACAGCCCTGTACTATCCTCCTGTAGGCGCCTCATTGAGACCGGAAATATATACGAGGGCCACGTGGTACCCGAGTCACATGACCGGAAGTTGCACGGAACCGGAGATCCTGATACCCCACAAAGGCGATGGAAGCGTTTGTTCACCACAGCGAAATCGGTGCGAAAGTTTTCAAGGGCTAAACAGAGTAGATGTGCCTTAGAATCATGCTTAGAGGAATCTGAGACTCAAGTCTTGGGTGATGTCAAAATGGAAAATATTCCGTCCACAGATACATTTGCAAGCATTCCAACAGGATCGAATGTTGGTAGATACATCGCAGATGAAACAAATAAAAAGAGCCCTGGACAAAATTTTGACGCGCCCGTTTCAACCAAAGTAGACCCATCTGGCAAGAAAAAGATGCGCTCAATTTCTTGTGTTAATAACGAATGGGTCCCAAAGAATGATAAAGGGACCGCTCGAGAGAAAAAAATTGGTGCAACACACGCAAGTAGCTATGATGCTCCCCGCACTTCATTTCAGTCACCGAGTAGTATCCTACGGTCTATTTCTTGCGATACGAAAATATACATGAAATTTCAAAGTCATCGACAAACGGATACATCGCATCATCGTGGACTAGGAAGCAGGTATTCGAGGTATTCTAGAGACAATGTGATCATTGACGAACATGCTACAAGGAAAGAGTGTATCAAAAAACTGTTGGAAATGAGAGAATATTTCTAAAAGGCATGTCAGAACAATGGACAAAACAAATTTATTATTCAAGATGATATGTTATTGTACTTGTTTTAAAAGTTGTCAATAAAAATAACAAAAAGTAGAGTTAAAGTTGTAATTACGTTCAGATGATTTAAGAAAAAGTAATACAGTAGGCCAAGGACCATCCGCATAGCTTTCAGAAACAATTATTATCGTCGCTTTTCAACAAAAACCTCGTAACTGCAGCTTGTTTAAAGCTGCAGTTACGTGTTTTTGTTGAAAAAACAGTCATATGAAAAAGATTGAATCCAGCAAGACACTCAGATAATCGTAAGTTTAGAGTACATCGCACCATCGTGGACTAGGTAGCAGATATTCGAGGTATTCAAGAGACAATGTGGTCATTGACGAACATGCTACAAGGAAAGAGTGTATCAAAAACTGTTGGAAATGAGAGAATATTTCTAAATGACGTGTCGGACAATGAACTAAACATACATTATTTATATTGTTCAAGATGGTATATTATAGAACTTGTTTTAAAAATTGTCAATAAAATAACAAAAACAATGTAGAGTTAAAGTTGTCAGTAAGTTCAGATGATTTAAGAAATAGTAATACAGTAGGCCAAGGACCATCCGCATAGCTTTCAGAAACAATTATTATCGTCGCTTTTCAACAAAAACCTCGTAACTGCAGCTTGTTTACGTGTTTTTGTTGAAAAACAGTCATATGAAAAAGATTGAATCCAGCAAGACACTCAGATAATCGTAAGTTTAGAGTACATCGCATCATCGTGGACTAGGTAGCAGATATTCGAGGTATTCAATAGACAATGTGGTCATTGACGAACATGCTACAAGGAAAGACTGTATCAAAAAACTGTTGGAAATGAGAGAATATTTCTGAATGAGTTGTCGGAACAATGAACAAAACATATTTATTATTCAAGATGATATATTATTGTACTTATTTGAAAAGTTGTCAATAAAATAACAAAAAGAAAGTAGAGTTAAAAGTTATCAGCACGTTCAAGTGTTTAAAAGAAATAGCAATACAGTAGGCCAAGGACCAAACGCATATAGCTTTCAAAGACCAAATCGTAGCTTTTCAACAAAAACCTCGTAACTGTAGCTTGTTTTAAGCTGCAGTTACGTGTTTTTGTTGAAAAAAAAATCCCAACCATATGACAAAGATCGAATCCAGCAGTGCAATAAGACAATCGTAAGTTTCGAGTACATAGCATCATCGTGGACAAGGGAGAAGATATTTGAGGTATTCTAGAGACAATGTGATCATGACGAACATGCTACAAGGAAAGAGTGTATAAAAACTATTAGAAATGAGAGAATATTTCTAAATGATTAGTTGAACCAATGAACGTAACATATTTATAATTCAAGATGATATATCGTTGCTTTTCAACAAAAAACTCATATCTAAATTAAAGAAACCGTTTGCATTTAGCAAATACCCGGCATTTTCCCGCCTTCCATGTTTCAAATCTTTTTCAAATCGGTAAATTATTTACAGAATTATTGAGAAATATCGAAAATGGTGTGTTACATGTTTCCCCGCATCGTAACATTTTTCGAGAGTTATCGACAGTCTTGCGATAATTAAGAGAAAATTTGTGATAATACTGTTATACAATCAATGATTATCACTAATTATCACCGGCTGTCTCAAGTTGTGAATCTGGAAACATAGGTCCCTTATGTATTAGATAGAGGCTGTATAATAGATTCTATGCGATATAAACGTTCAAATGCATTGAATGTTTATGTGGCGTAGAATCTGCTTTACAGACTCTATCTGACTTAGTGATCGCTAGCGGTTCAATGGAGACGCGGGCGTGGCTATATATAGACGCCACATAAGCTAGCCAGCAGTCTCGTTTATGCGAAATAGAGAGGTGAAATTTTGAAATATACTGCAATTTCATTGCTCCAAAAAGTAGGTCGAACACGAAAGCATTTGAGAACGCAATTTGTTTTATGAGCAGTTTGTAAATAAGCAAAAGCCTGACCAGGATCTATGTTGACTCTTACGGTCGCTACATGCCATGAAAACGTTATCGGAGAAAACATGGTTCCTTGTCAGACTGTGCGTATACGTAATATGCTGATCTGGAACTACATGTATGTTGGTCTCAAAAGCATTAAGGGACATTTTTTCCAGTGTCACAACAACAATTACAGAAAATCTTATATAATTCTGTAAAAATTCCGACCGATGTAAATTTGGTTTGAAACAGAGAGGTCGATCACTCTAACTTATCAGAAAAGCCTCTCTTACAACAGGCCGTAAGTGCTCCCGCGTGCGGTCTGCGTGCTGTCTGCGTCTAAAACGTACGTTAAGTCTTGCGATGCACGCTCGTGCAAACATACGATTTTGGTGGACGCAACCATGACGCAGACTGCACGCAGCAAAGAATTGACCGGACAATTCTTTATGCGCTCTTACAACCCGTCGCGCGTCTTTATAAATCGTACGATTTTGCAGCGTTTTAAAACGTACGATTTAAAAAGACGCACGACGGCTTGAAAGAGAGGCTAAACTGGTTAAAAGATCAATCTTTTATTCACATCCAACGAATCTCTGATACTTTGTCACCCTTTTTTATCTTTAAAACTGATTTTGTTTTTGGAAAAGGTTGATGGGTAGACCTATCCTGTTGGCGTCATACTGCGATTGAGGTTGGGTTGATCAATTTTATTTCAAAGTTTAAATCAGGTAACATGGAAGAACAGTGACCGGTCAGGAACAATATACGTAAATATATTGTTGATTTTCTCACAGGCTATCCTTAAACTGATTTGATTGCGTCACACAAAACCAATATATCGTCGTTTTTCTACGAAAAACTCGTAACTGCAGCTTGTTTTAAGCTGCAGTTACGAGGTTTTCGTAGAAAAGCAGCGATATTCTTTTATAATTTATGATTTTCTGAATGTCAATAGTGCATTTCTCTGTTGAAATAGCGAAAACATAGATATCTAAAAATAGCTTTTTTTATCTTTGTCCCCAGAAAATCATTTCTTTCGAAAACTGTCGTTGTCATTTTAAGAAACGCTAACTAGAACCATAAGTACGCTGCCAAAATACATATAAATAAAGACGTTATAAGACCAAGGCATCAAACATTTTTTTTCTCATAAGTAGGGCTTATGTCCGTAATTGAAATGTGAAAGAAAAAGGAAAGAAAAAGCTCGAACGGAGCTTTTTTCCCACTTTGAATATCGTCGCTTTTCAACGAAAACCTCCTAACTGCAGCTTAAACACAAAAGCAGCGGTATTATATTTCGGTTGCCTTGTCCTTTTTTTCAAAATGATTTTACTTTAGCATTTTCTATTTTCATTGATGACAACGGAACAAGATTTTCAATCAAGTCGAGATTGCGAAAAATGTAAACTGATTTACTGCGGGTAGTCACGTGATTCAACAAGAACAGCAACAACAGCAGCAGCAGCAGCAGCAGCAACAACAACAACAACAACAACAACAACAACAACAACAACAACAAAAACAAACAACAACAACAACAAACAACAACGACGACGACGACGACAGCAGTAAATCGCCAATAATTATGTCAAAACGTGACCGATTTGAATTTTGTTTAAAGCAGAGAAGACAAAATTAATGAACGTTAGGGATGGTATGGATGCGTTGGTTCTTTCAAACAGCACATGATAAAAAAGTTGTTGACGAGCCAACATTTTTTTTGCCCGTCGATAGTTTCTTATAAGGTGCTGTTAACCCTTTCCCAAACAAGACCTTGTTTTGACATCCCTAATAGAAAAAAGCTAGGGAAAACATTGAGACAAAAGAAGAAACTGCTGATAACCAGCAGTTTCTCCTTTTGTCTCAATATTTTCTGTGCCATATTTTACACAAATATTATCTTTAGCAACATCTATTTTGTCGTTTCCAGCAGCTTTCAAATAGGAAACGTCCAAATATTGGCCGTTTGGGATAGGGTTAAAAGATCCACCACACACAACGAATCTTTTTCATCATTTTTTTATCTTCAAAACAAGATCCTGCTGTTTGGGGAAAAAAAGTTGATTAGTATTCTCCTGGCGCCATACTGCGATTCTGGGGTTGGGTTTAATTCAATGTTTACTTAATTCTCTCCCAAACAAGACCTGATTTTTACGCCCCTTATAATAAAGCCTTGAGGAAAACATTGAGGCAAAAGAAGAAAATGCTTTCTCTGCTATATTATACACAAGTACAGTCTTTGTCAATATCAATTCCGTCGTCTACCGCAGCTTTCAATTTAGACCACCATATTTCTTGCCGTTTTGGAAAGGGTTAAATAAGGTAACATACAATAAAGAATGACTAGTCAGAAACAACGTGAATATTTTTGATTAATCATAATTAAAATTGTCTCGCAGGCTATCCTTTATTAGGCAAATTGTGCTCGACTTAACCATATTAGGAGAAAATGACGACAGCAATGTAAATAATATGTATGACCGGTCACTCAAAAGGGGTCATCTGTATAGTACGTGAAATATCGACCACGGTCATTCTTGGCGGACGTGGCAGTTTGATTAGGGTAGAAACTTTTTGCTCCAATGTAACATGGATGTAAGACGATTTTCTGATTATACAATGTTTGTCTACATATTGATTTTGAAAATAAAATAAAATAAAATAGCCTAATACAGCATACGAACAAAACAAACCAATAGCTGCTTTCACATATACTGTGGAGAATAATCTAATCATATCGTCGTCTTCTTTGAAAAACATCTTAGCGGCAGCTTAACACAAGCTGCAGATACAGTGGCTATGAAGAAAAGCGACGATATATTGTTAGCCAAAATGTTTGCCACAACAATTGAGTAGAAAGCAGACATTTTCTGCTAAGATAAGACTGTACGTCTGTGCAGGCTGATCCTAGCCTATTTATAGCCTACTGCCTAACAAAGCTTCCCGGATTGTCTGTATAGGCTACACTCTAAACGATTGAATTCTGAAAAAAAACGGCGAATTTTAAAACGTTGGAAAACAAACGTTTGGTTTTTGGAAGCAAATTTTCCAAATTTGCTTCTCTTAGCAGCCATGTGTCTCTGCACTTTACCATTCTCTGCATACCACACAACATCTTCCGGTCTTCCTCACTATAAATAGTTCTATCAAAAGCAAAGATTAATGAGGTAACAGTCATTCGAATATTCAATATGTAAGTCTGAAGTTATGTGTAGATATTGAATTGTGTGACTGAAAATGAAACATTCAATTAATCATGTCTCTGAGAGATGAAAAGATCCAGGTAGTAATTTGCTTTATTATGGTTCATAGAATTAGTCCAATGGCCTTCCTTGTAAATGGGTCAGTCGAGTTTACTGAACTATGAAATATATTCAGCTTACACAAACGATTAATATGCATGAAGTTGTGCTAAAAATAAATACAACTCCATCATGAAATCAAAGTATGCAAGGTATTCTGGATAATCAAAGTACTTAATCAAAATACTCTACGAATCAAGGTATTCAAGGTATTCAAATGGATAATCAAAGTACCTAATCAAACTACTCTATTTCTGGCCCCGGTTTCTCGAAAAAACTTAAGTACGTTCTCATGCTCAAATCTGAGCGCAGTGCTCAAATCGCATTAAATCCACGTGAACTTCAATGGAATACCCTTCAACGTTGGAGAGTATCCCTTTGATGTTGAGCATGTTCTCATGAGAATATACTTAAGTTTTTTTTCGAGAAACTGGGGCCTGGACAGGCCTACATTTTTGAAAAATTTGCTTCCAAACAGTACTGTCAGTACTTTGATTATACTTACCGAACGTTTCGATTCAGAAACGCTTTTCTACGGAATCCTGTTTTCGCCATCCACTTTTCTACCTGCGTACAACACAAAAAGTCGAAATTAGTGTGACTAACTTTCACTTTTCTGCCAAAAAGTTACATACGGGCGCTCTTAAGGTAAGTTTGTGGAGTAGACTGGTACCCCGTCTTCTCTATGTATGAAGACGGGTCGGGGACAAATTTTCCTGTGATCTGATTGGTTGATTAAATTATCAATGTATTTTTCACGACAAGTAAAGTCGTACAACACCGGACATAATTTCCCATCATGCATTTCAAAATGATAACAAATATTTTTGTTATCTGCTGCAACTTTCAATCTCGTTTTAATAATCTTCCGAGTCAAGTGAAAATTAATGTCACGAATGCCACAAAGACTGCGTTGTGAATGGGTGCAGAACGACAATGTGCCTTATATAATGGATTAATGGCCAATATTTCTTTTTTAATTAATATTTTATAGATCGATGTAGATCTAGATCAATGCAGATCTAGGTTTTTTTTCTTTTTTTCTCTTCTTTCTTTTTTTAAGAAAAGTGGAAAGAAATGACGATCATTTTCCGGGAACTTTATTAGATCTAGATCTATATTTTTTTTAACTTTTTGGAAAAGGGTTTCAATCCATTACCACATAACAACGCATTTCAATATCCCAAAAGATAAAGACCGCGTAAAACATTTTGGAAGTAATTTCTTTATTTCCAAAAATGTTTTTTTACCCAGAAAAAACATTTTTATGCTCTAGAACACAAACTTTACTCTTTTGATAGCAATGTATTTTTTCGTCTGCTACTCCAGTGTGGAGTTAAAAAGAGCCAAAGTCTGGGAATGGGTTAAGGGCAATAAAATCGGTCTGATCCTTTGTCATACTGTCCGTCTTTGATGTACTGTAACAGAGTGTGTCCAATAATCAGATAAACAATTAAATTTGAAAGGTAGTTCAGTAGTTTAACTTATGTTTATCCCTTAACACTGAAGTGTGAACACATATCTTGTCCTTAATACCACTACGAGATAATTTTAATACAACCAACCTATTATCCCCAGCTCAGAATCTCATTAAGCGATTCTTTTCTATTTTGAAGTCAAACACTTTTTATGAAATTAAGATTTAAAAAAAAAAAACGTTTTAAGAATTGTTAATTAATGGGTGTTGATACATAAAAATATATGTTTTGGAAAAGGTAGAAGAGATGTCCAGAACATTTTGTGTGTAATTTGAAAACGACAATTTAATCAAGTCTTATTCTTACTTGTGGTGTTTTGAAGACGTTATAGAATCAAAGTGCTGATAGCACTGTAATTGGACGTCTCTGATTGATTGAGCGGGATTTTACATGAACGAAAGATATTTTATTCATTCTTCAGTGTTTAATTCCATAAGATCGGTTTCGGACATACAAAATCGGCTTTATTACCAGAAAACCCTTCTCAGGCTTCAAATGATTTGATTGCCGTTTCAAGACAACTGATTTGTCTCTATGAATAATCACTATTAATTTGATTACCCAATTCAATTAAGGTCATGTGATTCGCACTTTTGTCTTCTTGTTTCGGTTAACTATGAGTATTGTCGTCAGTTACACCTTTCGTTGATTTTTTAAAGGACGATACAAAGCAATTTATTCAAAATGTAAGCCAACGCGCCACATAAAATGAAAGCCGCGATAGCTCACTTGGCAGAGCACTCACCTTGTACTCTTTACACATGTCTATATCTGGAAGGCCCTGGGTTCGAATTCTACTCAGACATTGTTCTTTTTTATCATCTTCTTTTCGACTTTTATCTCCACCATCGTTAGGGATAAAACGACCGCAGTGATTTAAAATCGATCTAAACACAAATTCAACGACATAAAGTAATGAAACGCCGATCATTTACATACAACTCCGCTCAATCAATCAGAGACGTCTAAATATAGTGCTCCAAGCACTTTGATTTTTATTTGTGTTTAGAGTAAAAAAAAAGAAAAGAAACACTGCAGCAGTTTCGCCTGGTTGTGGTTACAAAACAAATTCAATACACACTTTTCCTGAAACTAAATACCAGATGAATTGGAGCACCTAATCATGGATTCCTCATACCAGTACTACCGCAACATTCTTACATCTACAGATGTGCGTACAAAGAAGAAATTGGGAACGTGCCGTCGGGAAAATGGCAGTGGAGTACAATACGCAATTTAAATCTTCATATCATTATCAACGAAAATTTGAGAATAGCAATGTCCATATCTGTACACATATTCATACGATCATCTATGTTCCATTGTCATTGTTGCAGACCCATTGCTTAATCTTCTTAGTACAATACACGTAAACGGTTCACTTAAACGTGATGAATACAGATCGCTGTCACTCGATCATAGACTAGTAATAATCATTGTTGTCATGGTCATTGATCAGTATGTAAATAGGTCATGATACTGTCGAATATCAGTGATACAGATGCTGGAGAAAAAAATAAAACTCGTAAGAGCAACTATTTTTCTGAATAGGTGGATATCACTAGCGTCTCATCTGAGGTTGTTCAGATGGAACTCCGATTTGCCATCGAGTCGAACCCGAGTTGCAAAATGAACTCACTCCCTGAGAATCAATTTGAAAACCCTGTTTCCAAAATACGTTTCGTGGAAACCCCGTTCCTTTAAATATGTCAAAGACTTAAACAACAATGATCAAAGAAAAAGAATCGATCATACATAATACGTTCATTAAACTGGGCAATCATCCTAAAATGTCTGTTTTCAGTAAAGACATCAAGAAAAACAAACTTTTTAACAAACGTTATACAGAAAAAATAATCCGAACAGGTTTCGAACCAACGGCGTTCCAAATTTCATACTATAAAAGGTTGCGAGGTTAATCCTATCCCATTTGAGCTATCGCTGCTGATGATGATATAAGGCGTTTGTTTACTTTATAAACATAGTGTATGCATGTATCGCTTTCTAAAGATATTACCCTTTACACAATATTACAATACGAAAGTCAAATCACTACAACAAAATGGTTAAATCGAAAAAAGATCGTAAAGTTGGTTAAGACGTGGCATGAATTAAATCGGCAAATGAATCTTATAGTGTTTGTTAGAGAACACATAGAAAGAAGGAAAAGATACGACAGTTTTCCTGTATGGTCGCAAAATCTGTTTTGAATTTTGGTCAACTGGCAATTGAGTCTGAGAAAGGGTTTTTTGGTAATGAAAACTCATTTCGCCTGTCGAGAAGTGGTTATAAGAATTGTACGTCCTTTCGGACGTCCAATTAAAAAAATTGCTTCTCATTTCCTCTCTCGTGTCTTCAAGGAAAATTTGATACAAAACTGCAATTAATAAGATTTTTTTCTTTTAATTGCGTCCACAACATGCTTTATCTCCCCCAAACCAGTAAAAAGATAGACTGATCTTATTTTAAAGCTGCTGCAGAGACAAAACTGCTGTTGATATGCTACAATTCGGTGTACAAGATAGCATGGAAAACATTGAGCCAAATGATAAAATGCTGATCATCAGCATTTTCTTCCTTTGCTCAATGATTTCCCAACTCAGTGGAAGTAAACACCAGAACTTGTTTGGGAAAGAGTTAATTAACGCATTATCTATATCGCATGTCATTCAACCGTATCAGCTTATCTTAGACTGGTACCCCGTCTTCTCTATGTATGCCAATATGATCGATAGATCTAGGGACAGGGAACCAGTCTATTTGTGGAGCGGCCATGTGACTAGACTGGTTCCCTGTCCCTAGATCTATCGATCATATTGGGACAGGAACGGTATAATAAAAATATACGGTTTTCTGTATATTTTTTTGGAGGATCTGATTGGTTGATTTTTTTTGGCGTGAGTGACGTATTTTGATCATGGTAGGCGGACGCTAAAATGAATTCGTAAAGCGTTTCGGAGACGCTGTTCAAGAAAGCTTGCAGTCGACGAAAACTGGATTAAGTAGTCTAATGAGTTAACTCTTTCCCAAACAAGTTCTGGTATTGACTTCCCTATCTAGATCTCTGCAGCAGCTTTGAAATTAGATCAGTCTACCCTTTTCTCTGGTTTGGCGGAGGAAAAGCATATCGTCGGTGTTAATGCAAAACCTCGTATCTCGTTTTTGCAAACTTTTAAGGGGGAAGAAAGAACTTTAATAACTTTTCCGGAACTGAAAGGTTTTACTTGAAATACATACACATGTTCACATAAAATATGTCATTAATATTGATAAATCAAAATATTCTAAAACCTGAAAGAATTGTCTAAATCCGACATATAAAATTTTACTTTTAAAATCGCAAAAATGGACATACAAGGTTTTGCATTTACATCGACGATATTGTGGTCGCAATTAAAAGTAAAAAAAAATCTTATTAATGGCAGTTTGTTATTAAAATTTCCTTGTTGACAGGAGAGAGGAAATGAGAAGAATTTTTTAATTCATATACATGTATTAACCTCACAATTAAGAATAAGACTTGATCAAATTGTCGTTTTCAAATTACATTAAAAGTGCTTCGTCTTTTCTAAAACATATATTTTTTGTGTATCAAAACCCATTATTTAACCATTCTAAAAAAAGTTTTTTTTTCATTTTTAATCATAATTTCATAAAAATGTTTGGATTCAATTTAGAAAAGAATCACTTCACGCGATTCTGAGTCGGGAATAATAGGTAGTTTGTATCAAAATTATTTCGCAGTGGTATTAAGGACGAGATATATTTTCACACTTCAGTGTTAAGGGATAAACATATGGTAAACTACTTTTTAAATTTAATTGTTTATCTAATAATTGGACACACTCTGTTACAGTACATCAAAGACAGATAGTATGACAAAGGATCAGATCGATTTTATTGCCCTTAACCCATTCCCACACTTTGGCTCTTTCTAACTCAACACTGGAGTTGCAGACGAAAAATTACATTGCTATCAAAAGCGTATTTTTCTATGGTTCTTTTTCTATAGCGTAAATTGTCTTTCTGGGTAGAAAACATTTTCGGAAATGAAGAAAATTAATTGATTCCAAAATGTTTTACGCGGTCTTTATCTTTTGGTGCACCGAAATGCGTTGTTGTGTGATAATGGATTAAAACTCTTTTCCAAACAGTAAAATTCTAGATCTAATAAAGATCCCGGGAAAAGGGTCGTCATTTCTTTTCATTTTTCTTTAGGCATACAAAGATTAAAAACATGAGCTGTGATGTAGTCTATATACATCTAGATTTAAAAAATATGAATTAAAAAAAGAAACATTGGCAATTAGTCGATTTGTGTAAGGCCCAATGTCGTCCTACATTCATTCAAAACGCAGTCTTTGTGGCATACGTGACATTATTTTACACTTGACTCAACAAGATTGAAAGTTGCAGCAGACGACAAAAAATTTGTTGACTTATTGAAATGAATATGATGGGATTTTTTCCGGTGTTGTAAGATTTTACTTATCGTGAAAAATACACTGATAATTTAATCATCCAATCAGATCAAAGGAAAATTTGTAAACGACCCGTCTTCATACATAGAGAAGACGGGGTACCAGTCTACCATGTGACTTACAGATTTTGTGTTTATTCTGCGGCACCAAATGTCCATACTAAAGTTTTCATCAAATTTTTAAAGCAAAATAGTCCCCTTTTTAGATTTTCTTTGAAAATATGGATAATTTTGTCATAATTAGGCTAAAATAGGATGGGTGGGATAAGATAAAGTCAAATATCTTTTTTATTTGCGTGGAAAGGTGTGCTGATTTTTGTGTGTAAAAATAGCTCTTGATATTATCTTCAAAATATCCAAAACACAAAAAATATTCATTCAGTATTTTTTTGCAAACTGAAAAAAAGTTGCAAAAGTTTCTCAAAAAATGTGATTTTTCAACTTTTCCCATACTTTTTTTTCAGAAAATGGTTTTAAAATATTTCTTTTAATCATTCCATCACATTTGTGCATATAGTAAGTCTCAATTGATATAATATTTGAAATTTACCATTCAGAATAACTTGCTATATGACTTTAAAACATTAAGGGTAATTTTGCGAAAATGGTCATTACTAGTCAAGGGCAGATAACTTACCCTTATTTTTTCATATTTTGTTCAGAAAATGTTGCTGTACAACATATGTACAAATAAAAAAATCATCGGGCGGATAAAGAAATAACTTCCGAGTCCAAATTTATATATTAATTGCATAGTGCATCGCATTATCCCGAGAAAAAAATTGTTGAATTTACTCGGGATGTTATTCCATTTTTCCCCAAACCTACGGTCTTGTTTGGGAGAGGGTTAACAACGCTATTTTTCTTGTTTACCCATATAAGATTGTTTAAAACATGTTCCATCATATACTGACTGGACTATACTACAACTAGCTCTCTGTGAACCAAGGGAAATAACACACATAATGCTAACTACTATATTTCTACGTTTACTCCCCTTTGTTGCTACACAGAACGGTTCGTCGGGTATAGTCTGTAAATATTGATCTGAATCCGACGAGTATGCAATGAGTAATTGACAATTGTGACACCGAATAATCAATACTCGCCAGCAATCATATTCTGCCAAGCAGAGTCGATAGTTTCCATAAGCATTGTGACTGTATTCTACACATGCTTCTCGTGTCAATACGATATAATTATGTGATTGTCGGAGAATGATTGTTTCGCATCACAATTTCTCATTGCGTATTCGACAGATTCAGTTCAATATTTACGGACTATAATGCAAACTATGGGGAAATTCACACGAAGACATGCAGATGGCAGTGTCTATATAGAAAATATCGATGCTTTTCGACAAAAACCTCGTAACTGCAGCTTGTTTGAAGCTGCAGTTACGAGGTTTTGTTGAAAAGTGACGATATAATTATGGTTGGTGCCGAGATGGATGAAGTCTGTTTGACGAAACTTAGAAAATAGTGTGAGAGTAACATGGATTCTGATCTTGAAACACTGCTGTCTCGAATGCTATAAGGGACGTTATTCCAGATCCTGGTTCAAATTGATGCATTTTTTAAATTTTGTAACTAGAATGAAAACAAGTGAAGAAAGGATAAATTGTTTGTAGCAAGCGATTTCTCCATTTTCCATCATGTTTTCTCCAACCCGTTTCTTGACGGGCGTCGAAAAATGTTAATTTGTTGAATGGTCAAAGTTTGCAAAGTAGAACCATGAAACTTCATAGGTGGATAGATCTAATTATAGAGAAGTGCAGTCCACAAGAACAATAACTTTGCACATCACTTTTATGAAGTTATTGCCATGTGCTGATTTTCTTATTTTTTGTCCAGAACACAAGTATTCATTGTAGTTATGAAACTTCAATTATTCTATTGACCCGTTACCAAACTGCAACATTTTAGACTTGTCTAAATTAAAAAAAATGTCGCAGACGACAATTTTAAGTTAAGAAATGTTACATGTTTTGGTCCTTTATGGCAGAAAACAAATTGTAGAAAATGAAGATATTGCTTGTAACAAGCAATTTCTTCATTTTCCACAATGTTTTCCAAAGCCATTTTTGTGGGGAGTCAGAGAGAGTAATTGTCTGAGAATGGGTTAATAAGTGACATTTGAAATTAGTTAATCAATTACCACACAGTTACTCTTTTTGACTTCCCAATGAGAAAAATGCTTTAAAAAACATTATGGCAAATAAATAAATCACAAAGTATCGAAAAAGATGAAAAAAGGCTGTAAAATAGCCTCTTTCCTCTTGTTCATTTCTTTGCTTTATTAAAATATACTCTAAAAATCATAACCACGTTATAAAAAAACGCAACCAGTACAATTTTAAATACAATTGATACAATATTACATGCATATAATGGATTTCTAAAACTGTATTTTTCAACATACATTGTACATGTATTTGTATGCTTGTAATTGTTACAAATAAAGTTAATTAAAAAAAATAGATAAATAAACAAATAAATTATGTTCCTATGCATAGTCCCTACTCTGTCACTCTACTATTCTGCGTATTGATATCAGCTGTAGGTTGCATTTCGTAGGTTGGAGGTCAGAACCTCGTAACTCCAGCTTTGTCAAGCTGTAGTTACGAGCTTTTGACCTCCCACCAACGTTTTGGAACTCCTCTGATAATCTAGATCATTTCTCGGATGTCGGTGTATGAGGAAATGTTGTAAAAATGCTATTTGTTTGCCGGAAATCATTACGCTTCATAAAGTAGTTTTGGATCCAAATGAACGAATAAATGGCGACTTTCGGGACTAACAGGATGCAAACATTTGGAAATGAGAAGGAACTTGAACATATTACAATACACTTCAGCGTTGTTGACGCTTCATTAATGGTATTTATTTAGGACAAATGTTTGTGTTGTTGTTGTTGTTTTTATTGAAAGGAGTACCACGACGTGCATTCGATGTATGGTTCTATATAGAAATGAACAAGGTGTTCCGATTGCTGTTAGTCACCACAGATTTGTAGCCTGGGTCCAGTCGTCAATATACAATTTGGTCAATAAGATAGCGCATAAAAGATCAATACCCGTTACATATTGCGGCATCCGTTTTTGATCGTGTCGATATTGATCTTTAGACCGGAGAAAGTAAAGGAGGGAAAAATGATCAGTCTGGAACCCAGTCTACAGATTTGAGGCATTTGGCTTATGCTAAAGGGTGCAGTAAAGATATAGATGTCGGAAGTATTCTTGGAACTGAGCAGTTTTAAAACTGCTCAAATGTTACGGAACTCATTTTCAGCAGTTTTGAAACTGCTCAAAATAGCATTTATATTGTTATTTTGATGTTAATCGGCAAACATAGCATGAAATTGTTCATTGTTGTATGTTATCAAGTATATGTAGGTGCAGGAGGTGGGTACACAGGATCGCCGAATGCCGATGGCTTGGGCTGAGAGGGCGGGGGATACATTTGACCTTGACCTTGGGTCATCCCGTATGCCTGTGAGTAGGTAGTCGTTTGGAACGTCTGTGTTGTCGGCGGGCTTACTGTCGTGGTCGTGGACGTTACTGAAATAGATCGATGAACCCATTACCACACAGTGACTCTTTTTTGCCCCCACAAAAATTGGCTTGGGAAAACATTGTGGAAAATGAAGAAATTGCTTGTTACGGCATTTTTTTAGTTTCTCATAATATTTTCAAAACAAGAATACAAAAAATGAAAAACTCCATTCTCTTTAAATTGTCGTATGCAACATTTTTGAATTTGGACAAGTCGAAAATTTTGCCGTTTGATAATAGGTTAAAACGAATATTTAAATCTTTCTTAACCCTTTTCCAAATGAAATTTTTTTAAGGCGACCCACATAAAAAATAATGTATCCGTGTGCAATACAGAATAGAAAATATTGAGACAAAAGAAGAAAACGCTGATCATAAGAATGTTCTTCTTTTTCACCAATCTTTTCCCAAGCATTTCCTGCTATGGGCATCAAAACCATGTCGTGTTTGGAAAATGGTAACGTTTCTTAAATTGGCAATTTGTTTGAAACAAAATTCAAACTTCGCTGGACAAGGGTTGGGAAAACAAAATGTTTTAAGGAATTATAAGATACTTATATTGAAAAATGGCTTGTATTGGATGTTCCTTTCAATCACGTTATTGTATTTTCAACGTTATTCTCCCGCGATATATTGTTCACAGATTCTATCTTCACCAACAATCATTTTGTTATCTGTACCAGCTTTCAAATTCGTAAAACCGTCAAAATGTGTGGTTTAGGAAAAGGTTCAAAGATTTGATAAACGTACACACGATACCCAATCACGTGACCCAGAATTGCAGAAAACCTTTAATAATGATTTTGTTAATACGGGTCCGATTTGAATGCGGTTTGAAGCAGAGAAGGTGGGAAAATGCCAGGAATAAGCTGGACGTACTGAATATTTCTTTACAAATCCACTGATAATAAAGTTATTGACGATCAACCAAAATCTTGGTTGATCTTCAATAAATTTTTATCACATGAGTTTTGAAAAAAAAAATCCACCACATCCATCGAATGAGTAAGGTTTGCCCACCTTGTCTGCTTCAAACTTCAAAATCGGTTCAGTATAAACAAAACTATTGAAGATCTCCTGAAATTGTTGTATCACGTGATTATCCGCCGTGGTATAGCCTACTCACCTACAGAACGTTTCCTCTTGCTTGCCCGAAACATAAGGTAGATACATACAACTGTTATGACGACGAATAAGACAAATATGACGACACCAACCACGATACCGATTATCACCGGTGTCTCTAAATAGTCCATGTCACTGAAAATATAACAAATTTGGTGTCACCCCTGTTTCATTTTAACTAATCAAACAAATAGTACAAAACTAAGGGAAGTAAATCTGTTTGTCGTGACATTTGACTAAAGGACTAAGGGAAGTAAATCTGTTTGTGCTGACCTTTGACAAAAGTATAGGGAAGATCCCGGTGCATAATTAAGGTAAAGCTGACCCGTGATTTGACATTTTTTACTTGTATTGAACATTGTTTATTTATTTGCGACTAATCAGAACTATTCTTTTTCCAAAAAAGAATGATTTTGAATCATTTTGGTTAATTCTTTGCCGCTTTAAGGACAGATCCTCCAGTTGTTACTGCGCAACTTACTGCGCATATCCTAAATAACGAAAAAAAGGCTGTTTCAGAAATTGGCCTTTTCAGCAAATGTATTTATTACCTTTAGTTAATGTTTGGTTGATAAATGACAATACCCTTTTCGGTTATTTCCATTTTCTCTGTTTGGTCAATTAAAGTGTAATAGTACTCGGATGGTACATTTCGCTTTCTGTTACACGTTCAACGTGTGGCGTTAGCGATCGGAAAACGGAGCAACAAAAGCAAAGTGGCGTCTTTATGAGCTAGTCCGCATCAGATGGACACAAAAGACGACACTTTTTATTGTCAAAAGCTGGTTTTAAGGAAGAAAATGGATAAAATAAGTGAAGCAATTTCGGACAGAGCTGCAAAAAGTAAACTAAAATTTACTTATAACTAAGAAAAACGCTTGGTTTGATATATATTTTTCTTTGGTTGCTTTTGTAGGTATGACCAAGCACTATGTCTATGCCAAAAAAGAGAAAATTCTTACCGCTGGAATATTTTTTATTGTCGGAAACGTGGCGAAAAAATAGAAATTTCAGATACTTTTGAAAGAATGTTTTACTAAAAATTTCAAAATCATCACTAAATTTTCCCAAATTGATACTCATTTAGACAGAATAAAACATATTGAACACAATAAAGACTTATTTATGTAATCCTAGTCATTTCGAACACCTTTTTGTGGGTATTTAAGTGACACCTCATTTTTGCAATTTTAGACAAGAGTAGTCTCCCTTGAAATCCAATAACTTTTTAATTCGCTTGGTGACCTATAGTTTTTAAGTCATTTTTTTACTTCTCATATATTTAAATATCAGTACTGAAAAATAAAAAAAATCTTACCGTAGGAAATAAATGGAGGATCTGTCCTTAATTTATGGGCATCTTTCTCTGAATTGCATGTGAGACTAGCTACGCAGAAAGGGTGATCTCAAAAATGGGGTCAGTAGTTATAGAGAAAAGGATTTGTGCCTTACTAAAAGTTATTTTTTGTGTGTATGAATGAATGTTCTTTAATTTAATATAGGTCGGGTCATTCGTCCAAACTTTAAGCCAATATGTTATAATGGTCGCCTATGTTAAACTATTTGCTTTCTCTACACTAAAAGGGATTACTACGATGAAAGGACACACGATGCCGATTATCAACCCTGTCGATGATTTGTCCTTGTCACTAAAAATAAAGGTAGAATATCCGTAATGTGGCCATTTTGAGTTTCTTAGAATATCTGATTTTTTTTCCAATGGCATCGTTACGTATCCGAACCCATTCGGGCGATTGTAAACATTCGGCGATGGAAAGTTCCACCAACGAATGTTTCCGACGTCGCCCGAATAATTTCGACGTCGCGCAAATCTTATAAGGGTTGGACTACCTTAAACATGAATTTTGTGTCACTCCTTTATCATTTTGACTAATTAAATAACAAGAGGGCCGAGGTAGTCATGCATTGCTCATCTGATAGTGTTTTGAGACATACAACATGTTAAATTTCAGAGGTAACATGAATAAAGATAAACACCCAAAACAATTTTGACAAGGATTGTGCCAAATTTTTTTAGCATGTAAAGGTACAAATAATCTTACTTTTTTTTTGCTATGGCACTAATCACTCATATATTTCATACTCATAATTGTTTTCAGTGCTAGGAAAAGTACATGTCTTACTTATAACAGAGGCCATGACAATAACGAACATCATCTCTTACTCGTAAACGTTGTCGTGTTCATGGAAACTGGAATTTCTGATTTGAATGCATAAAAAGAGAGTTTATCAGCTTTTGTGAGCACCCATTTAAAAAAAAAAAACAAAATCTGGCGGTTTTCAGCAGAAATCGTGAATTATTCGCTAGATATACGCGCGATATAGCCTACGCCCGGCGTTGCACTCAAGTTTCTTCGATTTTAGATAATGATTCTAACAAAGATTATAGGATTTTATATCTTGTAATCCAGTTTAAATCAATTTGTGAGATATCTGCTGGTCAAAGGGAAGTAACTACATGTAAAATTGGTAAGGCATTGCAGGATTAGTCTCCCTTGGCAGAGTGGAAGACCACGAGGCAACGGGAATTAGCATATCTCCCTTTCCATTCGCCATTTTTCTAAGAATCAGACACAGCTTTTAACCAGAAGACCCTCCCACCCACCCTGAAATCGGGGTGTATCTCGATCATTATTCGCCCACAATAGAAAATTATTCAATTTTAGCATTAGTATCATTTCAGATTGTAGCATTCCGGAGCCGCAACTACCTCAGCACCAAACTACATACTCAGGGAAGATCCAAGCCAAAGTTACCCAGGGTTTCCGTTTGACCCGGGAGCTCGGGTTTTGACGCGTGAAAAATGAAAATGACCGCAATTTGACTCTCAGAAATTTCAACTGATGCATCATTCTGACTCTTGATTTTTACGACTCATGCGTCACCCACCATTCAAGATCAAGGGATATCTACTAATTGACCCGTTATCCTGGTCACACCTTTAGTTCAGAGCAGTAAAAAATCGATAATCTGTGTTACGCAATCTTTCGCTGATTTGCCAGTCGTGTGTAAAGTGTTAATTTGACACCAGTGATGCATGCGGATTATCAGTCGTAAACCCATTAATTAATTTGTCACAGTCTTTAATTTGATTTGAAGTAGCTGTGTGGCAATAAAATACACAATCTGCTTCTAAAAATACCAAGAACTATGAAGAAGTTTGTCATCAATCAACAGGTAGCTCTCGGCGACGGCCATGAAATTCTGTTTACATTATCATTGAATATCAAACAAAATCCCTCATACCTGTAGCAATTAATGTTAAGTTTTCTTACTTATTCGAAATATATTTGATCTAGCTGGTTTAAGTTCTTAGAAAAAGGGAAAATGATCAGATATCGTAATTGTCATGGGTTTTCGTGGTTTAGACAGTGCATTATCCCAAAGGAAAATTTAAAGGTGCACTTTATCAAAGATAAATATTTTTCTACGAAATTTCCTTGGCATAAATGAAAAATATCAGCTTTTCAAATATCAAGAATTTGATTTCTACCAGTTTACACAAGATTTTAATCTCATACTAAATTTTTCAATAATGGTGGGGGGGGGGGGGGGTGTAAAATGGGGGCAAATGCATTCCCAACCTTTAATTTCAAATCCAAACCCCATCTTGTGGGTACTCATTTGAATAGTATCAATGAGTCGATTCCAATGAGTACCTTCAACATAGGGTTTGATAACAACATTGCTCTTTGAAAAGGCAATATCCCTTCTCATCTGTATAGTAGCACTCTAAAGGTTGAACAGGTGTTACATTTACTCTTAAAATAAGCACTTTGGTCTTATTTAAACATTTCCTTACATTTTCATATGAATCAGCATTTTTTCCCTTTCCCCAATATTTTTAAAAGCAGTTTAACCTTGTTAAGTTTGGGAGAATGTTACAATGAACTCTAAAGAGTTAAGAACATAATTATCTTAACATTGCCCCCCCCCCCCCCCTTTATCAATCGATTACGGTTTGATTTTTCTCGCGCTTCATTTTGACTCTTGGGATTTTTACCCCTCTTATCAGTTGCCATGTACTGTTGTTATATTTCAAGTATCATTCATCAACCTGGTTTTTGATTCCCCCATAAGAAATAGGTTAGGAAAACAATGATATGAAAGGACAAACTGCTGATAATAAGTGATTTCTCCTTTTTCCTTTAGTATTCAGTTTACTATGATTTATGCATATTTTGCCTTTGATATAAAAGATTTTGTAACATGCAATCAGCAACGTTTCAAAATTAGAACAGTCTATTTGACATGATGCAATTTGGGAAAGGATTAAACTTCCAAAAGAATTTTTGTTTGACAATTAGTAAAATTACGTAATGCGGGATGAAAGTTGGAATGTTGTCGTGTCTACTTATCACGTCCTTCCTATAGATCTTTTGTCCACTGGTTTAGTGTGATATACAAAGTAACTTGTTATTTATCTCGTGCTAGATAATCAAAGGAATTTGATTGGGATGATATACACATACACGTGTCAATCTCCTTTCGTCGGAAGACAATTAATTCTTTATCCCTTTCCAAGCAATAAAATTTAAGTATGTTATACTAGAAGCTAGGTCACTAACTATCCGTTGCCGTGATTTAAAAGCATATTTAGAGAGAAAAATATGTCTCATTTTACTTTAGTTTTCATATTTGCAACGTCTTATGCTAACCATTAAACTCGAAGTGGGGAGCCTGATTAAAAAGTATGAAACAATCATGATATGAAATTGTTAATTAATTTCAAATAAGGACACGCGGCATAGCATCATCTATGAATTGAAAATAAACCCATTAAAATTATATTCTTAAAAAAGCTGTTTTCTACAGTTTACAAATGATAAATAACTATCTAGAAAAGAGCAAAAATTCGTATATTTTTTTACTTATTTTGATGTCAGATTATTAGAATTAACACTATTTCTATATAGACATATAGAGTAAAATCCAACCGGAACTACCCAGTAGATTCAAGGGAGTTAATCTAATAGGTAAATTAGAGTTATCCCTCGAACCCGGTAGTGTCCTATTAATATAGTTAAATTGTGCCAGGTTTTTGTCACCGCATTATCAATGCTTTCTTTCTTTTAAAACGGCACAAGGCTAGAAAATTAATCGCGGAGGGGGGGGGGGGGGTGGTCATGGGGAGACAGGTATGCCCCTTGGGTGTTTCAGCCTGGCCTTATCCTCGGCCTGACAGTCTCTCAAGAGGGAAGGTTCAAAGCAGTACAACTCTTGAATCCTTTCTCCCGCGGATTAGGTAGACAGGCTGACCTTTGGGGGCTGTCCACATGGATGTATCCCATGGGACCTCGTCACCATGGTAACATGGGACGCGGACTGGCCCGTTACACGTTTGCACGTTGGTAGTCTGTAGTCTCCCCAGGGCTGGGGGCCACAAAAATATACATGTATATAGTAATCGTAGATGCCTTATTGCCCAACGACTTGCCATTACTATTTTGAATGAATTTTGTAAATACAAAATAAATGTTTTAATTATCACTAAATGTATTGACTTAGTTCCATGCCCCCGAAAAAAGGGAACTTCGAATGCATTCGGTTGCTCTGTTCTGTTCTGTCTATAACGGTGTCGGTTTGCGCAGCCATCCTCCATAGCAACAAGCCCATATAAGTAATTGCTCCATGTTCAAGTCCTTGGTAAAAACAATATGGATTTAATAAAGATAGTAAAAAAAGAAAATGAATTATAATAAAAACAAGATGTGTTTGTGAAACACAAATGCCCCCGAAATGGCCATTTTTCTAAAATGTTAAGTTTTCGTGGGGACAAGGGTTATTTAAGGTTAAGGTATGACGTTGAGGAAAGTCAAATTGCATGGAACAGATAGATATCATTGAAAGGAAGCTGCATACCAAATTTGAGCTTTGTATGTCAAATACTTTTGGAGAAAATGCAAAGGTTAAGTTTTCGGAGTAAAAGGTTAAGTTTTCGTAGAGTAAAGGGTTAATGAGGGTTAACGGATGACCTTGAGGAAGGTCAAATTGCATGGAACAGATAGATATCATTGAAAGGAAGTTGCATACCAAATTTGAGCTTTGTATGTCATATACTTTTGGAGAAAAGGCAAAGGTTAAGTTTTCGGACAGACGGACGGACAGACGGACGGACAGACAGACAGACAGACAGACAGACAGACAGACAGACAGACAGACAGACAGACAGACAGACAGACAGACAGACAGACAGACAGACAGACAGACAGACAGACAGACAGACAGACAGACAGACAGACAGACAGACGGACATGAGTAAAACAATATGCCCCCGATCTCTCGATACGGGGGCATAAAATATGTTTTTATGCATTAATAGCGCCAATTCATGTATTTTTCGGTCGTTAACATTCACAGAGGCCCGCCAAATACAAAAACGACCATCGTGTTTTGCACTCGGGCGTTATTGTATTTCTCAAACCTCTACGAAAGCTAAGTACAAAAAATACGTGAATTAGCCCTATATTATATTTTCTTTCGTTGCAGTTATAACTCACAGTTCTAACTGATAATAAATGGCATTGCTATGGAGAATAAAGTTTCTTATTTACTATATTTGCCACGGAAATATGACTCAACCTTTTTATGTCATCAATAATGAAATTAATGTAAGTTTGGAGAGCGGCCATGTGACTTACAATTTTGGGGTTTATTCTGTGGCACCAAATGCCCATGCTACAATTTTCATCAAATCTTTGAAGCGAAACATTCCCTTTTTTGTGATGGTGAATGTTAAATGAAGTATTTTATAGTTCGAAATGTAAATATATGCCAGAAAATTTTAGATTTTTTTTTTAAATATAGATATTTTTGTCATAATTAGGCTAAAACAGGGTGGGTTGAGTAAGAGAAAGTCAAATATATATGTTTTATTTGCGTGGAAAAGTGTGCTATTTTTTTTTGTAAAAATAGCTCTTGGTATTATCTTCAAAATATCCAAATACAAAAAATATTCACTGTGTATTTTTTTGGCAAATTGGAAAAAAAAAGTGCAAAATTTTCTTTAAAAAATGTGTTTTGAAATATTTCTTTCAATCATCTCATCACATTTGTGCATATGTTAAGTCTCTAAATTGATATAACATTTGAAATTATCCATTCAGAATAACTTGCTATATGACTTTAAAACATAAGGTTAATTTTGCGAAAATGGTCAATACTAGTCAAGGGCAGATAACTGTGACACGAAAACGAGTCAGGCAACTTACCCTGATTAATTTATATTTTGTTCAGGAAATGTTACTTTACAACATAATTTATGTACAAATAAAAGAAAATCATCGGGAGGATAAAAAAGTAACCCCTGAGTCCAAACCTACCCTAATATTTCTTATTTTTGCATTTGCAATGTTAATAACAACTAGAATATCAATAGCTAAGAGCGTGTTAAATGCATTCAAAAGTTGTTTTTTCCGATCCAAATCACATGCTGTGAGTATTCATTTGAATCGTCCTGAAGAAAACATTTCCAATGAGTACCAACCACAAAGGGTTTAACGAACATGGAAGGAGATTAATTGTATTTAAAAAAAACCAATAAAACCTCTTGTTTGTAAATCTGAACATCAAAGCGTCGCCTTTCAACGAAAACCTCGTATCTGCAGCTTAAACAAGCTGCAGTTACGAGGTTTTCGCTGAAAAGCAGCGATAGTCTCTTACCAACAAGGATAGGACTCTGAACTACAACATTTCTCTTTATGGTCACACCGGTGATAAGTTCCACCTCTATTGCTATAGCAACGCCTCCCTTCTGATATTTCTGGAATATGAAAGCTATCAAAGTACATCGCTGCTTTTCTTCGAAAACATTGTATCTGCAGCCTGTTTTAAGCTGCAGATACGAGGTTTTCGCAGAAAAGCGACGATATACAAAATAGGGATCAATTTCATTCAGTAAACAGTGACGTAATTTCGGACAAACAATAGTAGGGCTATTTTGTAGGCGTTGTTATAAAATCTCGTAACTACGGCTTGATTCAAGCCGTCGTTCTGAGGTTTTGCAACAACACCGGTGGTTTATCAAAACATAACGGTAAACCAAGTCTATTTTTAGCACAAAATGCTTTGCCATTTTAGTATCGGAACATTCTTGAACACCCAGGCATCGACACATCATAATATATAGGAAGACACCTGAGGCGTGTTCCCATGAGTGAGGGTTTTTAGATTGCAAGTATGGATAATAGGTTCCTGTTTAGTCAAAGTAGCTTATAAACGAAATCTGTTTTAGATTAACCCATTACCACACAGTGACTCTTTTTGACTCCTTACAAAATAATGACAATGGAAAACATTGTGGAAAATGAAGAAATTGCTTGTGACAAGCAATGTCTTCATTTCCTACAATGTTTTCCATCCAAAAAGACCTTAAAATTAACATTTCCATTCACTTGAAATTGTCGTCCGTGTGATCTTTCAATTTGGACCGCCCTAAAATTTTGTCGATTGGTAATGGGTTAAGCGTTTTTAAGACCGTGAATCTACCTGAGGTGTTCCGAATGTTCCATATTTCATACAAATGACATCATCATGACGTCATTTGTATAACGCATGGATAATTTGGAACACAGCAGTTTATGAATCATGAAAATTTAGGAGGAACTTGACCAATTCTCTCTTATATGGTTTCTACAGGACCGACAGAGGGGTTCCGCAAGAAGTAGTTACTAGATCTAATGACACCTCCCAAAGAGCGACATAAAAATCTTACTCAAACAAAACTTAATCTAAGAAATCTCAAGACATTTTTTAAAAAAAATATCTCACTATAAAGAACGCGCTTCTTGTTTTTAGAGGATGTTGCTACTGTCATGGGACAGTTTGTAGCCCATCGGTGCCTGCGAACTTCCTTTTGGTATTTGTAAATGGTCTGATATTTGGTCACAGTTAAAGGGGGAATGGCACTTAAAATCATGCAAATTTTCCGAGAACTTCGTACAAAATAAATATGTATTATTAAAATATGGCCTTTAAATTGCATCTATGCCAAATCTTAGCTTTCTATCTTGTGTATTGACTAGGATGTCGACGGATTTAAAACCCCATATGTTCCATTATTGTAAATATCATCCCCGGGACAACAAATCATGGGGTTTTAAATCCGTCGACATCTAAGCCAATACACAAGGTAGAAAGCTAAGATTTGGCATATATGCAATTTAAAGTGACATTTCAGAATTTTTTGTCATAAATTTTACTTTTATTTTCATCTGAAAGAGCGCATTTCCTGATGGAAATTCTGAAAATTTCAAGCCAAAATATTGCGCAGTTTACGAGAAATTTATATTTTTGTGTTAAAATTGAACGAATTGTTGTGGACAACAGTTCGGATTTATATGCAATTTATCGATTATGTCTCAACTTTAAATGCGTGTTTCTCGCTTATTGGCAACAACTTAAAAAAACTAATAGTATTTATACTCATTAGAATAACCAATCTTGGCATCAAGACATACTTTAAAAAATTGAAATTGGAATGAAATGTCCCATTAAAGACCATATTTTAATAATATATATTTATTTTGTTTTGTACGAAGTTCTCGGAAAATTTGCAAGATGTTAAGTGTTATTCCCCCTTTAATATAAATTATATAGAATGTTTAAAACATAAAACTTGGTCGACATCGCGTCCACATCACGTGAAAAAAAATTATTTAAATATATACTAGACCAAACTTCCAACGCAACACTAACTTCTTAGAATATTTTCGGTAATTTTATAGATAGGAATATGAAATTGCACCACAAGATTTTTTAGGCAAGTCAGAGTAAACACAACAGCATTTGCATGAAATTTGTCACGGTTGACCCGAGATATGATCGAAAGGGTAAATCACTTAAATTGACATGCACGTGCATTACAGGAATATCCCCGAAAACCACTTCGTCATTACAAGTTGTGACAAGTCTGGCAAAGCTTTGTAAAAATGTCAATATTGACGCCAGAAACGAGAGATTAGCTAATTGCAACCGGAGTGCCTATTGATTCGGTCGGCACAATCTCTTTAGCCAATAAAAAACATGGTCAGTCATAAAAAGTGCACCTGCACTCATTTGGTGGAGGTGAAAGCTTTGGTCTTTTTCGTTAAAGCATAACCAACTTTCAGCATTAATATCTCGACGACTACGCATGATTACTAAAAATGCGCTGGTAGTTGGAAAGTTTAAATCACATTCTTTAAAGAAAGAGTTTTGTTTATGAATTTCAACGATGGATTTTTGAAATATTCTGCCTCAAAAATGGCATCCCGTAACGATAAAGACCGAGGAAGTACCCTCGACGAAAAAAAAAAAAAAAGTGAGGCTATAACGTCATGTCGACTGAGTCAATACGACGTATAGGCCGTAAAATTAACTATGTTCCATCAACTGTATCGATACTAGTAGAAATTTCGGTACAAATAGGTGGGAAATGATTCTTTGAATTTCTGTTCTGAAAAAGTCTGTGTGATTGAATGGGATGGAATTATCCATGATGGAAAAGTGGACTTGTCGTTAATCCAGTCCAGGCCACCTTAACGCTCAGCAATACAGAGACCTTGTGCTCAGAAACGTCTTGGTAACGGAAAAGGACGTGGAAGTAACGTCATACTACAACAAGGCAGCGCCTGGCCACAATTTGCCCGAGACAATTTACAATTTCTCGGTGATTGACTTGGTGAGAAGGCACTGCATTGCTGTGTTGAAATTAGCTGGATACGCACGTTATTAAAAATGTGAAATTCACTTTGACATCACCTGCGTTTTAATGTGGTCTAGAACAGTAAACAGAGTTTTTAAATTTGTGACCCGTCACGCTAAAAGGGACCTTATCCGAACACCAAGGATCCAAATTTTGACAAACTTGTCAGACTCAGCACAGGTCAACCAGATACTGTGTTCGAAAAATGAAAGTAAAGTTAGATAGGGAAAATGTTCCAGATATAAAAAAGAACATACAAGTGAAAATTGTCGGCCCTAGTCTGGCTGCGCGGACTGCGCAGACTGACTAGGATCGATATTTTTCACACACCCGATAAGGTCCCTTTTAGCGTGACGGGTCACATTTATTCTGAATTTTGTGTTATGTTAACAATTGGTGGTGTTGTTGTTACACGAAATTACATACAGTCTAATTGACCAAACGCCAATCGACAGATCGCTCCGCCCAACATAGAATTTAAGACAAACAATGGGCATGTGGTCGTTAATAGGGAACGATTTTATCCAGTTAATCGTGACGTATTATGTTTGCAGATTGACATGATTGAGTTTTACCATGCTAATACAGATAACGCTCAATCATGTCAATTTGTAAACACAATAAATTTGGACAAACAAAATAGTATTTCGTAGTTGTTGTTATAAAATCTCGTAAGTACGGCTTGATTCAAGCCGTAGTTACGAAATTTTATAACAACACCGACGGTTTATCAAAACATAACGGTAAACCTAGTCTATTGTTAGCACAAAATTCTTTGCCATTGGCATGTCCATTGTTTTGATTGTTGGTCGATAAATCGATACAAAACCGCGTGCAACGAAGAACAACTGGGGCATGACATTTTTGTGATTGTCCACTGGCTAATCGATGTTTTTGATTGACAGTCGGCGTTTGGTCAATTGCATATGAAACGAAGTAGAACTGTTAAAACTAAGTGTTGCGTTGGAAGTTTGGCCTAGTATATATTAGCCTATATGCTGCATGAGTGACATCGGCATATTTTTTACTGTTTAAACTTATTAGTCCCCTACCGGTGTTCACACCGGAGGGGACTATAGGTTTGCCCTCCGTCTGTCCGTCCGTCCGTCTGTCCGTCCGTCCGTCCATCCGTCTGTCCGACTGTCCGTCTGTCCGCTCAAATCTGGATCCCGCGATAACTTAATAACTAAGCAAGCGTTTTGATGAAAGTTGGTATATGACTAGATGGCAATGTGTAGATTATGCACATCATTTTATTTTTGTTTTTCGACTTAAATTGAGGTTGCTATGGTTACAGAAATAGTGAAAATATGGCCAAAAATGGGATCCTGCGATAAGATAATAACTAAGCAAGCTAGTTTGATGAGACTTGGTATATGACTATATGGCAATGTGTAGATTATGCACATCATTTTATTTTTGTTTTTAGACTAAAAATGTTGTTGCTATGGTTACGGAAATAGTGAAAATATGGCAAAAAATATTGGATCCTGCGATAAGTTAATAAGTAAGCAAGCTAATTTGATGAGACTTGGTATATGACTAGATGGCAATGTGTAGATTATGCACATCATTTCATCTTTGTTCTTTGACGAAAAGTGCGGTTGCTATGGTAACGGAAATAGTGAAAATATGGCAAAAAATGGATCCTGCAATAACTTATTCATCTTAATCTATTATTGATTACCATATTGAGTCAATGTGAAGCCGGTAGGGGACTTTATGTGTTGCATACAACACCAGATACTTGTTCTATCTAGTTTCAAATGAACGACAACATCAAAAGCTCCTGTCACACAAACCTCTGCACCAATATCACTTACAAAAGGGAGTCATAAATGGTCTTTTCTGCGTTCTCCGTCAGTTAACGTATACAGCCCCTAATTAGCACCAAAGAGCCAGAGGCGAAATTTGAAAAGTGCCAGTAATTCCTGAACTGTATTTCATTTCCATTCCAAATATAAACATAAGCATTTTGATCGGTTTAGAATTTAGATTTAATGCACGCCTATGGAAATGTTTGTTCAAAATTATCTCCCTTGCAGATGAATATAGAGTAAACAAATATTTGTAAATTATTTTCTTCTAGAAGCATAATCTTGAAATCTTGCACGGTGAATCAACTTATTTGAAGTGTATTAATTTTTAAAAGTGTGTGTAATTTGATGTATGTCGCATGGCTATAAAGTGGTATTTTAATGATGGGTTGTATACCTTAACAGACAGTTAATAAACATGTATACATGTGACTGTGCCTTTTCACAGTTTAAACAATTTAAACCATTTCAACAGAATGACACATTTTGATGCCATTCAAGATACAGGCTTTGTAAAACAATGTTGAAAAAAAAAAAGGAATTTCTTATGACAAGCCAATATTTGCAAAGAACTTAAACAAAGTCAACAAATCAAGTATCAATCCATTTCCTCACCTTAGCGCTTTTTGACGCCCTTAAGATAAAGGCTTCGGGAAACAATGTGTGAAATTAAGAAATTGCTTGTAACAAGCAATTTCTTTATTTCCCACAATGTTTCCAACACCAAGAACACCAATAAATGTAATAAATAATGCACTTTATCATGTCGTCTGCAACTCATTTCAATGCGGACAATTCTACTTTTTGTAGTCTGGTAATAGGTGTTAGGTACAATGTATTATACATGATTCAATTAGAAAGTGAGCAGCGCAAAGACTTGACCCTTTCCAAATTGACAAAATTTCATTTACATATATGTATACATATATCAGTCCAGGTTGAAACCATCTTGCCTTTGAATCTTTTCTGTTCCATGAAATGTCATCGAGAAATTCATTTTCCGAAGGCTTGAACTCACTGTTGGAAATACTTTGAGAAAACAATAAGGCAAAAGAAAGTAGTTTGACGAACAGCATTTCCTCATTTTTCTCTAAATATTTCCCAGCTATGTCGTACACAAGTCGTAAAGTTATTCATATCAATTGTATCAAAACTGCACTCGGTGATGTCTGTCAACTTGTATACTTTCGTCACCCCGCCGACGCCGAACATTTTTGGGTTCTTGTATTGTATATATAGGGCCTGTAGGATAGGAAAATACTAAAGAACCCCTGTTTTGCCATTTATTGGTCACAATTTTGATGTTTTGAAGAAAATTTTGCGGTTGCCGTAGACAAACATCAACAGTTGTTAGACTACCACGATTATTTGATATAGACCTTTTCTAGTTCTGTTGGCAGAAAGGACCGAATAATGACGTAAATTTTAACCCCCTCGAAGTAGAAACTTGATCTTTGTAGAACAATGACACGATAACTACAGCCAGGTCAAGATATCATGGCACATGTTTATTAAATTTACTTATGTAAACAACAAAATATTAGACTCAAAACAACTGTAGTTTTACATGTGATGGTTCAAATCTTGCAGGTGTCTTACACCTGCAAGATTCGAACCAACACATGTAAAATTGTACTGAAAATTAAGGATGTTTCCCCTTGTTTACACAAGTAAAAATTTATAAACATGTACCATAATATCTTGACCGGACTATATAAAAAAAATAATGACGTCTCTCGCTATAGCAACTATGTAAACACAATGATATGTTGCCCGGTGTAGAGTTTCAGCAAGGGGGGTAAATCTTACGCCCACCACACTATCGATTATAAGGCAGAAAGTATATCGTAGATCACGTGCGATGGATAATCACGTGATACAAAAATTTAAGCAAATCTTCAATAATTTTGTTAATACGAGACCGATTTGAATTCGGTTTCAATCAGAGAAATGCGACGTGCAATTGATGGACGTGATGGATTTTTTTTAAAAAAATCAGCTGATAAAAAAGTTATTTAAGGTCAACCAAACTCATACTCTTTTCAAAACGAAGGGTGCTCCAGTAGGAAATCTGCGGCAGAAGGCGAAAATGGATGGTTATCAACATATTCAGCTAATGAGGCAAAATGAAAAAATGGGGGTCACCAGATTGTTCTTCATTTGTCTCACTATTTCCCATGTTAATTGCTATTAAGGACGTCAAAACCATGCGTCGCTCTTCAATGAAAAACCTCGTAACTGCAGCTTGTTTTAAGCTGCAGTTACGAGATTTTCGTTGAAAAGCAGTGCATTTCTTGTTTGATAAACAATAAGAAGATACTGACGAAGCTAGATCTAGTTTCATACGAGAGAAAAATAAATGTCAAAAGTCGAAATGTGCGTGTTATAGTACAGCACATATTGACGGAAAATGAGAAAGAAATTGCTGATTATCAGCAAGTTCTTCTTTTCCCTCAATGTTTCTCGGGCTATTTCTACAAGCGAATAAAAGCCAGGATTTATTTGTGAAATGGTAAAAAGTCAGACTAACCTAGTAATACTAGCAAACAAAATCCGAAAACCAACATCCATTTTGTACGGTCCATTTCTAACCTTATTTTTTTAAAAAAAAATCGGGTTGAATAATTACATGTATTGAACGGCCGAGATCATATAACAAAGCCCGATGTTGTCAGGACAAAAGTGGGAATAATTGACTATTTCGAAACAAGAAAAAAATCAGCTATTATATAATGGCAATAAATTTTGAGCTAAAAATAGACTGGGTTTACGTTATGTATTGATAAACCGTCGTTCTTTTTTTCATGAAATCTCGTAATTACGACATGGTATAACAACACCTACGAAATGCTATTGTTTGTCCGAAGTTACGTCACGGTTTACCGGATAAAATCGTTTACGGAGTCAAAGTTTATGGGACTCATTATCAGTAAAAATAGGCGTTTCTTATTTTGTACCAATACTCCCCAAGCTTTCCCTAATAGGGGCGAAGAACGTAGTTACATTTGTTTGGGAAAGAGTGTCCTGTTTCTTGGACATTCTCCTTAGATGGTAAAAAATGAATTTAAATCTTTTTAAAACTAAGAAAGAAAAACTATGATAATTATCCTGTGTATATATAAGAGAAGCAAACATTCGTTGTCTGATAAGTCTGGCCTTAATCGATGTACGAAATGTTTAGTTTTCGAGCGATTTTATAATCAACGCATTATCACTGGCACATAATGACTCTTTTTGACTCCCCACAAAATAATGGCCATTGAAAACATCGTGGAAAATGAAGAAATTGCTTGTGACAAGCAATTTCTTCATTTCCCACAATATTTTCCATCCAAAAAGACCTAAGAATTAAAAATACCATTCACTCCAAATTGTCGTCTGCAGGATCCTTCAATTGGCCGCCCTAAAATTTTGTCGTTTGGTAATGGGTTAAAAATGTTTGTTTCAAGAAGGACCCTTTTTGCGTAAAAGAAACGAAATGCCCATGAATTCATTTGATAAAAATAAAGAATGGACTCACAGGGATATACAATAGGTCGTTGCTTTTAATACAAAACCTCGTCACTACCGGTTGTTTTAACCTGTAGTTACGAGGGTTTTGACGACAATGTATTGGCGAACCAATAAAAAACTATGATTGAATGAAGTGGAGTATTTCAAAATTTCAGGGGGTACATTTAGGTCAGAATGTAGTTCAAAAAAAAAAAAAAAAAAAAAAAAAAAAAAAAAAAAAAAAAAAAAAAAAATAAAAAGTAAGCCCTGTCTTTCACGACTCATTATGTTAAAGGGTGTTAGATTAAAAATCCCATGGGAAAAAAGAAGAAAATGTTGATTGCCAGCACTTTCTGTGTTCCCTAAAGCACATCTGAGGCCTGTTTCATCAAAACATTTAAGACGCATTTTTGATTTACCGAGGTATTTTTAGCAAAAAAATCATTATAATTCTAGATGAAATCGCGCGTAAAAACGTTGTAATCGCAACTATTAACAAACATTTTTAACAGATTTGGGGTCATTTACCTAGGCCATAATATTTGTATAGACAGGGACAATATGAATATCAATTTATACAGAAACGTAATGTAATCAGCACACGTGGCTATAGACAGGTCATATCAGAGTTATTGGTGTTCTTATATGTGACCCGTCGCGCTAAAAGGGACCTTATCCGAAATTCAAAATCCAAATTTTTATAAACTTGTCAGACTCGGCACAGGTCAACCAGATACTGTATGTGAAAAATGAACATATAGTAAGGTAGGGAAACATTCCGGATAAAGACAATTATATACATGTGAAAAGTGCCGGCCCTAGTATGTCTGCGTTGACTGCGCAGACTGGCTAGGGTCGATATTTTTCACACATCCGATAAGGTCCCTTTTAGCGTGACGGGTCACATATTACAATGAAATATCATTCGTCATTTGGACAGGTTCCGAATGACGTTAATCGTTTATACTTCATACAACGAGCTAAATATCTAAAAATAAAAAAATAATGGTTTAAAAATATCTACATTATAAGGCCACGTGAATGTTAAAGTATGTACAAATTTGTGGAGTCCATTTTGACACAATGGACCTAAATTTTACATTACGGACACTTAGATGAATATTAAAGTGTGTTCCGGATTCAATTGATCTTTAACTATATATTTTTGTTTTCTCACCTTATTTTATGACAAAATATTGTACAATGTTTACAAAGTTTTTTTTGTTATGTAGTCTGTATGATCAACGGATTATAAAGTTATAAAAATGGTATTTTCTATCAGTAAATGGCCATTTAAGTCTTTGCTGGAGTTTAAGTTAAATTATCATTTGCAACTTTGATAGTATACTTTTCTTGTCTCATTTGAGCATTACTGTAAAGTAATAAAGACTTTGTTTACTTAGGATAGATGTGGAATATCTTATCTCATTTATCTTTAAATGTCAGACTTCTTGTTATAGTAATGGGAAATCACTATAATTATATGGGTCACTTTATTGAATATATTGCAAAATATTGATACAACCTATCCTCTAGACCACTGGTGGTGAACTCGGCCAAAGCGTTGGACGTTTTTTCGCGATTATAGTATTCAGTCGATGTTGTTATAAAATATCGTAACTACGGCTTCTAAGCCGTAGTTGCGAGATTTTATAACAACACAGACGGTTTGTCAATACATATCGCTACACCCGGCCTATTTTTAGAACAAATTCATTGTTATTAGAAAAAACTATCCAATCAGATCTTTAAACTCACAATTAAACGCAAAATAAATGTACCTTGTATTCGCGAAAAACGTCCCTCGCCTTGGCCCAGTTCACCACCAGTGTAGACGCTTTCTATTCTGCAGATCAGTGACCATTCAATACTTGTCCAAAAAACATAGAAGATCAACCAAGAATCTTGAGTATAAATTGCCGTTGGATTTCACCCATAACCAAACGAAATATTTTACACTTGACGAAATTCAATCAATTTTCAGACGAAAATTACAAGCAGGCGAAGTTTTACATTTTTCGGTCTTTTGATGTAGGAAACATTTTGGGAAATGTAGAAATTGCCTGTCCTTTTCCTTAATATTAGACTGGTTTAACTGTTTCTTTTAAATGAAAATTGAAAATCTGCTACCGTTTGAATCGTCCTCAAGTGTTTTATCTGATGGTGCTTACAGGTTATTGAAATAAAGTCTGGTTTAAGAGATTTCAAGTAGCAGTTGCATCCCTTTCACCTTTTTTTTCCAGTATTAAAATTTTCTAAAAGAACACCATCCAATGATATCAGCTCTTTCAAGACATGTAATTCAAATTTTTGATTATTAAAGTATTCCATGAGAAAACGAAGATTTTTTTTAGAATATTCTGTCTCAATTATAACCAACGAAATTGCAGAAATTATTCCGCCTAGGATGGTCCACCGTCAATGTTTACAACTACATCTCATTTATGTTCTATCTGCAAATCGAAACAATAAAATAGGCAAAATTATATTCATCCAAAAATTACCATTTGAATAGAGTTAAAGAGAACGGAAATATTTGGATCACATATCCTTTTTTCTGTCAAAGTTGGAGTCATATTAAGGGGGAATGCTCCAGTTTCCTAAAAATTTTTCCCAATAAAAGAATTTATTTATATTTTGTATGTTGAAATTACATGTTATTACCAATTGAAAAATAAAATGAAAATGGGTGGTCAGCGATCTTGTTTGAATTTTATAGGCATTCGTATCACATACCCCTACATAAAAAAAATGCACACTTTCTTGCACCTGTCCAAGGTCACTAAAATGCTAATAAAATGCTGTATATTCATCGTTTAGTCCCGAAAACGGATTTAAAGTAACGTCTTACATTTACTAAGAACAGAAAACCAAAAATATGTGCTATTATAAACGCGTAAATGTATAAAACAGCATGCTCACGTGTTCGGTTAGATCAACGAATCTGGAGTGTTTTATTTGCATATTTTTGGAAATATTTCAAGTTCTACATAATAGAATTTGATAAAACTCCCTCATTGTATTAAGCAACATGTCCTGGTAATAATTCAAAAAGAAAATGTATAGGTCAGCGCACTTATTTGTGAATTACGGCAATTTTTATCATTTACACATGAATAAAATGACACAAAACAGTGGTAACTGCATACACACTTACGACTGTCTTGCTCTTAATAATCGATTTCCATCTTGAGGAAATCTGTGTCGCACAATAAATACATTTTAACCGTCGAAAATCGTAAATTGCAATGATGTGTTATATTATTGAAAATATGGTAGCGAAACATGTTGGTACGAAACATTAAATTGTCTACAGTAATAACCGAGTGTTTCGAAAAACTGGAGCATTCCCCCTTGAAATAGTTATTAAAGGCTGAAATTTCAAACTCGGTTTTCTAGAAAGTGTAAAAAGTCAGTAAGAACAGTCAAATACCAAGGCAATGGCTTTGAAAATGTTAACACATTCCTTTTTGACTCCGTACAAGATAAAACAACGTTTTTACTCAAACAGACTAAAACAGAAAAATTGTGTTTACTTGGAATTGTCGACTGCAACATATTTGAACATGGACAAGTCTAAAATTTTGCCGATTTCTAATGGGTTACAATTTGTGTTCGACCAGCTACATCTAGAGTAATGGGGTTGTACCAAAATTGTCGTCTGGGGTGTCAACGATAAGAAATGGCGTCTGGTAAATAATCGAATGGCTGGCAAAATGCTTTAACTACATATAGTTCAAACTGTAGCTACGATGCTTTTATAGTATATTCATGACATAATTAATCAGTATGCAAAAAGCAACAACCTCGATAATGTATTTTGTCTGGTATAAATAAATGTGTTCGGTGACCAGAAACGTTCTATATCAAACGACAGCTTAAGCCATTACCACACAGTGACCCATTTGACTCCCCACAATGTAATTGCTTTGGAAAACATTGTGGGAAATGAAGAAATTGCTTTTGACAAGCAATTTCTTCATTTCCCACAATATTTTCTACCCAAAAATCTATAAAATCTCAAAATTTCATCACACATTGAAATGTCGTCTGCAACTGCTTTCAAATTGGACTACCCCAAAATTTTGTCGATTGGTAATGGATTAATAAACGAAATAGACTGGTTGCGGGAAACAAGTATTCCCTTATTAGACATGTGCAAGGTAGAACGAAACCCGAAAAACGAAAACGGAAAACGGAATAAAAGGGGTCGTGTCAAAACACACGAAACCAGAAATAACGATTGGGTTGAATAAAGAGAGAAAACAACACTTTTATGTCACTGTAAAGGTAAATATAGCTGTTGGTTATCTGAAAATGTATGTTTGTTAATTTTCCATGTTCTCGTCAGCCAGAATGTCCGTCATTGTTCCAAACTGTATCTTATAACCAAAGCAAGTATTTTGTCACACAATTTACTATAGGCGTGTTCCCATTGCCGACCAAATCAACTCGGTCAAGCGATCGAGTACTGATCGAGCTTGGTCGGCAAAAATGATCGGGAATTAATCGACAAAAAATAAAGAAGAAGTCGTGTAGATACATTCGATCGAGTTTGATCGGGGAATTTAGGCGATCTAGTTGATCGAGTTGATTTGATCGGCAATGGGAACGCGGCTTAACGTGGTTTAGCCTATATGTACAAATCATCTATACCCAGCATTTCCCATTAAGTTATCTAGAGGTAGTCCATTAACGACAATGTAGAGTAGGCCTACATTTATTCTCGTCAACAGAAACGCAGCCATAGCATATTGCAAAGAACATTGAAAAGGCATCATCCCACCCCTTACAATAAAATAAAATAAGAGACAAAATGCGCCGGAGTAACGTTGCGAAAAGGGTATATTGCATCGAAATCAGATAAAAATGCTTTTACATCGATAAAAAGAATTCTTACCGAATTTGTACTTCTCCAGTATATACTGTGCTTATTTTGGCGTGACATGGTCAGGACTATATGTGTCATCGATTCATTTTAAGGCCAAGCATATTTTAATATAAGGTTCAGGGATGACAGGGATATTTTTTATCAAAATTAGGTGGATTAAAATACCCACTATGATTTTCTAAAGAAATAGATCTAGCGATTTAACAATGATAATATCGATATGTCAAAATTATATTTTTGTCGAAATAAACCATGTAGATTTATCACGTTGGGGAATCACGGAACACAACAATTTCGATGCCTTTCTATAATTCTTTTTTTCTTTCCATATATGACCGATTTGAAAACAAATGAAACAGAGAAGGCGGAGAAATGCCGCGGATTTGCTGAATGCAAAGGACTCTTTCAAAATTAGCTGATAACAAACAAAATAATGTTGTTTTTTTTAAATATCTACCACATGTAGCCATGCCTGACGTTTATCCACATTTTCTGCATCAAACCGAACTCAAATTGGTCAAGAACTAAACAAGAATATATTATAAAGGTGACCAAATCTAAACATGCTAACACGGATACAAATTTATAAAGTGTCGTCATGAAACATGTACACGGACAGGACATATTGGTGAAAATTTCGTTGAATTTTAGTTGATAACACATCATGTACTAGGTTATAGCTGTCCTTGGAAAAGGAGGGGAAAGAATGGACGCGTGGCTCTCGTACACCCTGCACCTTTACAAACACAATATTCAATCCGAGCCACCAGCTGCATAATTCATTAATGTGGTTTGTAAACAATCATATATTAGAAAGCATATTGGCCATGTCAGTAGCTGAACACATCAATGAATATATACAGGCTCTCATGATAACGACTGAATTGATATCGTGCAGAAATCTAATTCATTCAACTGAAACAGTTTGTTGACTTAATCCGAAAAAAAAAACAGTGATATCTAATCTATCTTTTTTTTTTCGTTTTATTTTTTAATTTAGATATGTTCTAGTGAATAGTCAGTACCGTAAAAATGTCAAACATACAGGTTATATGGTGACTTATGGGGAAACAAATAGTTCGCGGTTTCCTGTTTCACGAGGTCACATATAATAGATATTGAAAAGGTTGACAGTTTGCTTTGGCCGTGTACCACGTGCGCCGTACTTACACTTTACTACCCTACCGATGTTCTAAATTTAGAATCCTACATATCATATAGGCACTAGATAAATGTTATATCGATAGATCAGAACGGTTTACATATATTTACATATAAAGGGGATCGAGAAAGGAATTCCATGTTTTTTTTTTTTTGTTGTTTTTTTTTTTTTTTTTTTTTTCAAACATTCATGCAAAATGATTGATTTTGAATGTTTGAAGAAACCATGTGATACGGTGCAGAGTGAGTTGGAATTTCGAATGAATTTCTAAACACGGTACATTTTATCTCGTCAAAATCCGTAGAGAATACGCTGAGTAATTAAACAAAACATCATTGAAGCGGACAGTTTTGGGTGTGAACGCTTCCCAAAAGTCATTTGGGGTACCCATCGTGTTACTGATGTTATGAGATTCAGCTCGGAAAAGGCATTAAAGATGCATTCTTGCCCATTTTGCTGGAGATTATCTTTAAAAATAACTATACGTGATTAAAAAGATGGCCCTTTATTTTTCTGTGTGCCAAATTTCGACTTCGACTGACCTGTAACAGCTTAGAATACGGCGGTATAGAACCCATATGAAATCGGTTTGTAAATATTTGTGAACGTAATATATATTTGATCTTATTTTAGATCGTAGCACGATTATCGATTTCTTATCATTTTAAAGGGGGACGAGCTAGGCTGTCGAAAATGCAAATGGCACAATAATTACAAACCAGAAATAACTTATGAAATTACCAACCTGAAGGGGTAGATCATTTATGTCCATTGTTACCACTCGTCGAGCTTTATTAAGTATTAAAATCCAAGTCAATTAATAACATGCTGGTCGTCCTTGTTTTTGTTTTGTAACGGCTACATATGCCCAACCTTCAAAAATCTATTACGTCAGAGATACGTCATCTGTGCTCAGCGAGATTTAACACACCGTACAACCGGCTGCGTAGAAAGTCAGCGAAGACAGATTCGGCATCTGATGTCATGTGCATGGTAGGCCAAATGAATTTACTTTTATAAATAAACGAAAGGATCTTTGGTATTCTATTGTTGATAAATGCGCGTATAAATGTTCAGTGCTTGTACAAAATAAACCTTTTCACGTATTCCTCGCAAATAAAGTCACAGTCATCGACACAGCCGGTTGTAAGGTGTGTTAATAACGCAGAGGTGTGTCTCGTTGACCTTGACCTTGTCTTGTTTTGAAGTAAAAATAGAATGTGTAAACACGCTTGTAAAGGATTGATCTATAGCAAAGGAAAGACGTTTTTCGCCGAGATTGAGGTTTCTATGCATTGCTAAATTGTTTTTCCGTGCACAAATATGAGTTCCCGAACAGTTCGGAAGCATAAAAGCATAGAATGAGCCCCTTTAAGTTTGAATCATAGTTTATGTGATCTGATGTCTATAAACATTCCAAGATAAGGCTAAAAGTCTAAAAAAAAAAAAACGGGCCTGGGAAGGACATTGGATCTTTAAAAATGTCAAACACAATGTCTTATCTAGATGTTACCGATAGAGAATGTTTCAGAAAACATCCAGAGAAAAGGCATAAGTTATATTTTCTCGTTTCCGTGGGCATTTTCTACATCGTTACAATAACATTTATTTAGTCTGCCACTACATGATATTGGACGTGTCTTAACTTTTTCTTTTGAAAAAAGGCCGAGCCCAGATAACGCAGTTGTTTTGTTGCGCTTGATCCTATCGATCCGGGGTCGTTGTTGCGAATCTCGGTTCGGCCAATCCAATACCCTTTCTGACATTATGTTTCACAATGTGAGAGAGTAACTGTATGCACCGATTGGTAATTGTGGTAATACTGTTCAGAGAAAATTCAGAAATCCATGGTTATGTGCTCCAGTCGCCGCGATATGACCAGAGTAGTTGAACATAATCTTGAACTACATTCAATCGTTTAAATCAATTGCAGGAAAGGGGTACCACCATTCCTCAAAATATACAAAATGTACAAAATACATTTAAATCAAAAGAATAACCTTCAATTGGCCTTATAGGCAGTATTCCGCTGACCACGTTGAAAATGTCGTACCTCAATTTGATTTAAAATTTAGTTACGGCATTGTCATCGATTTCACCTTTCGCGTGTTTTGATATGTCCCCCACAGTTTAACCGGTCTCGTACTTCGTCTCGGTTTTCGTTCTTACCTTGCACATGTCTATTTATACCGAGAAAACGGAAAAAACTGCGATATTATACATATACATTTTTAACGTCAAAAACTTTTTTGTACCTTAGATGAAATAAAGGCTATGTTGTGCTCTAGTGAAAGGTCAGTCACGTGAACATTTCCTTTTCCAACTATATTTTTCCAGGTATGTTTTTATTTCAAATTGGTTTTGTTAAAAGGAATTTAGATTTTAATGTCGATTGATGAAGACGGGACTTCTACTTAGGCAGAAAACCGACATATCCGATGTCGAAAAACGAGTGTCAACTCTATTAATTGAACAAGTGCTCAAATAAGCTCTGGTATTGGAATGGAAAAAAACCCGGAAAACACAATCAGGCATAGGCCTAGCATCTTTCGTTTTCGACCAATTAAAGTATGTCGTCTTTGAAAGTGTTATTAACCCATTACCAAACGACACAATTTTAGACTAGTCCAGATTCAAAGATGATGCAGACGACAATTTCAAGTGAATAAAATTTTGCATTTTTTTGGGTCTTTTTACGTAGAAAACATTGTGGGAAATGAAGAAATTGCTTTCACAAGCAATTTCTTCATTTTACATGATGTTTTCGAAAGCCAATATCTTGTTGGGAGTCAAAAGGAGTCAATGTGTGGTAATGGGTTAAAATCAGCAGAAGAAATGCAGTTACAGTTTAACTTAATATAAGAATTCGGAAAATGAACTCGTCAATTCCATAGAAATAAGTTTACTTAGAATAGCCATTCATCTCGCAGTAAATTATAACCACTGAAATTTATTTTTAGGTCTTGAATGCGCTTACTTTCTAAGATCCAATTCTTACTCAATTAATCAGTGTCGGAGAAATATTTCTGCAATGCAATTAACTCTTTCCCAAACGAGACCAAAGGCTTGTTCTTTAGTGCGACAATTTCCCGTCAAGATATCTTAAGATTTCTCAAGATGTCGCAGATAAGGCGTTATTCATAACTAAATTCTTAAGCCGCCAAATGGGAACGCTTGCATTCTATACTTGTTGAGGAACTCTTCGGTCAATTCCGTAGACACAATATGGCAGAAATTACCAAGTTGATTCGAATGCTCCATAAATAATCAGTCGTGTTCCGAATGCTTCATACTTTAAACAAATGACGTCAGAAAGTTTTAAACAATTGAAACACCTCGGCCAGAATCTCGCTCTCAGAACGGTTAATGTACACCATCTAAATATATTTTAAAAATCTCGCATTAAAGGATGCAACTCTGGTTTTTGTTTCCCTAATCAATCAAGAATAGTTTGAAAGAATTGGAAGAACAGAAGATAATGCTGAAAACCAACATCTTCTCATTTCCTGTCAAACGCTTTCCATGCTAGAATATTCAAATTTTATCCATTTTGTACTACTACTACTTTTTGGTATACAAGTCCCTCTTTGTAAGGCCCGTCTAGTATATGAGAATGGAATCATAGCAAAGGGCATAAATGTATTCACGTTCTAAAAAACCTTCTCATATCTGTTACCTGTTCAAAAGTTCGACTTATAAACATACTCATGCCTCTTAAAGAAGAGTTCTCAATGTACTCGTGCAATTTATGACATCAGAAATTTATTTTAGGTCTTCAGAAAATGAGAATCTGCAAACTTTCCAAAATTAAATCGGTTCTCCATTGATCAGTGTCTGTGAAATATTTCAACAATGCAATTAAGTTTATCTTTTCTGTTTATTCTTTGACAAGTCTATGCAAATGTGTCTAGCAAAATTCTAATATTGTGTTAATTTATACCTTTAGCTGTCAAACTGTCTGGTCAAAATCATCAGTCAAAAGTCTTAGACGGATAAATCAAAATTACCAATGCAAGTATGTAATTCAGAACAGAAAGAGAAGTCATTTCCCACTTAAAACAAATAAGTAACTCTAATCGTTTATCTATGATGTGTTCTGTTAGAATTGCGACCTCCGACCAATTTAAGGGGGAATGCTCCATTCTCCTAAATTTTTTTCCACAATAATAGAATTTATTTATATTTTGTATGTTGAAATTACATGTTATTACCAATTGGAAAAGCCGAGCCCGGATAGCTCAGTCGGTTACGTCGGAGTCTGTCAATCCAGGGGTCTCGAGTTCGAACCCCGGCTCGGCCAGTATCCATTCTGACATTTGACAAAAGTCATTTGTCTCTCACCAATGGATGTGAATCATCTATGTGAGAGAGCAGCTGGAGGCTCGGTTTGGATATTGTGGTTGTACTGGTGCGAGAAATACCAGGAACCTACGGTTAGGTGCTCCAGCCGCCGCGATATGACCCTGGTAGTTGAAAACGGCGTAAAACCCCAATAAACTCAAACTCAAACCAATTGGAAAACAAAATAAAAATGGATGGTCAGCGATCTTAATTGAATTTTATAGGCATTCGTATCACATACCCTACATCGAAAAAATGCACAATTTCTTGCACCTGTCCAAGGTCACTAAAATGGTAATAAAATGCTGTATATTCGTCGTTTAGTCCCCCCCCCCCCCCAAAAAAAAAAACGGATTAAAAGTAACGTCTTACATTTAATAAGAACAGAAAACACAAAATATGTGCTATTATAGACGCGTAAATGTATAAAAAAATATGCTCACGTGTTCGGTTGGATAAACCAAGCTGGGGTGTTTGCATATTTTGGGAAATATTTCAAGTTCTACATAATAGAATTTGCTAAAACTTCCTCATTTTATTAAGCAACATGTCCTGGCAATAATCCATAAAGAAAATGTATAGGTCAGCGCTCTTATTAGTGAATTACAGCAATCATATGAAAAAAAATGACGCAAAACAATGGTAACTGCATAAACACTTACATCTGCCTTGCTCTAAATAATCGATTTCCATCTTGAGAAAAGCAGTTTCGCATAATAGATACACTTTTACTGTCGAAAATGGTAAATTGTAACGATGTGTTATATTATTGAAAATAAAATATGGCAGCGAAACATATTGGAACGAAAGATTTAATTTACTACAGTAATGACCGAGTGTTCTGAAAAACTGGAGCATTTCCCCTTAAAAGTAGATTCATTTTGTTGAGGAAAAAAAAGCGATTGCCAAGTATCAATACATGTAGTAGATACTATGCGAAATAAGCATTCAAATGCGCGTAACGCATTGAATGTTTATATCGCGTAGAATCTACTATACAGACTCTATCTGACTAAGTGTTTGCCAGCGGTTAATTTGAGACGGGGGCGTGACTATGTATAGACGTCACATAAACTAAGCGGCAGTCTCGTTTATGCCTTTATGACAAATAATACGGCGAAATTTTAAAATATGCTGCGATTTTATTGGTCCAAAAAGTAGGACGAACACTTATGTGAATGATAATATTATTTCTCAATTTCTTAAACTGGATGATGTCTGCATATATCTTGTGATTTGTTTACTAGGAAAAAGAGTACATAAATTTTGCTTTTGGTTTGACCTACGGGTTGTTCACCCCTAATGAGTTGCTCGCCATGTCGGTGTTATTTGGTCGACGTTGCAAACATTTGGCGTTGGAACGTTCCGCCGCCGAGTGCTAACGACGTTGCCAGCATTAGTTCTGGTATACGTATCGAACAATTCCATCAAAAACCTCAATTTACAGCTTAAGATAAACTTTAGTTATGAGGTTTTTTGAAGAAGAGATGCGATGGTATGTGTTATAAATGGTTAATTGCTGATCCAGGGATTAGACAATACAATAAATTATTGTTACCTATTTGTACCAATATTCTCTGTAAATGAACCATAATGGGCTCTTACTAGTCTAAATGGGATACTGACATATAACGACAAAATGGGGATTTAGAGCTGTGACACATGGAGAGGAAAACTTTAATCTGGGGCGTAGACAGGCGTACTCAAGTACTCATGTAAGAAAAAAAAGACTTTGGTCATAAATGTGGCATAATCAGCATTTTCTTCTTTTGTCTCAATTTTTTCCTAAGGACATTAGGGCCAGTGTTTTTTTTTTCAAATCCTTCTCCGATCCAAATGCATAGACGTACATCTACAGCATGTATTCTAAAACGTATACAATGTATTTTATAAATGTTTTTTTTCCGAATGCGCCTATCAAAAATCACGTTCTCCAGATTTCTAACAACTTATTGATGCTTTAACAAAATTAATGAGCCGCGATCTGGGATATGGTCTCTTATAGCATTTGAGACAGCCATGTTACAAGGCCACCATTTCCCTAAGTGCAGTCTTACCATGATCAATGCTACTCCTCTGCTGTTGCTCCAGGTCTTGAAGGTATTGAAGATATTGAATGTATTGAAGAACAACATGGTTCTTGATCAGACTGCATTGATATGCAGGCTGATCTGGAACCATGTTGGGCTTTTAAGGACGTTCGCGCCTATGCACGTCAAAAAAGGCGGTCTCTCAGAAATGCATTATATTCAGACATATTTTAGATAAATATTTCCTGACATTGTTTCTGCATTTATTTTTCCGATATATCACCTGTCCTTTAAGTTACAACGCCACCTAGCGGCATACCGTAAAACGTCAGTTTTTCGACGTTTACGACCTATAATATTCCGACAGGGGACCCATTTCATATGAAAAATACATGTATCGATTAATCTTTCAATTTACATTTTAAAACATGTCTTATAAATGTCGAAATACGCACGTATTTTTGACTACGAACGTTTTCTGAATACAACCCAGAGCGAATAAAATCCCGAAAAAACGCTTACGGACGGCATTTGAACGTTCACAGACAAAAAAATCGAACGATGACCCCATACTTTCATTGTTTTAAATTATTCTCGAATTAAAAACGAATAGTTTAAGCCAATAAAAAAGGGGGGTATTCTCGTGAAGTGTTTGTCAAAAATCGCGTTGAAATTAGATTACACGCGCAGAAAGTGACGTTTTGAATGGCGTATTTTATGTACGTCGACGTCATACTTTAATCGGAACGTCACATGGATAAATTGACGAATGATTACTGAATTGTTGAACATTTAAAATAAAATTTATATATAAAAATGTTATTTTTGAATTGCAGTGTATTTTGTGCTAAAACAGACTGGGTTCACCATTTTGTTATGATAAACTGTCGGTGTTGTTATAGTCTATTTTTTGTTGTTTGGTTATGGTTTTAATTGCATTCGAAGCCTATTTTAAAGTGACATTTTGCAGATATTTTTTCATAAATTTTACTTTCATATTTATCTGAAAGAGCATATTTTCTTCTGAAAAGTTGAAATCAGAATATTGCGCCGTTTACGAGAAATATATAGATATTTTTGTGCTAGAATTAACGAATCGATGTCAACAGCAGATCTGGTTTATATGGAATTTGTCATTTTTGTATCAACTTTAAAGGCATATTTTTCGCTTATAAACAAAGCTAATACCATTTATATGCATTAGAATAACCATTCTTAACATCAAGACATACTTTTAACAAATGAAATTAGAATGCCCCTTTAACCTCTCGAACTTACTTAAATAAATAATAAGATTATGGTACTTTATTTTGTCAAGGGACGATCAAAATCTCATTACTACATACATGTATTATTTCATGTTGAGTTAAGGATTACAACCCATCATTAACTAATAACCGCTTCATGCATCTTCAGGTGTCATCGGGGAAATTGATGTCCTCAAACTAACGAGGGTATCACTCATTTTCACCCGAAAATACATGAAGTGTTTCATAGATAATGTTTGGTTGTAACCCTTTAGAAGTATGTTTTCGTTGCTAGACCATATTCTTATTTATGATTATTTAAGCATATATGCTTTATCTTTTTCGTCTTTTTTTTGCAAACTTTCAAACTCCTTCTCCTATGGTGAATCCGCAGAAAAACAAGCAAACTATTGTTTATTGATGTAATCTTTCATTTCAAAACAAGGAAGTGTGAATCTAAAATCTAATATTACAGAAAAAATGTTAAAGTATTAAGGCCCGGTCACATACGATTCCGCGGCCTTTCCGCGGCCATACCACGGCTAAAAAATCTGAAAATATTTTGGACGTAGTTGGACGCGGTAACTTTGGGTCAATTTCGTTTTAGCCGTGCTATGGACGCAGAATGGACGTGGTATGGCCGCCGGTGCCTGTTCCAATGCCAAAACACTGCCGTACCACGGCCTACAACTTCCAACCTCGTCTATTGTTGAAACGCGCGACAATATACCGCGTCCACATCGCGTCTGAATCACTGCCATAGCACGGCCATAGCACTGCCATAGCACGGCTATAGCACTGTCATTCCACTTCCTAATCGCGGCTAAACCCACCGAACGCATTATAATGCTATTGTCTTACTGCAGATCAGATCAAATTGAACAAAACATATTAAGCGATCTTGAGTTCGGTCGGTATGGGTGATGGGGAGTAGTTTGGATGATCGACCTTTATCTACGAGTACATCGCTCGGACCTCAAACTCGAATATTATGTCCAAAAAAATTCGTGTGCGATCGAGTAGGACTAGGAGATTTAACTTTTTTGCAAAAACCTTGTAACAACACATCTGATTGAAAGAGAAATAATAACAGTAATTATTCGGCCAATCAGATTTGTTGTTTTAAAAATGTTTGTAAGTTTGTTAGTAAAACGGGCCCCAGAATCCTAGGTTCCCACTGCCGACCAGATCAACTAGATCAAGCCCAATCAAGCGATCGAGTTTAGATCGATATCGATCGGCATAGGTATTCGGAAATTGTCTGGTAATCAAGTTTGATCTGAATCGCCACGGCCCTCTCGCATTTCTTTTATTGTAAAAAAAAACATTGGCGTGCGATGGAGTATAAAATCGATCGGGTAGAGTCTGTGTATTGATCGGGTAGAAAATCGACCCGATCGGGAATGAAGGTGTCTGGGAATCGAGTGTGGTCGGGTTAATATCTTTCACTCTACCAGCGCCCAACCTAAACTAGACTACCTCGACTTGTATTCGAGTGAATTCAGACACTATTTCGATTAACTCGTCCTCTGCTTCATCTGTCAATCCGATCAAATCGACTGTTGAAGTCGGGTTGATCGGCTAGAGATCGGGAAAAAGTTCTTTTGTCGGGATTGGTCGGGGAATTCAAGCGATTGAGTTGATATGGTCGGCAGTGGTAGCTGTAATTAGTTTGGTTTTGTCGGGTGAACTGAATTCTAGAAAAGTGCCGATCAGATCAACTAAGTCTAGCTGATCGGGATGCAGTTAAGGATGCAGTTAAGTATCAAACAAGTACAAGTCAAGGAGATCGACTGCAGGTTTGGTGCAGGTCGTGTAAAATATATCAACTCCATCACACTCAATCTCCAGACACGATTAATTCTTGATCAGATATACATGTATCTTCTACCCGATCAAAAATCGATTCCCGATCAATTTTCTACGCGATCGCCCACGAATATTTTGAAATGCGAAAAAAAGTGTGACACCTGAGCATTGCAGATCCAGACACGATTGGTTATCGTTCAGCTATATCTTAGAACTACCCGACTAAAAATCGCATCCCGATCAATTTTCTACGCGATCTCCAATGAATATTTTGATATTACAAACAACCAAGTAAGAAGCCTGCGCGGTGCAGATCATGCTCGATAACCCCGACCAATTTTTATTACCCATATCGACCAAATTCAATATGTAATCGATCAATTGGTCGGGTTTCATCGAAAAATTGTCGAGCAAGCTAGCAAAAAAATGGGAACATAACATTTCAATTCTATTTTTTAAAGTATGTCTTTGTACAAAGATTAGTTATTCTAATGCATAGAAATGTTGTCAGATTTTTGAAGTTGTTATTTATTATTTAAAGTTAAGACAGAAATGACAAATTCCATATAAATCTTTACTGTTGTCCACATTAATTTGTTTGATTTTAGAACAAAAATATTAATTTCTCGTAAACGGTTCAAAATTTTGGCTTGAAATTTTTAGAATTTTCATAAGAAACTTTGCTCTTTCAGATAAAAATACATGTATAAGTAAATTTACGATAAAAGGTGAAATATCACTTAAAAAAGTTAGTTAAGGGAGGGATCCATTTTCTTGTTACTGTTGCTCAGAGACATTTCCCGCAAAGAGATGCAAGAGTAGCTGATTATAGCGTTTGTCAATAAATTTTAACTTCCGCGTCTTACTGAGTCTGTCAGCGTCCTTAGCACTGCCGGAGCACTGCATATCGCGTCCATGGCCATTCCGCGTCCGTTCCACTGCCTCACCACGTCTGTCAGTCGTGGTTTGGCCGCGGTAAAATTTTTGTGCAGTTCAAAAAATTATACCACGTCCAAAATAATTTACATTTCATTCCGCGTCCTACCACGTCCATATCACTGCCATAGCACGGCCGTGCCACTACCGCATCGCGTCCAACAGTGTCCATTCCACGGGTGATTCATTTTAGTCGTGATACGGCCGCGGAACAGCCGTGGAATCGTATGTGACCGGGCCTTTTTAATTTCACATTTTCACGAATTAAAATAGTGTTTATTCATTCCTTCAATAACAAAATTATTGAATAATTATTTAATTATCATATAAAATAACATTTATTATGACTTGTCAACGGATTTATTAAAATAAGATTATTCATGTACATGTAATAGGGTTCAATTTTTCATTTCACATTCAAGAAAACATTGGCATTTAAACGGACAAACAAAAGTTAGTCGACGGTGTCATTCTAATACCCTGCAAATGCAGCTTGATTGAAGATGAAGTTACGAGATTTTATAACAACACCGACAATTTATCATAACAAAACGGTGAACCCAGTCTGTTTTAGCACAAAATACACTGCAATTCAAAAATAACATTTTTTTATATATAAATTTTATTTTATATGTTCAACAATTCAGTAATCATTCGTCAATTTATCCATGTTACGTTCCGATTAAAGTATGACGTCGACGTACATTAAATACGCCATTCAAAACGTCATTTTCTGCGCGTGTAATCTAATTTCAACGCGATTTTTGACAAACACTTCACGAGAATACCCCCCTTTTTTATTGGCTTAAACTATTCGTTTTTAATTCGAGAATAATTTAAAACAATGAAAGTATGAGGTCATCGTTCGATTTTTTTGTCTGTGAACGTTCAAACGCCGTCCGTAAGCGTTTTTTCGGGATTTTATTCGCTCTGGTTGTATTCAGAAAACGCCCGTAATAAAAAATACGTGCGTATTTCGACATTCATAAGACATGTTTTGAAATGTAAATTGAAAGATTAATCGATACATGTATTTTTCATATGAAATGGGTCCCCTGTCGGAATAATATAGGCCGTAAACGTCGAAAAACTGACGTTTTACGGTATGCCGCTAGGTGGCGTTGTAACTTAAAGGACAGGTGATAAATCGGAAAAATAAAAGCAGAAACAAAGTCACGAAATATTTATCTAAAATATGTCTGGATATAATGCATTTCAGAGAGACCGCCCTTTTTGACGTGCATAGGCGCGAACGTCCTTAAAAAGCCTTTGTGGACCTTTTTCCAGAACCTAGCTAAAATGTATTTTATGTTTCTGACGTGTGATGTTTTATATCAGTGATGATATTTCAAACATTCAGAACACCCGGCAATACAATAAAACACCTGTATAAAAATTATTTTATTTTCCGGAATTTCCAGTTAGTTCAGTCCGTACAATTCAATGATAGATCTCAACATTACCACTGAATTTTAATAGGGAACAATTTTATCCTGAGTTAACCGTGACGTCATTTCGGACAAACAATAGTACTTTGCGGGTGTTGTTATAAAATCTCGTAACTACGGCTTGATTCAAACTGTTACGAGGTTCTATAACAACACTGACAGTTTATCAATACATAACAGCAAGCCCAGTCTATTTTTAGCACAAAATTAATTGCCATTCAATGATAGCTCTCAACATTACCAACGAATGGCAATGAATTTTGAGCTGAAATTATACTGGGTGTACCGTTTTTTTTATAAACCGTTGGTGTTGTTACAAAATCTCGTAACTACGACAAGAATCAAGCCGTAGTTACGAGATTTTATAACAGCAACCACGAAAAACTATTTGTTTGTCCAAAATTATGTCATGATTGATTGGTTAAAATCGTTCCCTATTTCAATTACAGCATTCATAGAAACTGCAATTTTGGCATAATGATAGACTTATCGGCCTTAGCGCGAAACTATTTTAGATATAGGTGCGCTAAGTCATCGACTTGTCTGTCTATGATGGTGTTTATTTTCGTACATATTGTCTTCTGCAACATCTTTCCATGGGAATTATTATTTGTCGTTTGGGAATGAGTTAAACAATTCGGAATAAAGAACCAAGACAAAACATCAATGATTAATGCGAACAGATGAAGACGACTGAATACGTCTTTCTGCTTCTGAGAGATAGGGTTGAGATGTCTGCATGCTTTCTGCTTTTTATGTTTCGTCTTGTTTTTACCATTTCCTGATCAAGTGCTATCATCTTCTCACATATTTTCTGTGCCAATACATAAGCAGTATCTTCTTTTAACCCTTTCCAAGACAAGAGCATTTTGACGTCCATTTTAGAAATTGATCGAGAATACACCGGGGCAAAGATGATCTACATTTTCTTCTTTCATGTTGATATTTTCTTTGCTAATTAGCAATTTTCTCTTTTCCGTCAATATTCTGTATGATATTGCATACACAATTTCCTTCCAATATCAATTCTTTTGTCGTTGGCAACATATACTACTTTCACATATGAACTGCCCAAATTTTCCCAATAAAGAATTAAGGTAGGTAGTCCAACCCTAATGAGATTCACGCGACGTCAGAAAGATTCGCTGGACGTCGTAAACATTCGGCGGTGGAACATTTCACCACTGAATGTTTATGAAGTCGCCCGAATACCTTCGAATACCGACGAAGAACGAAAAATTCCGACGTTACGTGAAACTCATTAGGGGTGGACTACCTTAAAGGGATTTTACAGATTGATCATTATCTAAATATCGCTGCTTTCTACCAGAATCTTGCAACTACAGCTTTATTCGAGAAATTCAAAAGCAACAATATGATTCGAGTATTATAGTTTTGTCCCTAAAATATCATTAGATAAAAAAGCCCTATTCCAGTTCATAAGGGCAAACACCAGCGTGTAGGATCGTCTTTAAAATCAAGGCTCTTATAGCATGAAGTGATCCATAGTTAATAGAAAACAGTAGGGAACACATAGGCATACATGTATGTTCCTCTATTGTTTGACATGCTTCGAGTTTTACAAATTGTCCCTAAAATATCATCAGATAAAAATGGCTGATTCTAGTTCAAAAGGACAAAAAACCAGCATGTAGGATCGCCTTTATTAACTTCACACTGAATTAAGTCTCTTATAGCCTCACAAGCCTGCAATGATCCATAGTTATTAAAAATACAATAGGGAACATTACAAATGAGCCGGGATCTGGAAAAAAGCCCAACCAGCAAACATACTACATCGAGCCGATATAAGTCGGAATATCGGCTCATTTTGCCGGTATCGGACCGATGTCGGGTCGATGTCAGATTGAAATCTGAGTTTTCTACTTTTTCTCCGATAACGGGCCAACGTCAGGCCGATATCGGGCCAATCATGAATATCGGGTGGATAACGTTTGATGTTACAGAGCCGACATCGGGCCGATATTTCCGTGAATATCTGGCCGATATCGGACCGATTATGAAAATCGGGAGGATAACGTTTGGTGTTACAGAGCAGATATCGGGCCGATCTGAATGTTTGCTTGGCCTTATAGCATTTGAGATAGTCTTGTTTCTAGGCCAGTCTGTGCATAAATACTGTCTGATTGGAGTCCATGCTGCTCTAGTATGGTTGCTACAGGCCATGACTCAAGAGGAAGCTATTTGAGAACAACATGGTTCTTGATCAGACTATATGTATACGCAGATTGATCAAGAACCATGTTGGGCCCCAAAGCCTTAAAAGATACATGAATTTACAGATCGCCGCTTAAATTCATGTATATTTGGCTATTGTTTGACATGCTTCGAGTATTATAGTTTGTTTCTAAAATATCATTAAATAAAAAGGCCGATTCCAGTTCAAAAGGACAAACACCATACCAGCGTGTAGGATCATCTTTATTAACTGTACGCTGAATTAAGTCTCCTACAGCCTCATGAGCCTTAAATGATCCATAGTTAATAGAGATACAACAGAGAACAAATACATGACTGTTTGTCTATTGTTAAATATTCTTCGAGTATTACAGTTAGTTCCTAAAATATCATCAGATAAATAGGATGGTTCCAGTTCAAAAGGAGAAACACCATCATGTAGGATTGTCTTTATTAACTGCATGTTGTATTAAGGCTCTTATATAGCCTGAAGTGATCCATAGTTTTTTACAAATACAATAGGGAACAAATACATGTATTTTTGTCTTTTCTTTGATATACTTCGAGTATTATAGTTAGTTCCTAAAATATCAGCAGGTATAAAAGCAGATTCCAGTTCAAAAGGACAAATACCAGCATGTAGGATCGCCTTTATTAACTGTACGCTGACTCTAGGTTCTTAAATAGCCTGAAGTGATCCATGGCTATTACACATACAACAGAGAACAAATATGTTTGTCTATTCATGGCTTTCTTTGTAATTTTCTTTGTACTTTGAATCTAATTTTAACCACCTTTCAAAGAAGCCCTTGTTTTGAAGTCCCTGAAAGCAAAAGCTCGAACAAACTTAAGAGAAACCCAGAAAGGGCGTATAACTAGCATTAACCCAATTGCATATACCAGCTTGTACACTAATCGTACCCTATCAACATTCATCGTCTACAGCATCTTTCATGTAAGAATGGTTTACTTTAACAATTTTGGTAAGGGCTTAACTGTGCGCTGAATTCAGGCTCATAAAGCCTGCGGTAATGCTCAGTTATTGCAAGAACAACAGGGAACAATTATCAAGTTTTTGAAAAAAACAAACAAACTCGTAACTGCAGCTTAAAACAAGCTGCAGTTACGAGGTCTTTGTTGAAAAACGACTAAATGTTGGTCTATCCAGGAGGTGATCGGTATTTTCTCATTTGTCTCAGATCCTTATTGAACTCGATGGTATTGCTACTAAAACATAAATAAAATTCGAGACAAGGAAACACTAGAAAATATGTCCTTGATGCGGCAAACATTCGGAAAACAATGAGAACAACAGTAAGACAAAGAAAAGAAAAAAAAAAAAAAATGGTGAAAACTAACAGTTTTTCTCTTTTTAACTTTTAACTTAACTTTTTTGTGCTCTATTAAACATAAATCCCCATATTTACCATATTGACTTATGAAGCAGCTTCGACTTTGGACATTCACGAAATTACATTATTTGGGGAAGTGTTAACTTAATTGTCTTCCTACTAAAACATGAATGAATTCCGAAGAATTCATAATACTTAAGCCGTTTGTAGATTGTGTTTTATTTTACTCTCCCAAACCTAGGAGAAATTTTGTCGTTGACATTATCTAGGTAAGTCAAAATAGAAATTTTTGTCACTTTTCTTCGAACACCTTGTAACTGCAGCGATATGTTCAGGTTACCTGATCGACTGTAGGAAAATAGGGCCATTCATTTTCATTGGACCTTAAAAAAATGAAAATAAAAAAAAATCCATGGCATTTTCTTAATTTCGTCCAATACCTTAACAAACAACAAAATCTTACGCAGGACCAATTTCTTGTATGACACGTTACCGTGAAATACCAGTGCTTTTAAACTTCCTCACATTGAAAGTAACGATGAATATAATGTGCAAGCAGTTAAATCGAAATTGTCAAACTAGATTTAACAAGTGCGTGGAGCTGGAAGAGAACCATTTTGAAAAATAAGTAGTTTAATCATTTCCCAATCGAAATCTGCTTTTACGTCCCTACAAGAAAAGGCTTGACAAAACATTCAGTCAAATCAAGAAAATGCTGATGATCAGCATTAATTCTTATCCTTTTTCACAACATTTTTCCATACTGCATTGCCCAAGAATCCAATCGTTTCAAAACCCATTTTATGATATGTGGCAACTTTTGTAACTTTACCGCCCTAGAATTATGGGAAAGGGTTACATCCAACTATCTGTTTCTCTCTTTGCTTTAGATAAAGGTTGTATAGTAGATTCTATGCGAAATAAACATTCAAAAAACGCGAAGCGCTATGAATGTTTATATCACATAGAATCTACAATACAGATTCTATCTGACTCAAGGTTCCCTAGTGGTTCGTTCATTGGAGACGTGGGCGTGGCTATGTGTAGACGTCACATAAACTAGCCGGCAGTCTCGTATATTTATGTGAAATATAGCGGCGAAATGTTAAAACATACTTCAATTTCATTGGTCCAAAAAGTATGTCGAACTCTGATTGAGGTTTAACTCTGTTTGATACCCTGTCATATCTTCTGAGGTTATTCATTGATTTTATATTTAGTCCGATAAGTGTCTGATTTCACCAAGAATGCGAAACGTCATGAAGATAAATCGTCCCTAATTTGTTCCGTTATACTCTATAAAGGACCTGTAATGATTTCTTATTGCTATAATAGGAAATGTGACATATAAAGATAAATGAAGTATTAGACATTCCGGGAAGAAACATTATAGCGGCGCTTTTTTACAAAAAGGTAGCTATAGACAGCGCCAGTATTATATCCACACCGCGGAGTACACTATTGTCACACTTTTTCACAGTTCCGAAAGCGCCAATAATTTGAACATGCGGTTTTCCGCAGTCCTAGAAAAATATAAAGAAGGTAATTCGGGATCTTTATTTTCTCTCAAAAAGTTGAGATATCCTTCACGTGGTATGAGAGAACCAGTTACTTTGATTTGACCTGTCTGTAGAAATGGGCGCCGACTATATTACGTTTCTGAATAAAATTGATATCATTCATATTGTCCCTGTCTTTACAAATATCAGCCTTGGTAAATGACATCAAGTCTGATCAGAAGATTTTGTTTGTTAACACTTGTAATGGAAAAGTGTTTCATCGATTTCATCTAGATCATCTCAGCTATTATATCCACGGGTGTTGGAAGGTAAATGCATTTCCCAAACAGATCACAGAGTGGTCCGAGTTGGGAGTTGTTGTAAGAGACGACATAAACGCCAACGGAAAAAGAAATTCTACATTTTAATGGCATCGAAGTGCTTCATGTGAAAAACCAGAGGATTTTTTTCTAACTTCTTTAAAGGGACATTTCATTCCAATTTCAATTTTTTAAAGTATGTCTTGATTCCAAGATTGGTTATTCTAACGAGTATAAATACTATTAGTTTTTTGAAGTTGTTGCCAATAAGCGAGAAACACGCATTTAAAGTTGAGACATAATCGATAAATTGCATATAAATCCGAACTGTTGTCCACAACAATTTGTTCAATTTTAACACATAAATATAAATTTCTCGTAAACCGCACAATATTTTGGCTTGAAATTTTCAGAATTTTCGTAAGGAAATATGCTCTTTCAGATAAAAATAAAAGTAAAATTTATGACAAAAAATTCTGAAATGTCACTTTAAACACTATGGGTCTTGAAAGACAGGGCTTGCTTTTGAAGGGTTTATTGTTTAACCCTTTCCCAAACAAGACCTGGTTTTGACGTCCCTTTTAGAATTTACATGTACTTGGGAAAACATTGAGACAAAAGAAGAAAATGCTGATGATCAGGATTTTCTCCTTTTGCCTCAATATTTTCTGTGCTGTAAAAATTCACAAATGCAACCTCCAGTACCATCTGTTTTGTCATCTGCATCAGCTTTCAAATTCGGCCATCCTAAAATTTTGTCGTTTTGGAAAAGGTTAAAGTGACATTTCACATTTATTTTTCCAAAATTTTACTTTTATTTTTATCTGAAAGAACATAATTTCTGAAAAAAATTCTGAAATTTCAAGCCAAGATATTGAACCCTTTGCGAGAAATATATATTTTTGTGCTAAGATTAAACAAATTGTTGTGGACAACAGTTCAGATTTATATGAAATTTGCCATTTCTGTCTCAACTTTAAATGCGTATTTTTCGCTTATATATAACAACTTCAAAAAAACTGTTGGTATTTCTACGCATTAGAATAACCAATCTTTGTATCAAGATATTTTAATAAAATGAATTTGGAATGTTATGTCCCTTTAAGATGTTTCCTTCTGAACCTAAATTTGCCCCAAAGCCTTAAGATATTTATCATTATGTCTCGTTGTAATACAAGAGAACCAATTACTTTGATTTGACCTGTCTGAAGAAATGGGCGCCGATTATATTACGTTTCTGTATAAATTGATATCATTCATATTGTTCCTGTCTATACAAATATTACGGTCTTATTTTATGACCTCAGATCTAATCAGAATTGGTTGTACGTAAAGAGCCGTTATTACAAAATATGAGTGATTGGTTTGGACTTTCCTGAAGAAGAATTGTGATGACAACATTTATGAGCTAGTGTTTTGGTACAAGAGACTAATCTATCGTTTGCTATATAATATAAAAGTATGAGATTTCAACGTAACAATTCTAGTTCTCTTCTACAATTTGTCTTTAAGGAATATAACCCATTATTTGATACCAAACATTTCGTGCATCTTCGAGCGATTTCCATGACATCGGAAATTAACGATAGATGCCCTCGTCATTTTCCGGGCGCCATCCAAACAACGAAAATGACGAGGAATACCCTCGTCTACTTCCGCTGCCATGGATAACGCCCGAAGAAGCACGAAATTTTTATAACTATATTTCGTTCAACCTGTTTTAATCATAACTTCAAATCACAGCAAAAAATTGCCAAAACTGCAAACTGCCGAAAAAAGAGTATGTTTTCTGAATATTTTGAAATTTTAAAAATATCAGTATTTATTACATTCCTAGCAGTGAAATCCTGTAATTTCACAGTGAAATAAATTTTGATATTTTCACTGCAGTGAAATATTTCACTCCTGCCGGAACTACTTTTTTTTTTATTCTTTTTCCCCATTAATTCATTATCCTAAAAAGTTAGATTCCATGCATGCAGAACATCGGAAATGTATGTCAAATAAGATCTGCCTGCAAAAAAGAAAAACATCTAAAAGAACTAACCTATATTCTTTGTTTTTGCCCTTATTCTATATTTTTGATCATGGAAGCGAAGATCTATCCAGCGCTGGAGTGTTGAAGGGAAAATGGACACACGAACATGACAAAATTTGTTCCGTGACAGGCCTATATTCAAATCACTTGAACAGACTGTTCTTTTTCACGCCTGCTCAAAGCAACCGAACGACACATCACAGAATTTGATAAAGATTGTTGCTAGACCACCCCTTTTGTCTAAAACACGCTAAATCAATAGTTTTCCGCTGAAAATTCTGTTTCTTTCTGAATCTGTCATTCCAGTTGTTGACATTGTTGTTGTTGTTTTTATTGGTAACTAAGACTGGAGTTTTGGAAAATTTAGACTAGAAAGGTTGAAATTTATTCAGTTCGCTCATTATTCTTTCATTGCAATTGTTTTTGATAATTTAAAGTCTAGATATATGCTTCATTCTTTGCTCGCTTCAAACTTTAAACAAAACGGCGGCCTTTTTTTCTGAATACACAAAGAGCATGTATATGTGTAAAGCCTTGGATCAGATTGGAATAAGAACATTATTTTTTAAAAGATTTTGCCCCAAATTGAGGGTTAAATTCCCAAAATAGGTATGTAATAAATAGATTAACTAAACGAATAAATGCAGTATGAAAATTATTGCACTCGAATGGGGTGAGATGCGGTTAAAAAACTCGTCAACCGCATCACACCCCATTCTCGTGAAATAATTTTCATATCACATTTCTCCAGTTATTTAATCTCTATATATTTTAACTTCTCACTGAATTATAACGGGTCAGAGGGTAGTCGCGAGACAAATGCTTTCCAGGGTAAAAACGTGTCAGTATTTGCTGGAGTGAAAGTTAAATCCCGTTATCAGCGTTGATTTTCTTAGTCAATCCTTAAAATATTGAGTGATGCATTGGCGTTACAACGCTAAATTTGTTTTAGTTGAAGTCTCACAATATTTGTTACAATCTGGCTGACACACCAAATCTCTACGATAGATCCTTTTCACTAAACACAAAACCAGCAACATATCAATGTTCAAATTCAACGGAATATAATGCGACACGAATAATTAATTTTCTTGGCTTTTGTTAGAGATTTCGTTTAACATTAAGGGGGAATGCTCCAGTTTCCTATTTTTTCCCAATAATATAATTTATTTATATTTTGTATGATGAAATTACATGTTATTACCAATTGAAAAATAAAATAAAAATAGATGGTCAGCGATCTTGTTTGAATTTTATAGGCATTCGTATCACATACCCCTACATCGAAAAAATGCACAATTTCTGTCACCTGTCCAAGGTCACTAAAATGCTAATAAAATGCTCTATATTTATCGTTTAGTCCCGAAAACGGATTTAAAGTAATGTCTTACATTTAATACAGACAGAAAACCCAAAACATGTGCTACTATAAACGCGTAAATGTATAAAACAGCATGTTCACGTGTTCGGTTAGATCAACGAAGCTGGAGTGTTTTATGTCAAAATTTGCATATTTTTGAAAATACTTCAAGTTCTACATAATAGAATTTGATAAAACTCCCTCATTGTATTAAGCAACATGTCCTGGTAATAATACAAAAAGAAAATGTATAGGTCAGCGCACTTATTAGTGAGTTACAGCAATTTTTATCAATTATACATGAATAAAATGACGCAAAACAGCGGTAACTGCATACACACTTACGACAGTCTTGCTCCAAATAATCGATTTCCGTCTTAAGGAAATCAGTTTTGCATAATAAATACACTTTAACCATCGAAAATGGTAAATTGTAATGATGTGTTATATTATTGAAAATATGGTAGCGAAACATATTGGTACGAAACATTTAATTTACTACAGTAAAGACCGAGTGTTCCGAAAAAACTGGAGCATTCTCCCTTAAGTGATGCTGTTTGCACCAGTAAAACAAAACAAAAGAAACAAACAAAAACATAAAAATAAACCCCGACTCTAATCCATGCATCTAGAAATATAAACCTCCCATGTCTTGTACTAAAGATGCTATGAAGATAAGTTGATCGACAACAAATTGACGTTACATGGCGATCAGCCATAGATACAACACTGATAGAGGTGTTTACGTTTCAAGGTACAGAATGAGAGATTCCCATCGCATTTTTTTTTGTAAATATATATTTACCAAACAAAAGAGAAAATATATTCAGAGACGTGTGTATTAATGGAGTCTACCAATAATGAAATTTAGGCAACGTCGGGACGAATGTTTTCGACCTTACGAAAATGTCCGACGACGTGTAAATCGCATTTATAAGTGCTGAACTACATTAAAAACATTGATTGTTTCTATTTATCACATGATTAGATTGAAAACGGAGCAAAGATGGAAACGTAAAATTCAGTTTTATATCATATTCATGAATATTAGACTGACTTCGATTAGGACTAGAGCATTTGGAACCAGCGCCGTTCTATCTTTTAGATTCACCCCGATTCTGTGTAAGTCAATCAAAATCTTTGTTTACCTTTACACTGATAGGTCCGCTGTTTATCCAAGGAGTTCCAAATGGCGTAATGGCACGAAAGACCTATTGGCTGTGTCTGCGAGCTGCGCGTCTTCGAGTCTTTCAATTTTCAGTTTTTATTTAATCGAATTTGATATGTTACTTTAAATGCATTTATAAAGAATGAGTTTACCTTATTCTCATTGTAAGACCGCCATTCAATGAACCTTCATCAATTCTATGATACATGGTTCAACAAATTGTTTACTCTATTCGACAGTTTTATACGTTACTTAATGTATCGTCGCGAAAGATGCAATGCCATCAGACAAGTTGGTCCATTTTTGGACGCTGAAAACATTATCTGAGAAAAGCTTGCCAATCAAAGGTTATATAACAGCATGAATAACAAGTTATTCATCAATTTTGTTGATGTGATATAGCCAAAACCGTCTGGGCAGATACCTTAGACTTGACAAATTGGGTTACCTTACCATAACGTGGGACAAAACGCACTTAAGAAAATGCATCCATTTCGATTTATTGGTTTTGAATACGTGATGAATTATCCAGTCGCACTCTGCATTTTCCCCATAAAATCAAACCTTTACTTATAGTACTATATAGTTGTGGGGACATATTTTTCGAAAGCTTTTACTATCAACAAAAAAAGATGTAATAAAATCATATTAAAGGATTAAACGGTATAGACTCCCTACAATAGTTAAAAAATCCCAAACATTAACTTCTTTTGATGACCTAACTGGATATAGTTTTCTGAAGTAGCCTAACTGCTTTAAACTTGGGACACTAAAAGTCTGCTGTTTCGGAAAGAGTTAAGCTATTTTTAAATATATTTTCCCGTCAAGAGAATATCAATTTTATGTTATTTTCTTGGTCTTACAAACTACTAATTCCCTCATGCATTCCTCTTATTTACATAACGAAAACGACATTGAAGGGCAAACAATTAGACTTTACTGAGCCTCTCTTTTGTATTTCACGTCTTTAGTACTTTCCACATGAATCAAGAAGTTTTTGCATTAACTCACCAAAATGTCCGGTTTAACTGTTTGATTTGTTTCAGATGAAAAGAACGACGACAAGCATAATTTCCCTGCGTTTTATTTATTCAATTAAATAATTATTATCTGATGTGACCAAATCAAAAGTATTACACAAAGTTGAAAGCAAAGCTATAAATGTACAGTAATTATACACAATTGCCGTTGAATGGTTTATTATTTCTTTCCAAATAAGGTTCATATTTTGATTTTTCGGTTATGTTGCAGTAATACAAACAATAAGGTTTCAAATGGTTTCTTTTATCAAATTAAAACTGATTCAATATTTAATGACTTTCTTTGATTGAATTACTGTTTTAAATCCACTACGTATTATTTCCTTTAGTTATTATTTCTGTTGGCATATTTTATTAATATAAAAGAATAAATTATAATAAAGGAGAACGTGTAATATGATAATTCTTCAAATACAAATAATGAGCAAATATTCGTGCGTAAAAGATCGTTATAATTCAAGAAAAGACAATAAATTGAATGTCAAAACCATTCATATCTTGATTAATATTCACTGCGATGAAGAATTTGAAGGACGAACAAAATTTAATGTAGCATTTCATTTTAAGTGTGATTGAAATTCAATTAAGATTTCAAATGCTTTGTGAAATCTTCCGGAGTATGAATGAACGTAAATATCTTGCAGTTTATTGAAAAATGCAATCTTTTATAATTATGAACAAATTGACGTATCTTTTTAAAGCTGAATGAAAACGGGATACATATCGCAAGAGAATTTGTTCACAAAAAGTCTATTTATTATAGATATTATGCTTCAACACATGCATTAAGGTACAATACCCGTAATGTGGTCATTTTGAGATTCATAAAACATCGGATTTGTTCGAGCGTCGTCGTTACGCATCTGAATTTATTCGGGTGCAGTCGTAAACATTCGGCGGTGGAAAGTTCCACCGCCGAATGTTTTTGGCGTCGCCCGAACTCTTCCGACGTCGCGCGAATTTCATTACGGTTAGACTACCTTAACAAACAGCATTCACCAATCTCGGGAACTCTATGATAAATGAGCGTATTGGAGAAATTAAATTTTCTCAATAGACATTCAGTCATTTTCTCAGCCTGACTGACAGCTCTCTACACTCAACATCATTTTCTGTCTATAGCTTATGACAGTCGTTTAATAACGCACTCAAATTTGCAAATAGAAAACGATTTGTTCGTTAAATTGGAGGAAAATTGCAATAAATTTCAATTAAATGTTAACAAACCCTTATAGATTGGATTAGTGACATAACGATACGTTTTCCGACTTTAGATAAAGATGTAGATTGTAGAACAACTGTGTAAATGCCTTGAAATGCTTATGTTGATAATACATTATTTTTGTCAGAAAATGTCTGGACCAGTCTAAAAGTTTGATGTTTTGGAAGAAAATAAGCAGTTTTGAGAAATATTTTCCAGCTTAGTTAATTTCTATTTCAATTTTGTTTTTCTTGGTCCTGCACATTAACCATACACTATCATATTGATATTTGCATATTGAAAACTATATGTCTAGGGTTTAGTAATAAATTTTTATTGTGATTCTAGTTTGCATTTAATGTCTTTTGTCCTTTGCCCATAATTCAAAGAGTGGGCTGCATCAATCCACAAATAAAACATGGTTTAATTATTTGATTAGTTAATATGGATGAAATGACGACACACATAATTTCCCAGTGGTTGTTCTTCATTTTTGTTCAACGCAATACTTGATATTTGATGTTATCAAATAAAAAGTTTTGATGCAAGAATGCTCAATTAGTTTCCTCTGTGTAAAGATATAAATGTATATCATTGGAAATCATACAAAAACCCAAATTGAGTGATTTATAAGATCCTCCAAAAAGTTTCTTATTTTCGGGCATGTTACTGCCAGGTAGTTATAGCTGACGATAAATTACCTGGCAGATCACCCTAGCCTATTAGCTAGGACTGCTCTGCCAGTTCAATTATCGCGAGTTATACTAAAATTTCGAAGCACATTTAAGGACAGATCCTCCAGTTGTTACTGCGCAACTTTCTGCGCATATCCTAAATAACGAAATAAAGCTGCTTCAGTAATTGGCCTTTTCACCAAATGTATTTCTAACATTTAGTTAATGTTTGGTTGATAAATGACAAGACCCTTTTCGGTTATTTCAATTTTCTCTGTTTGGTCAATTAAGGTGTAATAGTACTCGGATGGTACATTTCGCTTTCTGTTACGCATTCAACATGTGGCGTTAGCGATAGGAAACGGAGCAACAAAAGCAAAGTGGTGTCTTTATGAGCTAGTCCGCTTCAGATGGACACAAAATATGACACTTTTTTTATTATGTAAAGCTGGTAATACGGAATAAAATGGATAAAAAAGGGAAACAATTTCGGACAGAGCTGCGAAAAGTAAACCAAATTTTGCTTATAACTAAGAAAAACGCTTGGTTTGATATATTTTTCTTTTTTTGTTTTTGTAGGTATGACCAAGCACTATGTCTATACCAAAAAAGAAAAAATTCTTACCGCTGGAATATTTTTTATTATCAGAAACGTTGCGAAAAAAGAGCAATTTCAGCTACTTTTGAAAGAATATTTTACTAAAAATTTCCAAATCATCACTTAATTTTCCCAAATTGATACTCATTTAGACAGAATAAAACATATTGAACACAGTAAAGACTTATTTATGTAATCCTAGTCATTTCGAACACATTTTTTGTGAGTAATTAAGTGACACCTCATTTTTGCAATTTTAGACAAGAGTAGTCTCCCTTGAAATCCAATAACTTTTTAATTCGCTTGGTGACCTATAGTTTTTAAGTCATTTTTTTACTTCTCATATATTTAAATATCAGTACAGAAAAAATGAAAAAAATCTTACCGTAGAAAATAAATGGAGGATCTGTCCTTAAATCAAAGTAAAACTAATTATGCTAAATGTCTTTCTTTTCTTTGATTGAATTACTCTGTCACGGAAATGATTTCCAATTTACGCATTATTTTCTTATCATTTTTGTTGACATATTCGATTCAACAAATAGAACAATTATTGAACAAACAATTGAGGATTTGTAACCTGATAATTCTTCAAATACAGATAATGAGCAAATATCCGTGCGTAAAATATTTGTCTTAATACCGTCAGGTAGTGTAATTCTAGGTTCCAGCAAGCACAACATCTTTAAAGTACATATTAAGATATAAAAATACAGAAATTAAGCAAACCTGCGTTTGTAAAAGGTCGTTTTTATTTGAGAAGGCTTAAGTTACTGAACGACAAAGTCGCTCGAATTGTCAGTGCGATGAAGAAATTTAGGACACCAAAAGATACAATGCATTTTTTTTTATAGAATCTATATGTACTGGGCTATGCAATTCTATCCGAATAGGACTAAAAGACTGAAATGAAAATACATTTATTCAATTAACAATGAAAAAGTACGAGTTCATAATTACATAAATGCTTATACATGTATTTAACAATCTGATTAAAATCCTGTGTTAAACCTTTCCCAAACGACACAATTTTATGGTATTCCCATTTGAAAGTTGCTGCAAAAGACAAAATGAATGTTCCAAAAGACGCGATATGTTTACAAAATAGCCCAGAAAATATTGAGGCAAAGGGAGAAAGTGCTGATTATCAGCACTTTCTTCTTTTGTCTCAATGTTTTCCCAAACTTCTGTCATCAAGGACGTCAAAACCAGGTCTTGTTTGGGAAAGGGTTAAGATAGAATACCCGTAATGTCGCCATTTTGAGATTCATAACACATCGGCTTTTTTTTTTTCGAGCGGCCTTCTCGGGCGCAGTCGTAAACATTCGGCGGTGGAGAGTTCCACCGCCGAATGTTTTCGATCGCGCCCGAATATTTTCGACGTCATGCGAATCTTATTAGGGGTAGACTACCTTAAGTATATACCTACATACATTTGAAATATTGCAGATGAATCAAGTTTTATGTGAATTCTAAGGTATGTATGTCATATTGCCAAGCTTGAGTGCAATTTCATGTCGATTCTAACATAATATATATCATGATTTACGCAGCATGCATCTCGTAGTATTTGATCAGTTATGATTTGCCCGATTTCATCTACCGCAGGAGGTAACAACATCGTAAAATAAAACATCTGGCCCTGGTTTCTCGAAGACATTTTTAGTATATACTCGTGAGTTCATGCTCAACTTCAATGGAATACTCTCCAACGTTGAAGGGTATTCATTTGAAGTCCAAGTGGATTTCGTTTGATTTTAGTACGATGCTCGAATTTGAGTCTGAGAACATACTTAAGTTTTTTTTTCGAGAAACCGGGGCCTGATGTATAAGATCGTATTATACTTGAAACAATCCTTGTTTTTATTTTTTAAACGGCATGCTAAAATACTCGTTATAATACATGTAATTCATGACAAGCAAATTTCCATATCAATCCAAGCTATATGTTTATTTACTGCAACTCAAAACGCAAATATAGCGGACGAGGATTGACCTGGCAGAGCATTCCATTCGATTAGTATGGGCTGCTCTGCCAGGTCATCTATCGTATTTTGAAATACACATCTTCGCCCCCTAGCGCGTAAAGGTGGTTCATTCTGTTACAAAAGTCACAGTGATTGTTATAACACTTTCCATAACAACAACAAGTAATGACGTCTCCTTTGGGCATTGCTTGGGAAACATTGAGATAAAAGAAGAAAATTATGATAACCAGCAATTTCACATTTTGCCTGAATATCACACACATGTACATGTATGTCATAATGTATACATATTTTATTTCTATTCTCATCCTTTTGTCTTCTGCAATAGATATCAAATGAAATAAGTTTAAAATTTGTGCATTTTGGAAAATGTTAAGCCACCAACGACGACATTGCATGTTTATTTCTCTAAGGTTGGCGTATCTGATGGTTTTCTCTCTTTTACGTTTTACATTTATCATGAAAATGAATCTTTTTTCCAATTTTAAAGAGGATGTTTGTTCCTTTTTGTTTCCATTTTGACATACCATTAACCTTAATTTCCTTCAAGATATTTTAGAAATGCATTTAACATTAATAATCTTGTTCGTGAAGCAGTGGATTTTCACAACAATTCAGTCATGTTTTATTAACCTTTTCCGAAACAAGACCTGTTTGACGTACCTAATTGGTAAGACTTCAGAAAACATTGAGATAAAGGAGAAACTGCTGATAATCAATCGTTTCTCCTTTTGCCTCAACAATTCCCTAGCTATATCATACACAAATTCTTTCATTTAAACATCTTTTATTTCGTCTGAAGCAAAATTGGACTACCCCCAAATTTTGTCGTTTGGTAATGGGTCAAGACGTTCGATGAACGGAATTTATTGACGTATATAACTTTGTCCCCGGTTATTGCACAATAGCCACAGCTTTATTGGGTGGATGGAAATGGGGACAAAAACTAGATGATTTATGATCTTTTATGCATTGGTTCTGCATCATTAATGTAGTATGATGTGTGACATAAGACATACACTCTACAAATATTTAACTGATGTGATCACATGAAAAGTCCGAAATTAAAGTACGTGTAATACGAAAGTGATATAAGTATGCATCAGATCTACCCGTTATATGAGGAAAAAGATAATGATAATTATGAAAATTATCAAGGGCGGATCTAGTGGGGTGTCGGGGGGGGGGGGCACGACATTAACATTTAAAGCCATCATTTAGGCTTGGAACCTTCTGTAAAAAATCCTGGATCCGCCATTGATGATGCGCAAAATCAGACCGAATTATTTATTAGATAATATTCAAAAATACTTCTTTAACCAAGTTTTCGGTCATAATTATGAAATTATAAAAACGGCATGGGCATCTTCACCAGCCAAGCCACTACCCATGTAGGTTACGTTTGTAATCACCCTTGGTGGATTTATTTGGAATTTCTTTGTACCGCGATACGCCGTCAAGCGCTTTTGACGTAATTCCTCGATTATTGATGACGTCATCACTGCAGTTTTCTTTAGCGCTATATATGCCGTACGAAGGAGCTGAGATTTAGCAGCCTTTTTGACTGAATTGTAGTGTGTCAAATAATAATTGTACAGTGAGGATTCGACAAGTTTACCCGCCCGTTGCCGGGATTTTTTTACACATAACGACAAGATGTATCGATTCATTTGATTGGAAGCGATGAGTTCACGTTGCGTCCAATATAAACGCTAATCGCGGTACCAAGAAACATGTACTAAATGCGCCAATTGTGAGAATATAGGCACGACGTTCCTGAATTGTAATCTTCGCAATTAACTCTTTCCCAAACAAGACCTGGTTTTGACGTCCCCAATAGAAAAGGCTTGGGAAAATATTGAAACAAAGGAAGAAACTGCTGATAACCAGCAGTTTCTCCTTTTGTCTCAATATTTTCTGTGTCATATTTTACACAAATCTTATCTTTAATAACACCCATTTTGTCATTTGCATCAGTTTTTGAAGTGGATTACTCTAAAATTTTGTCGTTTGGGAAAGGGTTAAAGATGTAGTATGGTGAGTACTATGAAACTGTATTTTCGTCAAACTAAAACTGATTAAACCAAAATGGCTTTCTTTCATTGAATAACTTTGTTTATTTGGAAATTGATCTAGATTTTCCTAGCATTTTTGCTGACATTTTCGATTCGCCAGACAGAACAGTTATAAAAGCAAACGAATGAAACCGTGTAACCTGTCTTTTTCTTCAAATACAGATAATGAGCAAACAATGTCGTTTTTATTTGAGATGTCACAAGTCATTGAACGACAAAACCATTCCAATATTCAGTGCGATGAAATTTTTTGAACAACAAAATTACAATGAATCGCTTATTAAAATCGAGATTGAAATTGAATTTTTAAAAATTCGTTGGGCCTTTGTATTCTTGGAATATTTCGAAAGAAAATTTACAGGCGTAGACTTATAGGCTAACTACAATGTTGGTTCATCTAGACTTGTATTGCACGATAACCTACAATTTAGGAAAAGAAAAATGGCGACTTTTCAATTTGCCTTTCAACCAAAACATTCGTTTTTCAACCAAAACATTGCGCAACAAGATATTTGCTAACTACATATGTCATTCACAGTATGTGCTTTTAATAAACCCAAAATGTGCTTTTCGATGTTATATAAGAAGTGCTTTTCGTTTAATCGTAGCGTTGGTTGGGATAAAAATTTTCGTTATATCAGCCCTTAGTCCTTGGAATCGTTACTACGAACATTTCGGGAGAAAACAAACGACAAGCCTCCTATTGTTTAGGTATATTTCTTTTGCTGCTCGTCTTTTGTTGACGATGTTCCTTTAATAATCAATAATAATAATTCTGTAAATACGAGACCGATTGGAAAATGGTTTGAAGCAGAAAAGGCGGAAGAGGGTCAAGAGTAGTATATTACTTAAAATCAGCTGTTAAAAGGTTGATGATGACCAAGTAAAATTCAACTTTGTCTTTCATAACTTATTTATCAGCTGATTTTCAAATGATAGATATAATGCCCAATAAAAATCCTGGCGTTATCCAATTTCTCTGCTTCAAACAGAATTCCGTATGGTCGCATATCTATTAACAAAGTTATGGTAATTTTTTGAAATTGCGTCACGTGATTCAACGCCATAATGTTTAAATGTTCTTTTTTACGAACGATGGCTATAAGTCCTTGTGGAATAGCATTTTGAAAGATAAACGCAAAAGAAGCTTTGATTAACATCATTATATTTTCCCAAATGCATCACATGATATGTGCATAATGTTACAGGTTATCTAGTTTACCACCACATTGAATTTTGTCTTTTACCACGCTTTTTGACTGAGGAAACTCTGCTGTCTCTGAATAGGTATAACGGTATAGAAAGATCTACTTGCATATTGTGTTAGGCAGAATGAATAAGGTATTGGCAAGCAATAAATCACATGGAATACATTTTGGTTAATGCATTTTGTGACATGCTATATAATGCCGTAAGCCTTATGTGTTTGGAGAATATGAATTTAGCATTACTGGTTAAAGGGGGGCCAACTAGGCTGTCGAAAATGCAAATGGCACAATAATTACAAACCATGAATAACGTATGAAATTACCAACCTGAAGGGGTAGATCACTTACGTCCATTTTCAGCACTCATCAAGCTTTATCAAGTATTAAAATCCAAGTCAATTAATAACGTTCAGCCAGTTTTTATTGTCCTTATTTTGTTTCGTAACGGCTAAATATGCCCAACCTTCAAAAATCATGTACGTCATCTGTGCTCAGCGATATTCAACACACCGTACAACCGACTGCGTCGAAAGTTTGCAAAGACAGATTCGGCATCTGATGTCATGTGCATGGTAGGTCAAATGAATTAACTTTATGAAAGGGTCTTTGGTATTCTACAGTTGATAAATACGCGTATAAATGTTCAGTGTTTGTACAAAATAAACATTTCCACGTATCCCTAGCAAATAAGGTCACAGTCATCGACACAGCCGGTTGTACGGTGTGTTAATACCGTGGAGGTGTGTCTAGTTGACCTTGATAGTGTCTCGTTTTGAAGAAAAAATAGAATGTGTAAACACGCTTGTAAAGGATTGATCTATATCAAAGGAAAGGTGGTTATTCGCCGTGTTTGAGGTTTTTATGCATTGCAAATTGTTTTTCCATGCACAAATATGAGTTCCCGAACAGTTCGGACGCATAAAAACCTAGAATAGGCCCCTTTAAAATTGGAAAATATGGGGGTAAATGAATAACACAACACGATTGAAAATAAATAAATCACACGGAATACATTTTGGTAATGCATTTTGTGGTATACAATAATAATGTAAGACTTAATCCAGTGTCTGGCGAAGTTAATTTAAGTACTCTTGGCTGAAAAATATGGTTAAAAATATGACGGTAAATAAATAAGACGAATCAAATGATTTATTAGGTATGCGCATGCAATAAATCCAAAAGAGGGATATATTTTGGTAAATGCACTTTATGACATGCTATAATATTGTATGTCTTATGTGTCTGGAGAATTTTATACTAAACTGTATTTTTTATTTGAAATTATAGTGACCAATAAAAGGCAACACACATGGTTTATCAGCTACTTTTGACAGTCAACTTTGGACTTACGCACTCAGCGTGATAATAGTATCTCAACACAGTCCAACCCTAATGAGATTCACGTGACGTCGGGATTATTCGGGTGAGGTCGTAAACAGTCGGCGATGGAACATTGGTTGTAAATGACATTGCTCGAATAGGTGTTCGTATGTACGTAACGAATGGTAACACTATCGGACGAAAAATTCTGAAGTTGCCTAAATCTCATAAGGGGAGGAATTCCTTAATATGAATACACTGATACAGTCCCAAAGATATGTCGATGTTCGTAGAATATGACATGTGCAGACAACGAAAATAAACTGATTCAATCTGATTCTGTTATGTGCCGAGCGGTCCTGAGCGTGCCAGTAACTCCTGATTTTACAGATAACAAATCGCTGCCTTTCAACAAAACCTCCTAACTGCAGCTAATTTTTAGCTGCAGTTACGTGGTTTATGTTAAAAAACGACGTTACAACAAATATCTATATATGTTTGTCACGAAAGAATCTAACGAACACATTTTCCAAACAAGCCTCGGTTGTATCATCCGCAGTAGAAACAACTTTGGAAAATATGGATTGATAAGAGGAAACTACTGTTTATAAGCATTTTCTGCTTTTCCCTCAACATTTTCTCTGATAGAAATACAAATTGTCTTCTTTTTTACTACATTTTCAACATTTCCCACTACATATTGTTCGCATGTTTGCTCATTATCTGTATTTGAAGAATAATCAGATTACAAGGTCTCGATTGTTTGTTTTATTATTGTTCTATTTGATGAATCGAATATGTCAACAGAAATGATAAGAAAATCAAGGATAATGCACATAGGAAATTATTTCCGTCAACAATTTAGCCAAGTCATAATCGATCAAGAAAAATAATTTATCATTAAAGTGACATTTCAGAATTTTTGTCATAAATTTTACTTTTATTTTTATCTGAAAGAGCATATTTCCTTATGAAAATTCTGAAAATTTCAAGCCAAAATATTGCGCCGTTTACGAGAAATTTATATTTTTGTGTTAAAATTGAACAAATTGTTGTGGACAACAGTTCGTATTTATATGCAATTTATCGATTGTGTGTCAACTTTAAATGCGTGTTTCTCGCTTATTGGCCACAACTTAAAAAAAAAACTAATAGTATTTATACTCATTAGAATAAGCAATCTTGGCATCAAGACATACTTAAAAAATTGAAATTGGAATGAAATGTCCCTTTAACATACGATGGTGTACACAAAACTGCTATTCAAAATTGTCGTATTTCCGCGGGTCTCAGCGTCCGTTCTAAATCATTACAGGTGCTGTGGATTCGAAACCCGGTTAAAATCCATTCTGACATTTGTCTCTCACCAGTAGAAGTGGAAGAGGCTCGGATTAAATGTTGTTGCAGTTCTAGCGAGCGAAATACCAGTAAACATGGTTAATTTCCCCAGCCGCAACATGACCATTTGAATCAGTTTAAAGTGTCGTTAAACCAAATTCAATCATGCGCTATAGACGATTATTAGATTACATGTACATAAGCGGTTATTAGATTACATGTATATGTACATAACAGTACAAATCGCTGATGTTCAACAAAAACCTAGTAACTGCAGCTTGTTTTAAGCTGCAGTTACTAGGTTTCTGTTGAAAAGCAACCAACTATTATGTTTAAAGAATACACTAGTTATTTACGTATGCAACTTCTGTGTATATTTTCGGATGTTATGATCCCATTACAAAAAGGTTAATGTTGTGTTACTATGTCCATCTCGTCGACATGAAATCGGTCCAACACTTTACATTAAGGATAAATGAGTTATCGTCACGAAACAAATCCTCATAGATAAGTGTTCATTTTCACTAAAATGCATCTTGAATATTGAGGTGGTTGCAAGATTAAGCGATAATTGCAGTCTTGATAACAGAGGCAAATCGTAAGGTAGTTAACGTTAGCCAACGGGTAGGCAGTAGATAGAGAAAAGGTTTATCGTTTGTCCCTCTGTCCGTTGCAACGTCAACGAAGGAAGGAGGGTCACAAGATATGAAGGAAAAGAAGAAAATGCTGATAATTAGCATTTTCTTTCGTTTCTGTATGATAATCTACACAAATTTCATATTTATTTAAACCAATTTTATCGTATGAAGCAGCTTTCAATTTGGAACAGTCTATTTTTTGTTGTTTTTTGGGAACGGGTTAAATGTATAGCATATACTAATGAGCTGTCGTCACGAAATGAGGCGTTACAGCCACATAACTCTTAAAGGGGCTTTGATTTTGACCTGCATGTATTATTTCACCAAAAAGACTAAAATAAATATTAACGGACTAGTAAATGCTTATGCCTACAATTTTCTCCTGTTTGCTTAACGATTTCTATACACTTTTAAAGCATGTAAATTCTAACATTCTCTTGCATAATTTGAATATGTCATCTGCAAATCTTTTCAATTCGGAATAGCCTGTTTCTATGTTTAGGAAAATGGTTAATGGTATGTCCTATTTTCCATGGTCCAAGGTTACACGAAATGGTTCCTGGACAATGCTTTATAGAACAGACAAATGAGCTTTCCTCACGACATTTAGTGTCACATATAGTGTCAGAAACAACTATGATCAACCATCTCCCAAACTAGACCAGGGGCCTTATTCACCAATAATTCTAAATTTATTGTCTAAGTGCAAACTACATTCCAAGCAATATGATTATACGAGACGTGTGTCTCGGCCAATCGGATGGGTTGTGTACATGTGTAATTTTAAAGTTAAAGTTGGAATTGGACTGGTTGGAGCATACCAACAGTGGTTTTGACGCCCATTGTCGAAAATACTTTGCATTCATTTAGGCACAAGAAGAAAATGCTGATAATCTGCATTTTTCCCTTTACGTCAATATGCCTGCTGTATTATACTCAAAACGCGTTTTGTTTTCTGTAGCAGCTTTCACATCTGACCTGTCTGAAATTCTGTCTTTTGAGAAAGGGTTAACATTGTCTTATGCTCCTCTGCTAAATGTTAAATACGAGTATTACATAGTTACGTAGCAATCTCATTACAGTTGTTTTTTGATGACACTTGTTTGACATTACACGCAAAACAGTTGTCCATTCTGTCTCGTATTCAAATTACACTCGTACCCCCAAACCCAAATAACAACAACAACAATAATAATAACCTAAGCACCCCCCCCCCCCCAAAAAAAAAAAAAAAAAACAAACAAAAAACACCACAACCACCACCACCACCACCATCAACAAAAGCGTGTATTTCTTGTGTGTGTGAAGTTAGCGAAATGTTGGCAACTGGCAGCCAGCGTTATTCTCATCTGCTAATGTATTGATAGGAAAACGTACCCCTATTTGTATTTTCGACCCCCATCACAGGAATTCTGGATCCACGGCCGTCTTGATACCAATTTTGGATGTGGAATCTTCGTTCTCAATTATTAGCATCATTTTTTGTCACTTTAGACTATTGTAAATAAAAACAAAATGTTCATCATTGAAGAAAACGTCATACGGAATTACAACCAGACCAAAATGTTGTAAACAAATATTGCAATCATAAAATCAGCGCATGCATGGTATATCAATGTTGTGTTACTAAAATCACTAGATCATTAGCTTTATCCAATTAGTAGAATTAGGTCCATGAAGCGTGTTAACATTATTAATTCAAACGATTTATGTCCTTGGTAAGTCGGCTATTCCGTGACAAACATGAATATATCTGTTATCATACAATCTGGAGGCGTGAACCAGATCTAACCCAGAATCACTGATTCATTTAGTAAATGTTTACGTTTGTAGTAACAGTACATTCAAGTTTCTAGAATGTTTATATCAACTTTAAAACCTAGGATTAGATATTTTGAAATTCAAAATAATTATTTGTTTACAGCAATATTAATCAAAAGAATTCTGTATCTGTATCTGTATCTTTTACGTTGCAGTATCCACTTCTGGCTTTTATGCAACTGTGAGGGAGTGCGGTGGTGGTACTGGCTGGATCTGCCGAGTGCAGTCTTGAAAGCCTCGACGTTTTTGGAATTTATTACGTCCTCTTCTAGTTTATTCCAATTGAGGATCGTTTGCACAAAGAATGAGTTCTTACATTGGTTCGTGTTTGCATGTATGGTTTCGAAACTCTTTGAATTGTGTTTGACCTGTGAGCTGAAAACGTTATTTGTTTCAGTCTTGGTATGTTTTTATGCTCCCCGAAAAAAATTCGGGGGAACATATAGTCGCCACGCTGTCCGTCCGTCCGTGTGTCTGTCCGTCCGTCCACAGCCAGATCTCAGCAACCCTTGGACCAAATTCAATGAAACTTCACATATGAACTCCCTTGGATAATCCCTAGGGACATTATTCTCCGTTTCTTGATTTGAGGCTGCGTCATGGAAAAGGGGGCCTTAATGTAAAAATTAGTTTTTCTCCAATTTCTCTTCATCTAATGGACAGAATTTAATGAAATTTTGTACTTATGTGATAAATGAGATATTCTAGACCATATTCTATAAATAATGTGTATACAAAAAATCTGTCATGGGAAAGGGGGGCTTAATGTATGATAGTTTTTATTTTGTGACAAACACTTATTCGGGGAGCATAATCCATCTTTGACGGCTCTTGTTAGTTTTATTTTACGCGCAGGTCTATCAGCTCTCAGGAAATGAGTTGGTGGTAGCCCCGGGACCAACCCCCCAACCACCTTAAACATCACGATGTGTCTCTGGCTCTTCCTTCTTGATTCTAAGCTGGGTATATCTAATTCTTTGGTCATCCTCGTAATGCATCCTTATTCTCTTGATCTGTAATCATTTTTGATAAATTTTATGGCTCGATGTTGTGTTCTTTCTAGGCTGTCTATGTCTTTTTGTAGATATGGGTCCCAGATGATTGAACCATAGTCCATTAGTGACCTTACCATTGAAATGTATGCGACTTTTTTGCAGTTTTCGGTGCTGTGTTTTAGGTTTCTGCGGAGGAATCCGAGGGTTGGGCTGGCTTTCTTTGTGACTCTATTTATGTGAGTAGCCCATTTCAGGTCGGAAGATATTTGTAGGCCAAGGTAAGGATTGCTGCCAACTTCTTCTAAGACATGGTTGTTTAGAGTGTAGAATTTGGATAGTTTTTTCTTAAGGCTCAGAATGTAGCATTTCTTAGCATTAAATTCAAATGCTTCAGTACTGGTAAATATTTCTATTCAGAGATTTTTGACGAAGTTTGGTAAAATAAAAAATATGTTGTATGTAAGGCTATTTTATCATTCGATATTCTGATTGCAAGCAAACGATCGGTCAAGGAACCATGCTGATGACTTAAATATGACCCATAATGCTAAAACGGACATTCTGTGAAGTACATTGGATCCAATTTTGAGACAGTTACAGGACTTAGCACGTCAACCAGATGTCAAATTTAACAAATAAACATGCAGTGATATAGAAAAAACAAGAGCGTAGTTCCGAGGCTATGTGGTTTGCAAAGTACATTGGAAGGTGACAACAAAAGAGAGCGATGCTCTCCAACAATCTAGATCCAGAAGAAATACATTGGTGTGAAATGTGTGAATCTAGTCAGTTTATGAAGCCATCGTAAGACGACTAGGGTCATTATTTTTCCCACTTCCAAGAACGCTCCTTTTAGCGAGACGTGACGCAAACTTTTGGTCATTAAACTTACAAATTAGAAGAACTCCTGGTCAATCGGGTATTCGGAAGTACGAATTCTTGTAAGATACATTATCAATGTCTATCTCTTCACGAAACAACAAAGTTCAACTAGGTAAAACGTCACTAATTTGCATTCAGATGGTCTTTCCCGACAAAAACAATTTTCTCTGGCAATTTCCTCTGTGATGCTTCGACATTAACTTATTTTTATATCAATTATGTAAAACGATACCGTCAAATCCCCGTCAGTCTTTATGATCGAATATGTCTCTGATTGCAATGGTTTCAGACGATATTTGGTCATATTACGGTAGAAAGGAACAACAATACTAAAATTCAAATGATAGAGATTCATAGAGCGTAGAGCTCTGATTACATTAAAAATAAGATATCGTAACTTCGTGCATGTTTAAAGCTATATGTACCCCCGTTTTAAATAAAAGGAGGTTTAAACCAGGCCCCGGTTTCTCGAAAAAAAAAACTGAAGTACGTTCTCATACTCAAATCTGAGCACCGTGCTCAAATCGCACGAAATCCACGTGAACTTCAATCAAATACCCTTCAACGTTGGGGAGTATCCCTTTGAAGTTGAGCATGTTCTCATGAGAATGTATTTAAGTTTTTTTTTTCGAGAAACCGGGGCCAGGTCACAATTATGTTGTTAAGCCGGTTTTCTTAACCGCATACTCTTTTGCAATGGCTGGATGAAACCACTGACGTCGACTGTGTAAAACGTTGCTAATTTTCAAATTACGATGATGTTCTGAGACAAAAAGAATTTCGTCTGTGATGGTTCGCCATTAAGTAAATTCTTATATCAATTTTGTAAAACGATAGCAATAAATTCACCACTCTTTATAGTCAAAGATGTCTCTGGTTGCAATGGTTTCAGACGAAATTTGGTCATATTACGACAATAAGAAAACATCAATCTTAGTCACGACAGTATGCATTCATTACGGAAGTTACATAACCAGCACAAATGAGTCAGGATTTGGAAAAATGACCTTTATAGCATTTGGGATGTTTATGTTTCAAGATCAGTAGGTGAGTAGGTTCGGTCTGACCGGAATCCATGCAACTCTCATATGGTTGCTACAGACCCCGACAACCTAGCATGGGTCCCCTTAAAGGGACATAACATTCAAATTTCATTTTCTTTTTAAAATAAGAGCTGTCACTGTAAGATGGCAATGCCCCCGACACCGCTTTGATTTTAAATTATGGCCAATCTATGTTCAAGGTCAAGGTCATCCAGGGGTCAAGGTCACCAAAGTATGTGCCTACAGAAAGGTAATGTACCAAGGAATGTTGTGGTAAAGTATGAAGAGAATATGTTAAGTAATAAGGAAGTTATGGCCAATGTTAAAGTTTTTGGACGGAATGACGGACGGACAGACGGACGGACGGACGGACGGACGGACGGACAAGTCAAATTATGATGCCTCCCTATCGGGGGCATAAAAATATGTCTTGATGCAAAGATTGGTTATCATAATGCGTAGAAATGCCATTAATTGTTAAAGTTGTTATTTTTAAGCGAAAAATACGCCTTTGAAGTTGAGACAGAAATGACAAATTCCATATAAATCTGAACTGTTGTCCGCAACAATTTATTTAATTTTAGCACAAAAAATATATATTTCTCGTAAACGGTTCAATATTTTTTTTGGCATGAAAATTTCAGAATTTTCATAAGAAAATGTGCTCTTTCAGAAAAAATTAAGTACAATATATGAAGAAATAAATGTGAAATGTCACTTTTAGAAATCTAAACTTTTATCTGCATCAGTGTTTGAATGGAAAGTTATTATTTGACGTTTCGGAGAGGGGTTATCAACAGGAAGGAACAAACATTGGTTTGAAACATTCTCGAAGAATTTCCTGTTATAGTCGTGTAATTGTGCTTATGCACGACGGGGAATCCCGGACATAACATTGTTTTTTTTTAAAAAAATAATTCTGTTAACACGAAACATTTGAAAATTGTTTGAACTGCAAAGGAAGAAGAACGCCATAGATTTGCTGGGTGTGAAAATCTGTTAAAATTACTTGTTAAAAAGTTAAAGACGACCAAGTATATTTTTACTTGTGCGTCAACAACTTTTCATCGGCTGATTTTTAAAAGATCTGCGACATTCAGCAAATTCCTGACGTTTTTCCAACTCTCATTCAAACCGAATTCAAATTGGTCACATATTGATAGAATAATTGACGCTTTTCTGAATAGTTATATCACGAGATTCCTTGTCGTGTAATAGCTTTCTGTAGAAGGCAACATCTTAGGTTGGTCTAAATTCAAAAATGCTGTAGACAACATTTTCAAGTGGATGAAATGTTACGTTTTTGTGTCTTTTTTTTTTCGAAGAAAACATTATGGGAAATGACGAAATTGTTTGTCACAAGCAATTTCGTCATTTTCCACAATGTTCAAAGCCATTATATTGTAGGGAGTCAAAGAGAGCCATCGTGTGGTAATAGGTTAATGGCTTTCTGCCGAAGGCAAATCTTTTATAAAGGTCAAATTACCAGAAAAGGTGTAAGTTACTTTATTTCTGGTTATGTAAATTGCATAATTGCATGTTTTGATATATATATTCCTAGTTTTTCGTTGCGGTGAAAGACCATTGGCATCAGCCAGAGTACGCGTTGATATTTTTTTCAAGCAAAAACAATTTAAGGTGGTCAAATTTTAAAGTTCTAGCAGACGACAAAATCAACGTTCATAATAATGTACTTTGTGTATATTACTGCCCCGAATTTTGAGAAAAAAGAGGAATTACAGCTTATCAGTATTTTTTTTTATTTTCCGTCAAGACATTCCAGAGCATTTTCTTTAAAGGAAATCAGAACCAGATCTAGTTCCAAAAAGGTTATAAAAATGGCATTTCTTAAGCGGCTGCAAATTCCCAGAAGATTGATTTTTAGATTTTTCCACAATTCAAAAGCGTAGTACTCAGACGAAAAATATGTTGTCAAATCAGAGACAGTTTCTTGTAGCAAAGAAAATATCAAGGAAAGAGCACTGGTTATCATTGATTTCTACATTATTCTAAATATATTCTGAATGTTGGACTGCAAGGGTCGTCAAACCCTTGAAATGCTCGTCAATTTGTAAAAAGTACACTGAAAAGTGCACATCGGTATTGTAGAACATACCGTCAGATATATCCCAAGTGTAATACTATAATTGTAGACCTAAATCAAAGTCAGGTGTTCACTTGTCGGCTTCATCGATAGAATGTGTCAAGAAACGCCTTCTAGAAATATCTGATACTTTTGAAGAGATTGTTCTGTCTTTTCAAAGACTCATTTTCAGCGCCATAGAAAACAATTATATCAAGACCTTGTGAAATTTGCTACAGCTAATTTAAAAGGACCCATGCTAGGTTGTCGGAGTTAAAAAATCCAAGAAGTATCATGTGGAACGGTCAACCCGCATAGCTAGAATATTTCTGTCCAAGGAAATCTAAAATGAAGTTCATTTAGTCCTTCTAGGTCAAATACGTTTATAATTACCCACCATTTATATTTATATTAACATTTTATGGGAAACCGTACCATGATAGACAGTGAAATATTTGGTATCAACACTAAATTCCGTTCTTTTTGGCCCTATATAATGCAATGTATCACGCAACAATGCATGTCCCCATGTTGTTCGTATCCCTGAGAAACCTAGCATGAGCCACTTTAATATTTCATGGATGTCTGTAGATGCAAGGTATGTATTCTATCCATCATTAGATACATGTATCAAACATTTCTTGCAACATATGGCGCCACCCGTTGCAACGGATATTGACGAGGGTATCTCACTAGGGTTGCCACGCATGACGCTGTAAGTTGCATGAAGTGTTTTGTATCTAATGATGGATGAATCTCTTAAGGAAAAGACAAAATATCATTAATCTTGTGTAGATTTTTCATTCTTATTATATATACTTTCCACATTTGGTTCGGTAGGGAACAACACTCATGGTACAAGGGAGCATCGTCATGATGAATTCTCCCTACCTCACCAGATAGTTTTAATAAAATTATTTATTTATACCATACAGTTCCATATTTAATATGAACCGAGATCTTGATAATATCTTTTATAACATGTATAATATGAATCCTAAAAAAGCCAGTGTATACAGGAAGTCTGATAAAGAACCAAGACAGTGCCTTATCCCCCGGTCCCACTTACCCCGATTCCCGAAATATTTGAAGTGCACCAGAAAAGCTTTTTTTCACTGTACTAAGACACAAACCGATTTGGTATCAAGTTGAGTCACGAATATAGCGAAATTCGCACTTTTGTGTTTTTATATTTCCTTCAGAAGACTGCTGTGATTTTCCAGAGAAAGAAGGCATTGTCGCTTTACAACAAACACCTCGTAACTGAAGCTTGTCTGAAGCTGCATTTACGAGTTTTTGTTGAACAGCAACAAGATGTTCCTTAAAGAGGTAGGTACTTTATCCAGGAATAAATCAGAGAGGTTAGAGATAATTAGATGGCTATAATGACAGAATAATGGGAGGAATTCCATTAGGATGTGCCGGCTTTCTTTTTTCATGTTACGCTGGATTATTAACCCTTTTTCAAACGACAAAATGTTGGGATGGTCCAAATTTGAAAGCTGCTGCATGTAGACGACAATTTCAAATGAATGGAATTTAAAAATGTTTTGTGTTTTAGGGTAGACAACACATTGTGGAAAATGAAGAAATTGCTTATCACAAGCAACTTCTTCATTTTCCACAATGTTTTCCTATGCATTTCCTTGTTAGGGAGTCAAAAGACGTCTTTGTGCAGTAATGGATTAACCCTTTCCCAAACGGAGTATAAAGGACCTTTTCAATCAGAAAGACACCGATATTGTCGTCTGCAACATCTTAGAGTTTGGATCGGCTGAAAGTGTTGCTTTCTAGTAATGAGCAAAACGTTTTCAAAAGTTGTTACTGCAGTAATTTTACAGAATTACAGGTTTCCAACCACGAAAGGAAACTAATATTCAACAGAGCAACATATAAGAGGGGATGAAGACATTCACTTTTTTTCATTTCAAACCTAATGTTGTGGGTACTCATTTTAACCGTCTGACGATTCTAATGAATACCCACAACATAGGGTTTGATGAATATTTAGTAAAATACTTCATTTTGAAAAGCCATCACACTCTCTTATCTGTAGCTATGTTTAAATAATCCTCATTCCACAACTTCTATTTTCATTTGCCGCGGTTTGTCGTTGCTAATGTCGATCCATGTCTTCAAGCGAAATCCGGATTGTGTTTTAGGAGGGCCTTTCACACTCTATGGCATTTTTCTGTACACTGATATAATTACATCCTTATATAAGGCTTTGTTAGGTTTGTAAATCGGTTTGTGATCCAAAACGGCATTATTTTCGACAGTTCCCCTTTAAAAGTTGCAGACATAAAATGATTGATCATAAAGATAGGATTTGTCTACAATATAGCACAGAAAATATTGGGACAAAAGGATAAAATCTGGATTGTGTTTTAGGAGGGCCTTTCACACTCTACGACCTTTTTCTGTACACTGATATAATTACATCCTTATATAAGGCTTTGTTAGGTTTGTATCTAAGTCTGCGAAATAGGGTTTAGGTATTTAATCCATCATTGTCTACCAAACACTTCTAGCATCATAGGGCGTCATTCATGGCAACGGAAATTGACGAGGATATTCCTCGTCAATCGTTGCCATGAATGACGCCCAAAATTTGGCGAAAATATATGGAATTTAAATTCCTGATACAATCGTCCATTTTCGTTGCTACGGATGGCGCCCAAAGAAGAACGAAGCGTTTGGTTTCTAATGAGCGGACTAAATTAAGCCGTACTCAATAGATAATTTATACTGTTTTAAACTGAACAGAGATGCAAACGACAAATAAAAAAAGTGTGTTTGATAAGAAACATTCACACTCGGCGGCATTTTTGTTCGCTAATACCGTCACTCTTTCCAAGAGAGCGCTGGTTTTGTAGTCAGCTAGTTGTTTGATGCTTAAGCCGTTCCCGTAAAGCATTTACAATGTTATCATATCATATTGTAAAATTTATTATGTACGAGGGGTGTTCCAAAAGTTCGTAAAATGGATTTATAAACCTTCAGGAGTGCTGACTATCAAAACAAAAGTTATACAGTCATTAAATGTGACATCTGTATAGAGGACGAGAATTGACCTGGCAGAACATTCCATTCGATTAGCATGGGCTGCTCTGCCAGGTCATTTATCGTGAGGTATACAATAAATGTGGAAATTTTAGATAGTGTACATATCATAGTTATTGTACAATGATAAATGAAAGACAAAGACTATGCGCGGGGCGGGGGAGCAAGGACGTCAAAAGCGACGTCAACTTCATGCGATAAAGAAACCTTCTATTTAAAGTCCATATTTACTCTTATACACTTCTATGCCTGAGGTATGAATGTGCTGAAAGTGTTTGAATACAATTTTAGAATCGAAATGTTGAAAAATTGTGTATCTGACTGTTTTAAGATCGGTCTTCTATCAAAGCGGAGCCTATCACTGTTTACCCTAGATTTGACGTCGTTTATCAGGTTGTGGCTGATTGCAAGACTATCCTGGCATTCGTTATCCACTATTGACGTCCGAATCTTTGGTGTCACTTGAACAGAACTTCTCTACAGAACTACAGTCTGGTTTCCTCCATTATTTCAAATGTCTGCGTTGGTGAAAGACCAAGATCGTGGCAAAATTTTATGACTGACTGATATTCAAAATTTGGTGCCAACTTCATATCGCTATCCAATTGTTTTGTTCTATGTCATGAAAATGTAGTGTCTTCGTAACAACTTTAACAATAATGTATCAAATACACGTCATGACGCCAAACTAGCGTAGTAACAATTTGCGACAAAAAAAATCCCGCAGAAATTTAAGAAAACTCGATTAATTTAACGATTATGTATCATTTTTACGCTACCCCGCCTAGGCGTAGATGCGTTACTATGGTAATACAGTTTACGGCCGCTTGAACTTTTTTGATAAACCTTTTTTGATTTTCATGCAGTCTACAGATAATGAACTACAATATTCTCAAATTATAGCCTTACCAAGCTAGTAATATGAAAGTTATGGGTCTATTTTACGAACTTTTGGATCACCCCTCGTAATTTGTGTTCCACATGGGTCAATGACCCTTTGCATTATTTATATATATGAATTAAACTTAAAAACTGTTATAAAGGACGCCAAAATCAGGGCTGAAATGGTCAAACTATCACCATATGGGAAGTTCTTAGGGTTGTCCAACTTCAAAGATATTGCAGACGACAATTCCAAGTGAATTTAATTATGTAATTTATGTGTATCTGGGTGAAAAATATTTTGGTAAATGAAGAACTTTCTTAATTTCGCACAATGTTTTCCAAAAGCAATGTGTTTGTTGGGTGTCGTTATGTGGTAATCACGGTGGGGATTGTGCATGATGGGATGGATAACGTTTACCGACAATAGGGAACGATTTTATCAAGTAAACCGTGACGTAATTTCGGACAAATAAATATTATTTCGTTGGTGTTGTTATGAAATCTCGTAACTACGGCTTGAATCAAACCGTAGTTACGAGATGTTATAACAACACCGACGGTTTATCAAAACATAACGGTAAACTCAGTCTATTTTTTGCACAAAATTTGATGCCAACTCGCCTCGCTTCAGGTAAGACATTTTGCAATAACTCTATTATTTCTGTATCAATTTTCAAGCGGTTTGCTGCATGTACCCCGCCTTATCGAGTTCTTTCATCGGGTGTATGACATATTAGATAACTCATGATACTTTTTCCGAAATAGTGTCCCAACCGACCAGAAAGCGAAATGGTAACGAATACGGCCAAATTAGCCACGCTTCAGGTAAGAATTTGTGCAATAACTTTCTTATTTCTGCATCAATTTTCATGCGGTTTGTTGCATGTACTCCGTCTTACTGAGCCCTTTTCTCAGGTGTATTATTTATTTGGAACTTCCCTGTACTTTTCTCAAAAACCGATCCCAACCGACTAGAAAAAGGGCATGAATTTTTTGTCGTTTTTCTGGTCGGTTGGGATCAATTTTTGGACAAAGTACAAAGATTCTACAAACAAGTTATATATCCGAGGAAAGAGCTCACTAATGCGGGGTACATGCAACAAACCGCTTGAAAATTGGAGCAGAAATAAGAAAATTATTGCACAATTTCTTACCTTAAGCGAGGCAAAATTTGTCCGTATACTCCATATTCGTTATCCATCCCATCATGCACAATCCCCACCGTGGTAATGGGTTAAATCCATTTCCGCGACAACCTACTTATTATCAGTTAAATTACAAAGACTAAACAGAATACAAAAACTATGATAATTCAATAATAAATCAAAGAAAAGATGAAATAAAAGTGTCGTCTTGCATGCATCGCAGTTGATATCTTTTATTTTTATATCAAACCACGAATGTCCATTAATACTCACTGTGTATGACGTTTGTCTTTGATATGTAAAGAAGTTTAATTCAAAAGTCATATTTGACATTATATTGAAGATATAAACCCTTTACCAATGAAGACCTAGTTTTTTACGTTCCTTACAGGAAATGTCTTAGAATACATTTAAGCAAAAGAAGAAAATGCTGATGACCCAATATTGTCTCAATATTTTCTGCATTATATTGGACACAAATACTATCCTTTGCAGCACCCATTTCGTCGTCTGAAGCAAACAAACTTGAACACTCTTTTTTGTTGCTATTAGGGAAAGGGTTAATTCTTCTGGACTTATGGCGAATATTGATATTTGAAGAGTGAATAATGATATACGAATTGTTTTGTGAATTAATAAGGACGTCACATTCTTATTTTCTTATTTTTTCGTAATCCTCATCCCATACGACGAAAACTACGACCATATCCGTAGCCTAGACGATAAGCGCATGCTCCATTGAAATTAACCTTTCCTTAGTATAATGTTTGATTTGTCCGATTTGAAAGCTACGATGCATTATGAAACCGTATCTGTCAAACTAAACGTTGTGCAAAATATGGCACAAAACATAGAACTTTTTCAGCAAAAATCTCGTAACTTCAGTTTACGACAAAGTGCAACGACGCGAGTCTGTTGAAAATCGACGATATTGAGACAAGCTCAGAAATCGCTGATTATCAGTAATCTCTTATTTGCTCTAAAAACGTGTCAAAGTCAAAAAGGTCTTGAGTGGGAAATGGTTAGATCACAGGAAAAAAGTCACTGAAGCACATTTTCTTGTTCTCTTCCAAGAGACTTTTGTTACCTTCGTCGCCTAAACAGACATGTTTTTTAATATATGATTATGATTTATGACTTATATCATTAAAGAGTTGTTTATAAACAGAAAAAGATCAAATAAAAACTAAATGAAAATCACAATATCACGATATTATTCCTTAGGGAATACAATAAAACACTTTTATAAAATACTCAATTCAATATTTCGGCAAAATTTGCCTTTTTCAAAAGTTTGAAAACTTAGGTTTAAGTTTTTCAAACTCTTGAAAAAGGCAAATTTTGCCGTAATATTGAATTGAGTATTTTATAAAAGAGTAAATGAAAATCACCAACTCGAAAGAAGAAAAAATCGAACATGGTCGGGTTTCTTCAAAATATACGCATCTTAGCTTTAAAACAAACTGTAGTTACGAAGTTTTCGAAGAAAGACGAAGACGTGTGATTTTCTAACATACATTGTATTTGATCTTGTGTAAAAAATCATGCGTACCTGTCTATTACATCTATTTTACTGACATTTATTTTGGCGT